>CM074723.1:130854905-131242405 GCA_037306005.1 Rhinophrynus dorsalis | reverse complement strand
ATAGACTCCATAGAATAACATAGGAATTTGAGAAGTGATATCACTGGAGAAGTTATCTCCGCATTATCACCTCTTTATCACACCTTAGTGACTCTCCCTACTTAAGCTGTAAGCTAATGAAATCAAAAGCGATGGAAATAGATTGATAATATCTTTTGAATGAATCAAGCAGTGGGATAACCCTTTGTCAGACATACATGCTGTATTTACATCTCATATTGATACTAAGCTACTGTAAAATAGGACTGTGTTGGATAACCCTATTGTGGAACAGGTGGGAATAGTGAGTAACCAACAGGTCATATGCACAAAAAATAGGGGGAGAAAACTTACTGCACTTAGTGAACAAATAAAAATTCCCCAAATCCCCATTACTTTATGTGGGAATTGTGCAGTTGGTTGGCTCCTGATTGGTGAGTATGGCCCTCTGGTTACCTCTTGTGTACACACAGAGGCATCTCCTGCTAACTTGACTTGTTGTGGAGTCCAGAGGACAGGAGTGGAAAACTGTACAAGTGTTATCACTGTGAGGCTGATGTAACAAGCAGAACACAAGACATTCTGGAGCAAACTAACAGCATCATAGGGGGGTTTAACCTCTTGAATCCTAGAGGGTTGTCCAGTGCATAGTGAAGTAATGTGTTGGAGACCTCTCTAGCATTCAAGGAGTTAAAAGCGCCAATGAAATCATTATACATTTTTATTTGTCCCCTGGTATACTTGGTTTGCCCCAGAATTTCTTCTGATCTGTTTAGTAAGGGATGGGCAATGTGAGGCCTTCAAACTGCTGCCAGACTACAACTCCCATCATTCCCTGCCAGCTGTCTGTTAGCAGTTGCAGGGCCTTACTACATTAGCCTCAGTGAGTGTTGGATATAGCCTGTGAATTGCAGTACAAATCCTTATCATGCTTTTAGGACTCAAGTTATGTTCAGTAGACATGGTATAGAATGGTTTAATAATGTCTGCAATGCTTTGAATACTGCTCTGGCACTCAAAGGATTAATAACGTGGATGCTAGAGAAGTTTCCAATGCATTGCTCTTCGAAGTGTTGGAGATATCTCTATCATCCATGGGGTTAAATCCTTTCACTGCCAGGGTCCTGCAAGGTATAAACAGTACACCACAAATGGAGCATTCAGAGGGCTTGGCCTATAGGCCCACAAGTAATAGATACAGCAATTTACAAAACTTAAAACAGAAACTCAATAATTAATGTTAAAAAGATTAAATTATTGTTACATCATAATATAGAAATACAGTGTTTCAGCCAATCAAAATGTCACAGACAAAAAGGGGGAAAATACAGATGAAGTATACTTAAAATTCACTGTATTTATATATTTTGGACTTGTCTCCATTGTGATATAAATAAGGCAAATTATATGTAATCTTTATGATTTAACGTTTTGAATGCTGGAGGGGTGCGCAAGAGCAATCTGATGCACGCCCCTCTAGTACTTAAAGGGTTAAATAAGGTGAGTTGTAGGCCTGTGGTGCATTTATTGGACAAAACATTCACTTCTGTGATGTAACAATATTTTTCTTTTCAGCACATCAAAAGACTGCACGAAGTGGGAAAGGCTTCTTGTTATTAAACAATACTGTAGAGCTGCAGCAAAGTCCCTTCTACATAAAGGCATATTCTCACTTATGTGTTGTGTTAAACATTCACTGCGGCATTAGTTTAGTAAATCTAGGGCAAAATGACTGCAACTTAAAGGGATAGTAATACATTAATATAATTCCATTCAATAATGTACCTAGTAAAAAAAATGAATTAATTGTGCCATGTCCGATATCTCAAACCTCTATGGTTGCAAAGTTCCCCTCTTCCCTCCCCTTGCACTGACATCAGCTTTCTAGCTTACAGACGGAGATCCCGGTCCGCAGACCATCCTGCAGCTCTTCAGCAGAGCCAAAATCGCATTCTTTAGAAATAAATACTTCACTTGAACGGTCTACAACGTGCACATGTTGTAGACCATTCAAATGAAGTATTTTTTTCTAAAGAGAGCAATTTTAGCTCTTCTGAAGAGCCGCAGGACACGTTGTAGATCGTTCAAATGAAGTATTTATTTCTAAAGAGCGCAATTTCGCAGGATGGTCTGTGGACCAGGATCTCCATCTGTAAGATAGAAAGCTGACGTCAGTGCAAGGGGAGGGAAGGGGGAACTTTGTAAGCTGATATCTCTCAAACCATAAAGGTTTGAGAGATCGGACATGGTGCAATCAATTCATTTTTTTTACTAGGTACATTATTAAATTACTAGTTGAAGAGCCCGTTACATGGGCCACAGTGCCACTAGTGGCCAGCCGGTCACAGGGCAGTCATACACAGTAGAGACTGCCCAAGCCGCAGCTGGTACAGTGCAGGCCAGTCGCGGTGCAGTCATGCTCAGTAAAGACTGCCCGCGCTGTAGCTGACACAGAGCGGGACTCTTCTTTGGAGCGCCCCACTCTATATCGGCCTCGTCACTGGCAGTCTCTACTGTGCATAACTGCATTGTTACACACGTTTTAGTGAATTATTATAGAGAACATGAATGTATTACTATCCCTTTAAAATACCAAAGTAAAAGCCACCTTGGGATCAATGCTATTTTATTCATTGGTATATAAAATCTAGTTGTAATGAATCACATGCCTCCTTGTGTTTAATAATAACAAGAACTATATGCTAAGGAGTGTCTTAGAATACCTAATAAGACAATGGTAAGTCACTGAACCTGAACAAATACAATATTAATCTACTACTACTACTACTACTACTGTGGATTTGTACTAGAAGATTTTGCCATTTGAATTCTCTGTTACCTCTGTTAATTATCAACGTTTTATTTTTTTGACCATATAGGATATTGCCAACACAGCGTTTTGAAGGATGCAAATTCCTAACTTTAACCCTTTGAGTGCCATATGGGTATGCAACGCAGTGCTCTTCTCTGGCACTAAAAAGGTTAAAAATAAATTGCCAATATCAAGGCAGCAATTTAGGAACAAACGGACAAATAATCATGTGCATTGATTTACATCAGGTTTTTAACCCTTTGGATGCTAGAGAGGTCAATGCATTGGAGACCTCTCTTTTCAAGGGGTTAAAGGTTTACCTTTATTCACAAGTCCCAATGTGTCACATATACTGTACTTAACATCTAATATTGTAAACTGAAAATTAAGTGAGAATGTACTTTTATGTGGATTTTTGATGCATTTTTCATAACTTTTTTTATACTCCATCTTATAGTAGTTCATTTTGAATTGATTATGCATTTATGATTTTACTGGGTAGCATAGCATAAAAAAGTTATTATATATTAAATGTAAACTGAAAGGAATGTAAACATGTATTGTTAACCCCTTGGATGGTAAAGAGGGTGCTCCGCAAAGCATTGGAGACTTCTGTACTAACCAAGGGATTAACTATATATATATATAGGTATCGAAGTCCTGATTAGATGGAAAAAAGTCTTATTCAGATTATCACACTCATTTTACCATACTCACAATTTGTCGCATGATAGAGTAGGGTATTTTTATTTTCATTTTTTGTCTTTGAATATGTGAATAACTTGTTTTATCTTTTTACATATTTAATAATAAAAAAAGGTATATGTTAAAAAACATGCCAGTTTTAGCAGCTATTCAACTGGGTGAAAAGTGTAACTTGTCTGTCTGTTATTAAACACCTGATTCATTTTACAAAGGTATTTTGTGTGTTCACCGAACCCTGAAATTCGTTTTTGGAAATCAATCATATGATGTGGGCTGGAAAAAAAACAAAATAAAAAAACACACCACCAACCAGTCAATAAAATTTAGAATATGATTAATATAAACCAATATTAGCTTCTTTGATGTAGATATTTTGTCTACACAAGACAGTAATACTTTTTTATTGCTACAATGGTCCCATTGTATAGATTAGACAATATAATTGTATATTTATATTTGTTACATTTTAAATTATAAATATATAACCTAAAACCTTGAACAGGATACGTATGCCCTCTGGTTCCAGGGATATCCAGTGTGTCATCTGACATAATGAAGCCACTGTAAAAACCCACCTGTGGGTGCCATTTTGAATTAGTTATATGTAATAAACTAAGATCATAGTCACATTGGCCTAGAAAGACAAAAGCACCTTCGTACATGAGATAGTGAATGAGAGAGAGCATTATTGCCTGATACCTCTCACACTCCTTATTACAAGGCTTTCTTGTAGGGCTTTCTTCCTTCCGTGCTCATCACCAAGTGCATGATCTCATTAAGTGATATTCCACTATCCCTTCTTTTTCTGGTGAGTGTAAAAAAAAGGTAAACATTTCAAAACAATAATAATACAAAGTATAGGCAATTATGTAAAGTGAATTTGTTGCTGACATTATCGCCTTAATTGAATAGGTTTCATTCCCTTTGTAAAGGGATAGTAATATTTAAAATGTAAAAAAAAAAATATGTTGTAAGGTTTATCCCCCTGAGTAAAACAAGGGTACTCCCACTGCTAAAAGGTGTTTTATTCAAAAGTTATTACAGCTCAAAGTTGAATTTTTTAGGTGCAATATCACAGTGGCCTGAAATTGTACAGTGACACTGTTGCTACACCATCCTATGGAGATTTATGGTCCCAGGACCAGAGCTGTCCATAGGATGGTGTAGCAACAGCGCCACTGTACAATTTGAGGCCACTGTGATATTGCACCTAAAAAATTCAACTTTGAGCTGTAATAACTTTTGAATAAAACACCTTTAAGCAGTGAGAGTACCCTTGTTTTACTCAGGGGGATAAACCCTACAACATTTTTTTTTTACATTTTAAGTATTACTATCCCTTTAAGGCCTGGATTCAATTGTCCCTGGTACAACAAAAACAGCCAACGCTAATTTTTCAAGCAAAGTAAGCCATTCAGTTTACCTGTGCTGTGAAAAACTATCGTTTGGAAAAAAAAAAGCACATTGGGTGCAAAATTTTGCACCCACTGGAAGCCATTAAAAAGAGTCTGAATTTCCCATCCAATTCCATGTGTAACATGCTTTAAGGGACCCAGCCAGTGGGTATGCAACGCATTGCAGAGAGTTGCATACCCACTGGCACTCATAGGGTTAATCCCACTAAAACTAACACTGTCACATGAAAATAAACACTTACCTGTAATCCTGATGTCCAACGGGGTCTTCAGCATCATGGTCAGCTACTGTCAGTCTTCTTCTGTAATCTTCTATCTTCCATCTCATCTTCTTTATCTTATTTCTCTTCATCTTCATTCTTCTTATCTTCTGTCTTCTCATCCTCCTGTGCCCGAAAATATAATGTCATTGAAAAGAAAACAAAAAGGTCCAAATTAAAGATGCCTTCAAAAACATGCAACAAAGATAAGCTGGCCTAAATCCTTTGAGTCCTGGAGGGCTTTGCAACGCATTGCAGATTTTTTTTCTGCATTATCTCACTGCATTACTGCCACCGGCAGCAGCGTTCTATTAATCTTGGACTGCCACATCAATTTAAAACTTGGACTGCCAGCATCATTTTATATCTACCAGCAAAAATGTTTATCTTGGACTGCCAGCAACAATTTAATCTTTGGAATGCCAGAGGGGTATGTAACGCATTGCAATGTTTTGCGTACCCCTCCGGCACTCTTTGTTGCATACATTTTGGGGGCACCTTTTTGTTTTCAGTGACATTGTATTTGGGACAAAAAAAGAATGAGAAGACAGAAGGTAAGAATGAAGATGAAGAGAAAGAAGATGAGATGGAAGATTCAAGAAGAAGACTGACAGTGGATGAGAGGTAAGTGACAGGTAAATGTTAAACAGCTCAGGGTTATGGGTGTTAGGGCTAGTATTGTTTCACTTTATTGTTAGGGGTAGTATAGGGTTAATGTTTGGGAGGGTGACTGTGTTTTAACTCACTCTCAGTGTCTGACTGTGTGTCAGGCACCAAGCGGTAGTTGCTTTCTTTTGAGATTCCCTATTTCTCACACTATTAGGTTGAGTTTTTGGGAACACAAAACATATCGGACATTGGGCCAAAAGTCAGGTTGTTTGGCCCATTGTTGGTTGTGGTTTCTGTTGGAGGGCAATAGAATACTGATGGTAACACAGTGCATACACCCCAACCCCAGAACATGCTACAACCTTTTCCTATTCATGTGCATAACCATTTTCACCCTTTGTTTCTTTATACAACCCTTAACTGATAAATACAATGTATGCCGTGACTAAGGTAAACAAAGAAATAGGAGATTCTGAACTGGGTGGGTTCTCATCACAATACCGTTATCTCTAATTAGGTTTTTTTTTCAGTTTCTTAACAAACCCGATAACAAATCTAGCATCTGTAGATACCTTTATCCATTTTCTACATTAATTGTGAAAGATTTTGTATCTTTTTCAAAAAAGAAAATTAAATTTTTTTACTAATTTTTTTACATAATATTGTAATGAATAAGAGCCCTTTTCTGTTTTTGGTGATAACAGTCCTATAACAAAGTGAACTTGGGAGCGTTACCTGGCAGTTTTATATGGTTAAACCCAACATAACTATATGATTGCTTTTCTCTGTCATCCAATACAGGTTACTGGTAACTCTGGGAGGTGATCTGCCCCTTAGTAGGCAGGAACAATTCTCAAAGTGTATGCAGGGGGTGGAACCTCCCTTCCCTCCTTGGCTGCAGCTAGCCAATCAGCTCCAGAAAGATTTGTTCCTCGGTGAAGACAACACCAGGCTGAGAACAGTTCTGCTATAGTTTTAGAATATTTTTTATTTTTCTGTTAGATATGGAATACCACCATTAGGCTGATTAACATGACTTAGATTTGGCTAGCTCAGTATCCAGGTGCTTTTTGTGGACCTTAAGCCCTGAGGAAGAAAATCTTGATTCCAAGTGCTTCCCCAGGAGTTACCCACTGAGGTTCTTCTTGCTACATGGTAATCTGAAGACAGAGGATCTGCAGGAAAGGTGAGCTACCCTTTGAGTGCTGCAGGTCCACTTGTCCCACAGTGCCCCTCCTCACAGGGGTGTATTCCTGGGGTTCCTATTGCACACTCCTGCACTCATTGGGTATATCTGTATGTCTGTAGGGTGTTTGGAGCAGGTTTATGTGGTAACTTAACCCTTTAAGTGCTGCTTAACCCTTTAACTGTTAGTGTTTTTGGGTATCCTCACATGTTCTATTGATGATTTACACCTTTTTATGTTTTACTTTAATATTTGTGAAATTTGAGTACTGCGCCTTCAAGGCGCGTTTTACCACATAGACGCCATTGCTCCATTCACTTCTATGGGACTATACTGTTTGGGACGTATCTCTGCAACCATTTCATGTTTCTACTGTGTTGGGTGGCTCAGGGGACTTCGGGCACTGTTTAGGGTATTTTTTGGGAAAAACTACATTTCCCATGAGCACTTGCTTCGAGCCCTTGTTTCTGATTGGCTCCCGCAGTGGCAGCCATTTTGTGAGCGTTTCTGGGCAAGTAGCCTATGCAGTGCTTGGACTCTCCTTCTCTCCTCTGCAGATTAACCATTTGCCTGCCAGACAAGTTTCTTTTAGCGATTTCTGGGGTGAAATTTTAATCCTACACACTATAATTGGGTAATTTATTGTACAGTTGGTTATTTTGACACTGTGAGAATGTCTATACCGCTGGAGCTTGGGGCTAGACCTAAGACTAAGGAGGCTGAGGTCACTGTATCCCCCATTGCGCATTGCTCTTCCTGTCACTCAGGGCTACCTAGAGAATTCTCAGGTCATTTATGCCCAGCATGTTCTGATGTCCCTGACAGCATTCCAGGAACCACCAGCCATGCAATAGAGCCAGCTTGGGTGCAAACCATCGTGTCTGGTCGACTTTTCTGTCCTGGTGCGCTGACAGGGACCTGTCTCAGGAGTTTGATCTCTCTCTGTGGTCCTGGCCTTTTTGCAGGACAGTGTGGATAAGGGCCTCAGTTTGAGTTCCCTTAAAGTTCAGACTTCTGCTCTTTCTGTTTTCTTTCAGAGGTGCATTGCCATCCTTCCTGATGTCAAGATTTTCTTCCAGGGCGTTGCTCATACTCATCCTGTTTTCAAGTCTCCCACTCCCCAATGGTATCTTAACTTGGTTTTGGGCATCCTTCAGCACCCTCCCTTTGAGTCTTTGTCTACTATTGCCTTACACCTGTTGATGTGGCCTTTCTCCTGATGATTTTGTCAGGTCTCTGTGTTGCGGAGTTATATGCTCTGTCCTGTAAACCACCCTATTTGGTGTTTCACAAGGACAAGGCGGTGCTTCGCACTTCTAAGGAGTTTCTACAAAAGGTGGTCTCTGAGTTACACATCAATCAGGAGATTGTGGTGCCCTCTTTCTGCCCTGATCCCACCTCTGACAAGGAGTGGGATCTCCACTTGTTAGACAGTGTGCATTGTCTCAAGTTTTGTGAGCATCGCACTGAGTCTATCAGGCAATCTGACGTGCTGTTCCTCATTCCTGAGGGTCCCAGGGCAGGAAGACCTGCATCCAAGGTGACTTTTGCTTCTTGGATCAAGTCTACTATTCGCAAGGCTTATGAGCTAAGGAAGAAGCCTGTCCCTTTCAGGGTCACGGCTCATTCTACTCAATCTATTGGGGCCTCTTAGGCTTACAAGAATCAGGCTTCCGCTGATCAGTTATGCAAGGCGGCCACTTCGTCGTCCGTGCACACTTTTTCAAAGAACTACCTTGTGGATGTGTTGGCATCTGCCGATACCAGCTTTGGGAGGAAAATCCTGGAGGCAGTATTGCCTGTCTAGGATTTTCCTTGGGTCTTAGTGATTACTTCACTGTTGAATCCTGTTGGTTCTAGTTCAGTGTGCTGTGTAGGTCCCTGGGGTGACGTTATGCCTGTTTTTGTGTCCGTTGACACTTCAGTTGTTGTTGGACTATCTCTGATCTGATGGTTCATATATGTTTTTGTGACTTTCGGGGCCTTGCGCCTGGTTCTTGCCTTCTTCCCACCTCTGGGAAACTTAATGGTTGGACATCCCAGAGTTACCAGTAACCTGTTTTGGATGACAGAGAAAAGAGGATTTTAGTCTTACCTGTTAAATCCTTTTCTCTTAGTCCATAAAGGTTAATGGTCTTCCACCCTGTTAAGAGACCATGCTTGGCTCTCCTGTGGCAGACTGTGGGGGTCCTTTGGGGTCATGCTCACAGGAGTCCTCTTCCCTTCTACTATCTAGTCATAGTTAGTGTCTCAAATCTTTCTGGAGCTGATTGGCTAGCTGCAGCCAAGGAGGGAAGGGAGGCTCCACCCCCTGCATACATTTAGAGAAATGTTCCTGCCTACTCAAAGGGTTGGATCTCCTCCCAGAGTTACCAGTAACCTGTATGGACTAAGAGAAAAGGATTTAACAGGTAAGACTAAAACCCCTTTTTCTCTGTCGTCCAATACAGGTTACTGGTAACTCTGGGATGTCCAACCATTGAGTTCCCCAGAGGTGGGAAGAAGGCAATGACCAGGTGCAAGTCCCCCAAAGGCACCAGAACCTGTATGAATTGTTTCTGCCCACTAAGGGGTGGATCACCTCCCAGAGTTACCAGTAACCTGTATGGACTAAGAGAAAAGGATTTAACAGGTAAGACTAAAATCCTCTTTTTATTTGTATCCATCTTCTTGTAAGTGCCTCAGTATACAGATTACCATTTTAGCTAGGTTCTGAATTCACTTAAGATCTAGTATCATCCTGCATCTAGGAAGAGAGGAACTGGCAATGTTAAGTACAAATATTCCTCATTTCATATAAAAATATTCTTTCATATAATACCAACATTTTAACCCATTGAGTGCAAGAGGGAGTTAACAACACATTGTGGAGCTGTGAGTTGCTCACCCCTCTGGCACGCAAAGGGTTTAGCTTACATCCTATTGCATAAAGCCATTTAGGTTAACTGACCTTTTGTGCTTTATTTATTAAGAATTGTACAGCAGTAGGCAATTCACCAGCTTCCACCCACCTTCATTTAAGGCAGTGTTGCTTTGATTTATTATTAACAGCTTTTTACAATCTCACAGGTGCATGTAATTCATTTACAAGAACTCATTATTTTTGGTAATACTAGGCTGTATTCTATTACAACCCCAACCAAACTTGGCAGCAGAAGAGTCAGAAAAAGGCCTTTTTTTCTTGTTTCTTCCTTTGGGTCCTGTATATATATATATACCAGATTTTGCAATTCAGTATACAGCTAAACATTTAAAAAAAAAACATATGGCAAATATTTCTAGCTCCGAACTATAAATCAAAAAATGCACACTACATCTTAGATTCTAGATACCAACTACTTTTGTCATAGCAAACAGAAGGGTAATTTAATTAATCTGTCCTTGTCCTACCTTGTGGGCATTGCTTTCTGGCAATTGGGGAGCCATCACAGTTCTGCACTTCAGCTTACAATGGTCTTCTATGGGTGGTCACTAATCAACATTTACAGATTAGCTTTATCATATGTAGACATTCATATGACATGCATAATTAACTGATACAAACTTGCAAAGGGGTATTATCAATTCACCTCACGTAGTCGTTTCTATAAGAACAACCACATTTGTGAGTTCAGGACATGCTAAGCCATATGTTCTGGTTGCAGTATTTATGTTGGGAAATAAGACCTGTTTCAGAGTCCATTATAAGATGACAATATAATAGCTCAGTGTGGCATTTGGGACTGTCTCCCAAACTGAAAAAAATCTGTATCGGGGACAAACTCAGCTGGAATGTAATCCGGGTCAAATTCTGCTGAACTGCAATATTAAAGTAAAATAATGTGCAAAGTAATAGCCCTGTGATTATTAAATGGAAGCATTACCAATAGGATATACACAGATCTGCATTAAGGAAGCACTTGTAGTCATAGACCTTAGAATTTCAGTCTTCACATCGCTTCTTCATAGAAGACATTTAAATGCTGAAATCTTTTTTTCAGTTTCCTTCCCTAAAAGATAGATTAAAATAATAAATGTCCAACATATTGGAAGCATCCTATAAAGTTGCAGGTTATAACCCCCTGAATAACAGAGGGGTATAAAACTCATTGCAAAAGCAGTGTGTTGACACCCCTATGCCAGTCAAAAAGTGAAGAATTTCCTTGCCTGGGCACAAATGTGTAATTAGTGGCTCTTTCAGTTTGATGCATTTACAGTGCTCAGACAGGAACGTGCTTGAATCCTGCCATGTTTGTTATGCTGACCAGAACGCACCGTTAAATGGGGACATATGAAAAATGCATTCCACAGGGCTACTTTGATTTTACTGTGTTGGAGACCTCTCTAACATCCAAAGAGTTAATCTCAGATCTCTTAAAGGGTACTAAACATTAAAACAACTAAGCTTATGTGGTACCACTGTTCTTTCCATCACATTCTCCCAGCTTTGTGCCCTTGTTTTGCAGAGGGATGGTTTTACTGACTGCACAATGGTGGCACAAAGCACCATATGCACAAAGTAAGTGGAGCAATTCTAGTGCAAGCCAACTGAGTCCTAGGGAACATATTCCATTCCTATTGATTTAAAGCTGGCTTTCAACCTCTTCAATGTTAGAGAGGCATCCTGAGCATTGCTTTCTAATGCATTGGATACTTCTCTGCCATTCAAGGGGTTAAAAGCCCAATTTAAAGCAGTATGAATCTTAGTACAGGAGATTAAAAGTCCCTTGGAAATCAATGTGAGTTTTGATATTATGTATTTGCTCCTTGTGGTGCAGTCGGTTTACTCCAGAATTGTAAACTTCTTAACCCAACACACACTTTATGCCTAGATTCCATTAAAACCAATCATCTGTTTGGGTGCTCTGGGAGCAGTTAGAGCAGTAATGTTCTCAATTCTTAAATCACATGCTGGCCAATGTGCATATTTTAACAAACCGGATCCCAGCAAGGATAAAAGCACTATAGACCTCTGACTGAATTCTGCACCCAGGTACCCCCAGCCTGTTGAAGCAGCCTTTTTTTTTTTAACAATTCAAGTGCAAAAAGACCAATGCATCTCTAAGGGAAGCAATGCAAGCTCTGTGCAAACACCAGTTTCCTATTCACTTCAATGTTGCTTATAACACCTTCAGTGTTCACGAGCTTCTATTGGTCTGTCTTACACACATCTCCAGCATTCAAGGGGTTAAAGAATACATTTAAGTTAAGTGTAATTTTAAAAAATAAGTTAGGAGCATACTCCAATCAACATTTGTACTTTTTCATACTTCAGATTTTATGCAGAACTATATTAATACCTGGTATAGTCGGCATACACCGGGGTCCTCAGGTTCAGATATAACATCAGTCTGCCTGCTGACAGGATGGACAGCCTGGTATTAACCCTTTGAGTGCCAGAGGGGTACAGAATGCATTGCTCTGCAATGCATTCCGTACCCCTCTGTCACTTTATACATTTTTATATGTAGCAGTGGAGAGCAGCACTTTCATACTGGCCTCCATTTCAGACAGCACAGTGGCGTAGTCAGTCTACGTGCCCACTTCTTACTATGCACTTTTGTATTGCAACCTGGAAGTACCTTGTAAGGAGTGAGCATTAGGAGCCTTACCACTGAACAGGCAGAACAGGAGCACTGCTCTCCACCGGTACCTACAGAAAACACAAGATTTGGGGGTGGGGGTTAATTCCATATGAATAAATGGTGGGATATGTATATTGAATAACTAGTTTTTAATTAGTATCACCCACTATGTCTATATTAATTAATTAGTATGTGCCTAAAATATGATTGAACTGAGCCACTTTGTGGTATCAATAATAAAGGTTAACAGGAACACAATATCAAACAACAATAAAAATAACGTGATCAAGCATACTCTGCACAAGTATTTCTGTTATCCATTATTTTTGATCCAGTTGTAGATAAAGTGTCCTATCATATTTTCAGTCACACAATCATTAATTAATTAATAGAAGCATAATGTGGGAGGCCATTTTAAAACTGGTCATTCAATATATATAGTTCCCCCCATTTATTCATATGGAAGGAACTCCTTCCCCTCGATATTAGCTTATTTAGTCCACATTGGAAACCTCTGTTCTATTTCCTTACCTTAACTTCTTTACCCTTTTTTAAGATCTCCCATTTTAAGTAATTAATAAAATTAAGTTGTAACAGTTGTACCCAGACGGGTAACTCCCGAACAGGAATGTTTTATTTATTTTTAAACGTTAGTTAATATGTGTTTTTTTATTCCTGTAGGCACCATCAACCATACCATATAGGGGAGTACAGGAGTGCAATAATAATGATAGTTATAATAGAAACAGATAAGATTTTAGTGTATTTTTTACGCTCACTAGCTGCAGAGGTCTATAACTCCCAACATCTCCTGCTATTCATTGGCTAACTGGTGATGTGGAGGCCCCAACAGCTGGTGAGTACAAGATTAAATTCACCCTGACTCAGGTATAGGCCATATGTAATACTTAGGGGCCAATACACGGTATATTCAGCTGTGGGCTCTTTGGCTGTCAGGGACTGCAAATTCACCCTGAAGGGGATGCTTGGAGTCATACGCTTCAACAGCTGGGGAAGACAAGATTGAATTCATCCTGATTGAGGAACAGGCCATTGACAAATGCTAGTTGGGAATGTTGCGAGTTGTGGGACCCAACAGCTGTAGAGTCCACAATCGAATGCAACCTATATTGGGTCCTTATTATATATATATATATATATATATATATATATATATACTAGCAATGTGGAACGGTGCTGCCCGTCAGGATATATAGGGAATCAATGTACACACATGGATGCAAGACAAACACACACAGAGACACACAAGCAAATGCACACGCATGCACTGAGGTGCATAAAGAGCGACACAGTCATACACACATACATGCAATGCACAACATGCAGACACATAGAGTGTGATACAGACATGCAACACACACAGTGAGGAACACACAGGCACACACACACACAGAAGTGAGTCATAAGGGGGTCACTTATGTGTCATTGTAATGAGTTTGTCTTTGTACTTATGCCTCCACTGTGGCATTCATTCATATAATTGAAATGCATGTGGTAATTGCACATACTATGGTGGAAGGTGGATCGTGCTGGCTCCCGGGCTGTGAGTGAGTGGCATTCATTCATGTAGTAGTAATGCATGTGATAATTCCACATACTATGGTAGAAGGTGGATTGTGCTGGCTCCCGGGGTGTGAGTGAGTGTGCGTGAGACTATGGTGGAAGGTGGATCGTGCTGGCTCCTGGGGTGTGAGTGAGAGTGAGTGATTGCGTGAGAGTTATTGAATGTGAGTGTGTGAGTGATTGAGTGAGAGGGTGTGAGTGAGAGGGTGTATGAGAGTAAGTGAAAGTGTGTGAGTGAGAGTGTGTGAGTGAGAGTGTGTGAGTGTGTTTGATTGAGTAAGAGTGTGTGAGAATGTGTGATTCAGTGTGTGTGTGTGTGTGATTGAGTGTGAGTGAATGTGTGAGTGAGAGTGTGTGAATTATTGTGAGTGTGTGAGTGCCAGTGTGTGATTGAGTGTGTGTGATTATGTGTGAGTGTGTGTATGTGTTTTTGTCTGATGTGTTTTTGCCTGTGTTGTAGGAGGGAATGGCAGCCATTTTGTTTTATCAGTTACTTGGATAGTGGTGGGCGGGCTGGATAGTGGGGGCAGGCCAACTCCCTGCATGATATAAATCACTCTCCCACTGAATCACCCAATGGGAGCAGTAACTCCTCCTTACTTAACCCTTTGAGTGCCAGAGGGGTACGCAACGCATTGCTTTGCAATGCGTTGCGTACCCCTCTGGCACTCAAAGGGTTAAGTTATTGTAACATAGCAATATAACACACTGTGGCTCTTCAGTTGAGGCAACGTAGCAATATGCTGAGGGAACAAATAGATAGTGGTGTTTGAGGCTTGAACTCTGTAACATACAGCAAAGCATCTCTCTCCCTTTAAGGAGAAAGGGTGGGAATCAGGAAGTGGAGGAGTGACAGTTGAAAACAGACAGTTAGTGAGGAGACTAAAGAGATGAAAAGCTTTAAATAAAAGAGTTGTTATTAAGCCTATCCCTGAGTTTGTATTTTATGGAAACATTACACCCTCATACTGAAACAGTGTATGGAGGGTTACAATTATCTGTGGGAGGTGACACAGTGTGTTTGTGGAGTCATGATCCTGAGTGAGAGTGTGTGAGGACCGGGAGAAGTTATTGATATCCCCTACTTCAGGAGCAAGTGGCAGCTATATTTTTTTTTTTGTCAGTTGGATAGTGGTGGGCGGGCTGGAGGGGGCGGGCCAACTCCCTGTATGATAAACATGCCCCCATTGAATCACCCAATGGGAGCAGTAAAGTCCCCACTGAATCACCCAATAGGAGTTGTGTCTCCTAATGAGACATAAATTATGTAATGAGGCATTCTGTTCAATGTGTGTTTGTTTTCTAAGGAGACATAAATTATGTTCTGTGTGTGAGGTACCATAAATTATGCAATGAGGCTTATTCTTTTATATATATATATATATATATATATATGCAAATCCTAATTTCTCTGTCATCCAATATAGGTTACTGGTAACTTTGGGGAAGGCGATCACCCCTTTAAGTAGGCAGGAAACAATTCTGGAAAGAATTTGCAGGGTGGAGTCTTCCTTCCCTCCTTAGCTGGTCACCAGCCTATCCCCTCCCAGTTAGATTGTTTCCTTGAACAGGAAAGGCAAGAGAAACAGTTCTGCTATCGTTTTTGCTTTTTTATTGTTTTTTGTTAGATATGGAATACCACCATTAGGTGGATTACCATTATTGACATTCCCAAGTGGATAGCTCAATTTCCAGGTGCTATGGTGGACCTCTCAGCCCTGAGAGGGAAAATCTTGTTTAACAAGTTCCTTCCCTAGGAGTTGCCCACTGAGGCTTCTCGGAAGACAGAAGACCGGCTAAAAAGGTGAGCAACCCTTTGAGTTCTGAGGTCCACATGTCCCATGCTTCCCCTCCGCACAGGGGTCTCCTTTGGAGTTCCTAATACATACTTCTGCGCTCATTGGGTTTGTCTCTATGTCTGTTGGGGGTTTGGAGCAGAGTTTCTGTGGTAAATGAACCCTATGTCTGCTGATTTGGCATCTTTTAGGGAAATTTAGCACTTTTCCCTTCAGGGTATAGTGTTTGTTTGCTTTTTGAAATGTTTTGTGATGCTTTTTTTTTTTTTTTTTTTAACACCTTTTTACTTCACTGTAAAGATTTATAAATTTGAGTTTGTGAGCTTTAGCACATAGATGCCATGCTCCATTCACCGCTATGGAACTTTACAGTTTGGGACATATGAATGAATGAATGAATGAATATGTTTATATAGCGCCACAAGTGTACGCAGAACTTTACAATTTCAGGGTTTGAACAATACAGGGTTACAGGTGCTTTGTAGAGTGAAACATTGGGTGCGAGGTCCCTGCCCGAAAGTTTACAATCTAAAGTGGTAATGGGAGACATACAGAGTACATTAGGGTCAAGTGCTGAATACAGTGCTAGTTCTGATGATAATAGAGGACATCAATAACGTAAATGATTTATAAGAGCGTTCATTGTACAACATCAGTGCCTTCTAGCATGTTGAGATTTTATCCATGAGATGCATTTGCAAGTGAGATTTGAAGGTTATCAGAGAGGTGCAGTGGTGCAGGTTGGATGGTAGAGCATTCCATAGATACGGAGCAATAAGAGAAAAAGGTTTGATACGTGACAGAGCTGTAGAGACAAAAGGAGCTGAAAGAAGACAGTCATTGGCTGAACGTAAGTGGTGGGATGGGGTATAACGGGAGATCAGAGTGGAAATGTAAGAAGGAGTAGAGGAGAGAAGTGTCTTGAAAGAGAGAAGTAAGATTTTGTAAGATATCCAGAGTTTGATAGGCAGCCATTGGGGAGTTTTGAGGAGGAGTGGGGCAGGGACAAACCTAGGTGACTGAAGAGTAATTCGTGCTGCAGCATTCTGTGTAGATTGAAGTGGTTGGAGATGTGAAGCAGGAATGCCAGACAGAAGAATTTTGCAATAGTCCATGCGGGAGAGGATTATTGAGTGTATAACAATTTTAGCTGTGGAGGAACAGAGGAAGGGACGGATTTTTGCAATGTTAAGCAAAAAAAAGTGACAGGATTTAGTAATGGCATTAATATGAGAGGAAAATGAGAGAGAGTTGTCAATTATCACCCCTAGACACCGTGCTTCTGATACTGGATTTATGGTAGTGCCATTTACAGTCACCAGGAAGGGCGCTACAGGTCTAGGTGGGACGAGGAGCAGCTCAGTTTTGGACATATTGAGTTTGAGGTGTCTATGAGCCATCCAGTCTGAGATAGCCGAGAGGCAATCTGTGACTTTAGCCTGGATATCAGAAGTGAGTTGAGGTACAGATAAGTAAATCTGGGTGTCATCTGCATAGAGGTGATATTTGAGAAAAAAAATGAGTTAATAAGATCACAAAGTGTTATTGTGTAAAGAGAAAAGAGAAGCGGTCCTAGAACAGAACCTTGAGGAACCCCAACAGAGAGTAGGATGGGGGAGGATGAAGAGGTGGCAGAGGAGACACTGAAGGATCTGTTAGATAGATAAGAGGAGAGCCAGTCTAGTGCTGTGTTGCGGATTCCTAAAGAGTGAAGAATGCAGAGGAGGAGTGCATGATCAACATTATCAAAAGCTGCTGAGAGTTCAAGCAGGATAAGAATTGAATAGTGACCTTGAGATTTGGCAATGTGAAGATCATTGACAACTCTTGTAAGAGCAGTTTCAGTGGAGTGAGCAGTACGAAATCCAGATTGTAAAGGGTCGAGCAGGTTGTATGCATTGAGGAAGTCAAGCAGGCGTGAGTAGGCTAAGCGTTCCAAGAGTTTAGAGGCAAAAGGCAGAAGAGAAACTGGTCAATAGCTAGAGGGTGTGTTACTGTCAGAAGAGTTGTTCTTAAGGATATGTTTTACTAAGGCATGTTTGAAGTCATAAGGAAAGGTAGCTGTGGCAAAGGAGGAGTTAAAGATTTGTAATAGGATAGGGATTAGTGTGGGGGAGAGGGATTGGATGAGGTGAGAGGGGAGCGGATCAAGTGCGCATGTAGTGGACGGAGCGGAGAATAGTAGGTTAGTCAGTTCCTCCTCCGTGACTAGTGAGAAAGAGTCCAGAGTGCCAGGAGGGGAACGAGGGAGGCTAGGAGATATCTCTGGAACAGCTCAGCGTAGCGACTTCAGACACGGCTCATTTTGTTTGTCTGCCCTTGGTTTATCATCTGGTTATGTTCTGTGTGTTTTGAGGGGCTCAGGGGGCTGCGGGCACTTTTGGGGTACTTTTTTTTTAGGGAAAACTACATTTCCCATGAGCGCTTGCTTTGCACGCTCGTTTCCGATTGGCTCCCATTGCAGCGGCTATTTTCTGCTTTCCCTTCATGAGTATCCTATGCAGGGCTTGTACTCTGCTTCTCTTCTCAGCAGATTAACCCTTCGCCTGCCAGATAAGCGCAAATTAGCGATTTCTGGGGTGACATTTTAATCTTACACACTGTATTTGGTAGTTTCCTTATACTTTGGATGTTTTGACACTGTGAGGATGTCAACTCCACTGGAACTTGGGGCTAGACCTAAGACTAAGGATACTGGGGTGTCTGTGTCCCCCATTGTGCATTGCTCCTCATGTCAATCAGGTTTATGCCCAGTATGCGCTGCTGCCCCTGCGTCTCCCCCAGGGACCTTCAGCCATGCACTAGAGCCACTGTGGATGCAAAAGTTTAAGGTCACTACTAGAGATCTGAGGTCTACCTTACAACTCCTTCCATCCCAATTGCAGGGGATCTTCCAGTCTTGGCAGCCCTCTACTCCTCTCAGGTCTTCCCTACCAAAACTGCAGGGCATACCTGATGTATCTGACTCCTCTGAGGAGGAACTGTTGGTGGATTCTGATGCAGGGAAATGTTCTGCGATGGCCTCTTCCCAATTCTTTGGGGACCCCTTTGAAGCTGATCCTGATGCCTCCAGTTAGGGCCTGATCAGGGCAGTGTTAAACACACTAAACATCCCCTTGGTTCCAGAGGCTCCCATGGACCCATCTGATGTGTTTTAGGAGCCTAAGAAGCAGTCTACCTGTTTTCCACCTAACACCACTCTTGACCGTCTTGTGTGTGGAGTGGAAAGCTCCTGACAAGAAGCCTTCTGTATCTAAGAAGTTTGCTAAGTTGTACCCCTTTTCTGAAGCGGCATTAGCTCAATGGGCTCATCCACCCAAGTTTGGACGCTCCAGTCTCTAGACTTTCTAAGTCCACTGCTTTACCTGTGGCAGACGCATCTGACCTCAAGGACAGAACTGACAGGAAGCTTGAGACATCCCTGAAGACCATCTTTGCTACAGCTGGTACTTGGTTGTGCCTGGCGTTCGCCGCTGCTTGGGTGAACAGGGTCATTGCAGTTTGGACTGAACAGATGACCTTGGCTGTCTGTCAGGGAGCTCCTACTGCTCATGTGTTGTGGCTCCTTGCCAACATATCTGAAGCTCAGCATTAGGTCTCTTCTGCTATCTTTAACACCATCCCCTTGGTGGCTAGAGTTTCTACCATGTAGAGCCCAGATGGGCTCTTTGGCTCAAGATCTGTTCTGCATACAACACCTCTAAGAAAGCCTTGCTTTCATTAGCTTTTCAGGGTACCTCTCTGTGTGGACCGGAGCTTAAAGGCCTCATTAGTGAGGCCACGGGGGTAAGAGCACCTTGCTGCCCTTAATGCCTAGGAGGAAGCCTCCAGCGAAGCGGAATTGGCTTTTTTGTCCCATTCAGGCAGAGGAGCGCACCGCAAACTAGGCGGCTCCCCAGGCTCAGCGCTCCTCCTCCAAGCCCAAACAACAATGGAGGGCCAAGCAGTCCTCCACCAAGCCCAAGGCTTCCAAACCTTTTTTGGCATGACTTCTCTGGATCTTCAAGATGCATACCTCCATATTGCCATTCATCCCGAGAGCTGGCAGTACCTCAGGTTTGCCTGTGACCAACCATGGGCATTTTCAGTTTTTTGCTCTTCCCTTTGGGGATGAGAGGAAATGTATTATCATGTTGTGTTTGTGTCAAAACAACTGTACCATAGGGCAGCCGTTCTCACCCTTTGCCCTCAGGTCCAAGTAAAGGGCAGGACTTGATTTCCAAGCTTGAGTACAGGTTTGTCAGTCACAGTGAGAGAGCCTCTGAACTACTCACATGTTCTCAACCTGGGAGATCTCAGGTCCCAGCCTGTTAGTTGGCCAAGGGGGCACTGGGGAGAGCCATTGCTTTAAAGTACAAATCCTAATATAAATATAATCTTAAAGGTTGTTTTTAACACCTGGAGGGCTTTCTACAAAGCAGATGGAGAACAATCTAGCACTGCTTTAGAAATCCATTGAATATCCCTGTGGCACTCAAAGGGTTAGGGGGGATGTTTGAATTTGAGGATGTATACTGTACTTAGCAAACTGGGGCAGGGATACACATTTCACCCTGTAGGTACTCAAAGAGATGATCAACATGGGACAACTTTGATAACTGGGAATATGCTTTACATAGCAACATTCTTCAGTTCAAGGGCAAATGCTATGATGAACCCTCCTAACAATTTGGTAATGATTTGGGGCACCAAAGACTGCCTTTGCCTTTGCACCTCCTACCACTGGTCCTGCAGCAATGACACACTTAGACCTCTTCTCCTTGGAAAGCTTCCTATTCATTTCCACCCTGCAGTTGTAATAACAATGCATGAGTATGTCATTATTGCACCTGTGGTACCTGACAGCATTCAGTCCCCTTATCTACCTAGAAAAAAACAGTGTTCTGTACCACAGTGTCACACTTTTAAAATTCGACATTCACACTTTATCCAAGTCTTTATAGATTGTAAGGGACACTCTAAATGGATGTTCAGGGTGCCCTGGTAGAGAATCACTGTCTTATGGGGTATTACTCAGTTTTATTAAAAGTGAAAATCACAGACAATGCACTTTGGCTTATTGAGTATGGAATAAAATATATCTTTTTTTTTTTTTTGCTGAAATGCATTTGTAATCTCAGCCAAATAAATACCTTGCTAGAAGTTGTACTTGTTAACTGCAGATAATGCCTGTAGGCATCCTGTGTGGTTGAACTAATGGCCTAATACCACTGGGCATATTTTAACTTTAAAAGATTCACATAGTTCATGTCTCACATAATCAATTAAATGGGCATAGTGATTTACCCAGACATTTCAGTCTCTGCTTCCATCAGCTGGGGAACATCACTAGGACTTCACAGCATACTACTGGTACAGTATCTAGGCCACATGTGCAATTTACTAAATTGTTTTTCCCCACACTCCCCCTAGCAGGACTTAAAAAGTGGAAAATTGTCAGGTTTGTAGGGATTTATATTTATTTGTTTAGTTTACTGATGTGGAAGACCAGAACGTTGTGGACACCACTGTACAGCAGAAGTCAAAGTGAGCATATGGTTTTACATACTAACACCATACTACCGGAGGTGGGGGGGGGTAGTGGAAGGGGGTCCTGAGGACACCTTCCATGTTTTTCATTAAATTAATACATAGGGTCTGTATTTCATTAAAAAAATAAGATGGGGTAACTGGACCCCTTAATTTTTTTCACTCATTAACCACTCTGTTGCTAGTGCAGCTAATTGTAGCTGCTATGGCAACAGATTATCATGTGTTTAGATGGGGCATTGCAGTTGTACATTTTTTATTTATTTAATTATTTTTGTCTTTTAACAACACTGCTCATGGTTAACATCTTCACTGCCAGAGCAGCAAGATCACTGTGATCCTACAACAGAGAGGTAACCATTTCTGGATAGGGTGATTGCCAGTAGTAGGGCTTTGTATATATTGTTTTTCACCATGGCAGATAACCCTTACACTGCCTGAGCCAGGAGATAGCGGAGATGCAGCAACAGAGATGTTAACAGGATGGAGGTGATATGAGGGGAGTACTCAGACACATAGGAGATCAGGAAGGAGACCGGGATGGCTGTTGCCCACCCCAAGTTTGGACTGATAATTTCCATATATATATATATCACATACATATATACACACATACACTATATACTAGTATGAAAGCTGGTATACACGGGCTAAAGTGCCACCCAGCGGCCTTGGCTCCTGCCCAGGAGCACAGACAGGCAGTGAGCCGTCAGGAGCTCCCCGCCCCGGATCAGTGCATTCGGCCAGTCTCTACTACGCATGTGCAGTTACGCGCAGGCTAGCGCTTTATAGCACTTTACACAGATAGATAAAGAGACACACACTTATGCATATATATAGGTCAAGGCTTTTACTACTGAGTAAACAAAGGGACTTCCCACTGCCAGAAGAGGATTCATTTTAAAGTTAATACAGCTCAATTATATATATGTGTATATATATATATATATATATATATATATATATATATATATATATATATATATACACACATACATATATATATATAAGCAAATACACAAAGTATTGGTGCACATCCATATTTTCATCATTGTTAATTATTTTACTCTGTGGCATTGTGCCTGCATATCACCACTATATTAAAGATGAAGTTTTAGTCACATAATATAGCCGTAGTATGCTAAGCTTGCCACCATGCCAAGGTACCCCATTATAGACAAGGTCTAACCTTAATTTGCTTTGTCCTATGAGCGGAATCTCTCCTGCGTTAGGCATTTACTTTATCCTGAGAGCTGAATCTTTTGCTGGCTTTACTCACTGATGGAGAGACTCTCTGACAGGCATTATATAGTGCCCTAAAGACAATGAACATTGCACCTGGGGGCGAGAGGGATGCTTAAACCAATAGAAGTTGGTCAAAACTTCCAAAAATACAATTCCAGTCCAGGAAAAAAAAACACATTTAAAATTGCTGGAGTGGAACCAATTTTGACCAAAATAGCTAAAAGCAAATGCACAAAGTATTGGTGCACATCCATATTTTATGTGACTAAAACCTCTGTTAATACCATGGTGATATGTAAGCAATATGTTGCAGATTGATTAATAATGATGGAAATATGGATGAGCACCAATACTTTGTGTATTTGCATTTAGTCCTTTTGGTCAAAATTGGTAGCACTCCAGCAATTTCAAATGTGTTTTTTTCTGGTTAGGTGTGCTTACCAAAACCTGGACTTTAATTTTTTTTATATATGGTATATATTTTATTTCTAAATAGGTTCCTGGATTCTAATGTGCGCAATATCTATCTGCACAGGAAAAATGCCTTTAGCACACGCGCACATTTATTGCATCCCTCCATTTAAGACAATTCTGCACAGAAGATCCTTGAATGACCTGTTTGTACTAATAGTCTTGGTTTAAATTAAACATATGGTGTAATGCTATATTCAACCAGTTTATCAAACAAATATGGATAAATCACAGAGAAAAGGTAAACACAACTGCTTCATCTCTTCATGATTGCAGATGATATATAGCTGAATAATACCTCAATTCCACTCAAGGGATCAATAAGTCTTTGTCTTCTTCATAGAAAATTGTACAATATTATGGATAAAATAGGCCACATGTGAGGCTTGTAGTATACTGTGAGTTGAGTCTCTAACATGCAACAACAGCAACAAAAATCCACAATGGGCATTTGATGTTCACATTATCTTAAAAATAAATAAATACTGCACGTAGAATAAGACTTTAGACATCAATCTGCATACCGCTTCTTTAGGGAGAATATGTAAATGTTGAAGTGTTGGCTGAGTTGTTTTCCCTGAAATAAACATTTAAAATAAGATGTTAGTTATAACAAGCCATTGGTGATTTTTTTTCCACTTCATACTTTTTCTTATTTGCTGATGTGTATTTTGATTTCTTGTGATTTTCAAAGGTCAAATTTGGCCCTGGAGATCTATTTTACACTGTGCTTATGCACCATTTTTTGGGGTGAGCAATTATCTGCATTTATGAAAGTCTGACAGGCAGACATACAGACATACATCTGGAATAAATAACTAGGTTTTTAGGGTATTCTATTGAACTGGCAAATAGTAAATGCCAAGCATCACAACAGCACTTTTAAAATGTTGCTTGTGTCAAAATGTTGTGTTCAAAATGGTGCGGTTTAAAATTATGCCTTATTAAAATAGCATCTAACATCATGACTTAGGTTAGGGTAGTTAGGGTAGGGTTATGGTAGTTTAGATTTGGGGGTATAGTTGTAGGGTTCAGGTGGAGGTTTTGGGTTAGCTTCTTTTTTTAGCGCAGTTAGGTTAGGGTAAGTTAGGGTAGTTAGGTTTGGGTAGGGTAGTTTAGGTTAGGTTAGTGTTCTGGCAGTTTAGGGTCAGTTAATGTAGGGATAGGGTTAGGGTAGGGTTCTGGTAGGTTAGGGTAGGATCAGTTAAGGTAGGATTAGGGCATATTCAGGGTCAGGTAAGGTAGGGTAGGACAGGTTTAGGTTAGGATAGTCAGGTTATGTTTAGTTATGGTAGGTTTAGGGTAGTTAGGATACGGTAGGATAGGTTAGGGTAGTTAGATAGGGTTAGGGTAGTTAGGAAAGCGTAAGTTAAGGTAGGTTAGGGTAGTTAGGTAGGTTCAGTTAAAGTAGGGTTAGGATAGTTAATTTAGGGTAGGTTAGAGTCAGTTAGGGTAGGTTACGGTAGTTTGTTTTATTAAGACGACATAATAAACACGTCATAATGTTAGATGCTGTTTTAATAAGGAAGCATTTTACATACACCATTTTGATGCAAGCAGCATTTAAAACTTGCTATTGTGATGTGCTCTCGCAAATCGATGACAGTTCATAGTAAACTGATTTTTAACCTATTCGTCATCAATTCAACATAGGTGAGCCAAAAGGCTTACAGTGCATTGTCACTGCTTTGATATCCATGAGGCAAAAGAAGGCTTAAAAACCTCAAAGTACCCTCCGTCACCCTCCTTACCTCATTCTAATCTTATTTCAACTCATTGTGATAATGCTCTGCAATGCAATGCATTTTGGCAGCATGGTAATGGAGAGGTTAAAAGTAAAATTAAAAATAATTCCACACCTGTCAAAGATATAACCTGACTACTTCTCGGAATTCCTTACTTTTTCATTCCAACGTCAACAGAAAAGAGATGGTTAAGAAGGAATATAAGGCTCAAAGACCCCATATTATTTATGGATCCTTCCCTCAACTCATTCACCATTTCCTATATTAGGGGTAACCAAATCTGGTCCTCAAGAGCTACCAACAATACATGTCAGGATATCCCAGCAGAAACCGAGGTGGACTAATTAGTGGCTCAATCTGTTTAATTGGTCTACATGCACTGAAAACATGCACTGTTGATAGCTCTTGAGGGCTGATGTTGGCTACTTCTGTCCTATATAGGTGCTGTATTAACAAAATATACCAGAAGAATGCCAATTCAGAAAGAAAGAAAAAAAAAATAGAAAAAATGCTGTAGAGCTCCAGTCTTAGATCATTCCCTTTGCTCCTCACCCATTCCTGAGTGAGGATAAATGCATACACATTAATAAGAGGCTACTGATCAAACCTCAATAAATAAATATTAGTCAAAGGGGTGAGCCATCAATCAACCCCTCTTCTCCTCATCCAAGTCTGTACGGGGAGGAATATGTAGAAATGAACATGGAAATCTTGTGATAATTAAATAAATTCCTAGTTCTGCTTTTGACAGGGAAAAAGAGTAAACGTCTAGAACAGTCTGCACTGGCCAAGTGACCAGTACACAGTAAGTCCAAATGGCCTACACATACTAAGAGCAGTGGCCAGCACACAGTAAGTCCAAATGGCCCACACATACTAAGAGCATTGGCCAGCAAACAGTAAGTCCAATGGCCAGCACATAGTAAGAACAATGGGCAGCACATACTAAGCACAAACTAAGCCCATTGGCCAGCACATACTAAGTTTCTGCATTGGCATCAGACATTATTTTTTGTAATCCCCTTTTTGAGGGCAGGAGAGAGTATTCAGGGGTTTCAATAATTGTAGCAGAAATTAAGAAAATGGTATACTTTTGTCTTTTTTGTGTTTAGTACTTTCCTCCTATCCAGTGGAGATGAGGGACAAGTGTAAAGACCTCATCCATGGGCAATTTCTAATAAATATGGGATCAGTAAACCAATGATTGTTTTATTTTTCCCTTAAACTGCTGTCTCATTTTATTGAGCCATATAAGATGACATAGGCATATGATCGATGTTAGGAAGCAGTTGGTGATACTTCTTAAACCTTTGTTGAGTGTCAGAGAGGTATTCATGCATTATGTTGCAGTGGTTAACAGTTGGATATCTCTCTGGCACTCAAATGGTTAATGGATAGACACAATAGTCATTTCTAAGTGGAACAAATTGTTAAAGAAGAAACCTTGAGGATTTTCAAATTTCTTTGCTCCACATAAAATTAACCTGTTGGATGCTACACAGGTCTACAATGCTTTACTTTGCTCTCCTTCATCCAAGCCGTTAAGAAGTACTATGATGGTTCATCAATATCACTAGCTATGACCAATCTGGCCAAGATAAAAGTGGTACCTTGTTGTATGAATTACTAGTAAAGATAATATTTACCACACAGACTCCATAGTGTACGTGTGCTGCTGTGGCTGCGGCAGTGAAGATGAAGAAGATCATTTCCTCCATTCTCCCCAGCTGTCCGAATATAGCTGCTGAAACTACCAGCACAAGTGGGATGAGCAGCCAGTGGAAAACCTCTGATCTGGTGTTACTCATCTGACATATAATCACTCGGCACTGCAGAGATATATCTTCATTATAAAGGTAATATAAAAACATCTTCTACATGGAAAATATTAATTAGTCTCCAAGGACAACAGCAACAATGAAAACAAAGGGCTTTATGTATAAAGTCAGTTTACTCACCAGGTTATATACACATGCACTAGGCAGTTTATCTGACATTTCTTTTCATATGTCTGTTTTATAGTGTGGGTATGCTGTTCCACCTAACTGTGGATTTAACTGGAATCATACAAGGAGTTAGTGTGTAGCCATGGGCGGTGTTGGTGCAATGCTGGGGCAAACCAATTGTACCACGCAGTAGAAATAAATATTACACAAATACACATTACCATATTCCCTTGAATATTTCTGAATGCTACAAATAACTCCAAAGCATTGCTTTGTAATGGGCAATGCATTAAATGTCCCTAAGGGGCAGTTGTTTGGCCGAGTGTTGCACTAATCTAGTTGTATATATAAGGCTCAAAGTGATCAGGGTCGCATTTGGAGCAGTGTTCTCTCTAAGGTGTGCACAGGTGAGAACCTAGCCCTCAAAGACTTAGAGGGATGTTTCTGCAGAGTTTTATTGGAATAACCAGTGTACCATAAAGTCATAACCAGTAATAATTATTCACTCCAGCTCACCTTGGGCTTGATACTATTAACAGTGTAAAAAACATTGTTAGGGGACAAAGGAGTTCTGGGTGGCACACACACAGTTGTACCCTCAGAATCCTGTTGCTTTTCCAGCATCCACTGCAACAAGCATTGGTCACCAAAACCCACGTAATGGCTAAAAGCTCATCGTAGCTTTTTGTTCCCACAATGCACACTAAATAGCATGAGTTGTGGGAACATCAAAGGAAACTAGCTATCAATGTTTGACACAGTGTTAAACAACAAGAATGAGCTAAAAACGCAGTCACCCTCCCAAACACTAACCCAACACTACCCCTAACAATATCAATAAAGTGAAACAATACTAGCTCCAACACTATCATATCACTCATATCCCATAACTGTACAATTTAACAGTCATCCACTATAAGTCTTCTGTAATTTTCTATCTTCCATCTTCTTTCTTCTCATCTTCTTATCTTCATTCTTCTTCTTATCATCTGAAATATAATGCCACTGTGAAGAAAAAAAAAGTATTCAAATTATATAAGCCCCCAAAGTTATTCAGGTCATAACTGTACTCTGTCGCCACCGCTGCCACCATATACCTCTCATTCCGTTGCCTGAGCCATACAGAGGGAAATTTGAACAGAGATCCCTCCTGCTAGAGGCTGATTGGCTGGGAGGTGCATAACTCCATATCTCAGCCAATGGAAGCTTAGGTACCATTTTGAACAGAGACTGGCCATATAAAAGTCAGTCTTTGTTCAAATTTCCCTCCATATGCCTCAGGCAACTGCCCATGAAGTATATGGGTGGGTGGGGATTTTTGCTCTGCTTTCCTGCTGCCACTGTCAGCGTACAGTTATGGGCTGCATATCTTTTTTTCTTCGTAGTGCCATTATGTTTTGGATGATGATAAGAAGATGAAGAATGAAGATAAGAAGATGAGAAGAAAGAAGACGGAAGATTACAGAATAAGACCGTAAATGACTAGGGTGCTGAAGACCCCACTGGACAGAAGACTTACAGGTTAGTGTTTATTTTCAGGGGATGTTGTTAGCTTTAGGGAGAGTAACCCTGTGAGTGCCAGTAGGGTATGCAAAGATCTGCAATGCTTTGCATACCCCACTGGCACTCATAGGGTTAATTTTCTTTTCACTTATGTTTTTGGATCCTTGGATGTATTGATATGGGGCTTAGGGCCCCATATCAATACATACATGTATCACTAGTGTAAGGATGACTAGTTACACACGAGCGTGTGTTAGAAACCACTATTCAAGTACAAGTTGGTGGTTTTTAACACACATTAGGGACTCAATGCCTAGGTTTGCTAGGTGCTGTTTTAACTCAAAAATAGAGAGTCCCTTAAAGTGTGTTACAAGCCACCACACGTAATTGAATACTAAAATCATCTACTTTTTCACTGTGTACAATGTGTGTAATTGTAGTGCCCATTGTGCATATTTAACTGTTGGCAGTCATAGAATACCTGACTGTGACTTAAAACTGATGCCACTTTTTTTTTTTTTTTTTTTTTTTAACAGTGGTAATGGAGCTCCATAGAGGGAACACTGCTTAGTAGCCCTAGGAAAGGAACCCAGGCTCCCCTAACACCTCCCATGGCCACATCCTAACTTCCCAGTTAGCTGGTGCAAAAAATGCACTATAACATAGAAATAAAATATAAAAAATATCAAATAAAATGGCTACTGCAAGTGAATATAAGCTGGTAAATAAACTGACAAATCAGTCTATAAGCTTAAAGTGGTTTTGTGGATGTGCTTAGGTAAGTAATTAAAACTGCCCAGATGTTGTACTAGACATTTGTTTTTTAAGATAAACTTAATCTTTACTTGTTAGTGGCACCTTTTTGTAACATGATGGTTAACACCTCCATTGCCAGAGCAGCCAGATTGATTCATTCCAGAAACGAAGGAGATAAACATATTTGTGGATGGGATTTTTGGGGTGGTGTAGCATGGGCTTTTGCTTTAGTTAAATGGTATTTAATCCCTCTGTTGCTGGTGCAGAAAGATTGCTGTGATCCAGGATGGACAGAGTTAACCACAGGCAGAAGGGATGTGGTGAGGTTGTACAGGGCACAGGGGACCAACTGTTGGTGCCCGGAATTTCCCTTTCCAGATCCAGTCCAAAGGAAAGAGGCTAATATCTGACCACTTCCCTGGGGCTTTTTCACCATCACTTTGGGGTCGTTTTGGAGCATTTCCAAAGGAGACTTCATTTTAATTAAATAAATGCAATTCTGCAATCCAGTTTAGATTACAACATGACTGCAGAACTGAGCAGCTGGAAAAATCTAACAAAGCTTAAAGGAGCAGTAAACTTTTTTTATGAAAAAATATATATTGTAGGGATTTTCCTATTGAGTAAAATAAATGTACTCCCACTGCCGAGAGATTTATATTTCCAGAGTTATTACAGTTTAAACCCATGTTGTTTTACATTAGCAGTGGCCTCTAGTGGTCAAATTCTAATTAGATTTCCTGTTAGATTATAATGGAAAGGAAAGTCAGAAAAGTCAGAGACATACAGTTCTCCATAGAATGTGATAGAAACTGCCTGTCACTTCCTGTCAGTTAGAACTATCAGGAAGTAAACACAGTAAATTCACTTCCTGATTATTTAAACTGCTATACATTTTTAATAAAACACCTGACAGCGATGGTAGTGACCTTGTTTTATTCAGCAGGAAAAGCTCTATAAAATATGTGTTTTCATAAAAAAAGTTTACTGCTCCTTTAAAGAAGATATTCGGCAAATATTTCTGGTTGTAATGAAATCCAGACCTTAAAAAATATAATTATCATTAACAACAATAGTAATGAGACTACCAATCCTTGAATTTGCTCACACAAAGTGCCTTCTCCTCTCTTGTCTACACATGTAGGGCTGTATTCAGAAAGCTAAAATGAGTAATTCTGGGGCAAAAAAAAAGTTCCATATATATAAACATTATGTATAAATATTTTAAAAATACCCATTGATTTAAATGGGGCTTTTAACCCACCGAATGCTTGAATGTGTTGGAGACCTCGCTAGTATTCAAGAGATTAAAAGACCAATTTCAGTCAATGAGGATTTCTGTTTGTCCCTTATGATGCAATTGGCTTGGACCAGAACCACTTCCTGAATACAGACTGTAATGGGCCATAGGCCATTACTGAAAGGCCTTCTCAGGCCTGGGATAATTGCCCTGGAAAAGAGGACTGAATTCTCCACCTTATGCCATTACCCAGGTGGCGGGGACACAAAAGACATTGCCGGCTTCCAGTTGAATAGTCAGAGTGTCCCGGATTGGCCGCCATAGAAGGTGACGTCAGCACCAGTATACGTGTATTGCCAGTGTATGGGACTGGTAGGAGCTCATCCCACTGGTTGTCTCCCATCCCTCCCCTTTTTGCTATGAAGGTCCGTAGCGCCAGTCCTGATTAGTTGCCCGTTCCTTGTCACTACAATTCCTATTGGCTAGGAACTGGAGAGGCAAGATTGAATAATTTAAGATGCACTTCTACTGTGTATGTTTACCCTGCTATTGTCCCATGTGTATTCACCATTGTTGCCCCAAGCACTGTATCATTGTGCCCCCTCCCACAGTATAGTTCCAATGTTTACAGTGTGTATTGTTTCATTGTTTATGGTTTTACTATAAAAATCTGCTTTTCTGTGAATAAAGTTGTTAGTCGTTTGGAACTAAGAAGCGTCCTGTTTTCTTCATTCCTGAATGGTTTTAAGGGGCCTCTCTGACCCCCATTCAGAAGGGCTATGTTCCAGTATCCCAGCCAGCTATCCAGATTCACCAGACCACCTACCCCTTTGTAGCCGCTTCAAAGAGAGGGGACCCTGGAATGATGGCTAAGGACAGCCCTGCGTCCTTAGCTCCTGTTACACAGACTCATAGATCTCTGATGCTATTTTTAAGAATCATCCTTTAGACTGAACCGCTGAAGGTCACATACAGATTATGTCTCTCTGAATAATACTTACTGTAACATTGGAGAAAGTTACACCCACCATCCATAAGAATAATCTGGGCTGTTTTTCCAGGATGCCACAGGGAGAAAATATAACCCAAACTGACAAAATAATAAATAGTAGGGTAGGAGAAAGTAATGGTAAGAGCCCTTCATACAGTGAATTTTTCAGCAGCGCTCTCTGTTGATAGGCTCTGGAATCGAAAGAAATGGTGTACTGTATCAGACAAAAAATACACATTTACCATGTACAGATTTGAAACATTCATTTTTTAAAAAATAGATTTTTAAATAATTGAACATATGTTGGGTAAACCAGCTGGTATGGTTTAGTGTTTTGCTTTGTAGCAAATAGGTCAATTGTTTTCAGTCTTTTTTTCATAAGGTATACTTAAAGAAATGTGAACACCTCCTAATAATAACCCCCCCACACACACTTAGTGGGTAGAAAATCCTAATAGTCACTGTGAATCAGATATGTATGGATTAATTCTCAACACCTGGGGGAAGACATGATTATTTGTTATAGGACTTGATGACCCCAAACTCCTGCCAATTAAATATTTCTAAGGAGGCTTCAATGGGAGGTGTTTGAAGTCCTTGAGTACTAAAACAAAGATATTTATTTAGGAGAACTAATCTATACAGACGTGACCCATGGTGGCTATTAGGATTTTCTGGACAGATAAAGATAACTGGGAGTTTAATATTTGGATATGTTAGTCTTCCTTGAACCCTTTGAGTACCAGAGAGGTATCCAACCCATACAGGGGCGATGCACTAAAGCCTCATAAAGAGATGATAAAGTGCAGATGATTTATCCAGTGATATCACTTCTCCAATTCCTATGCTATTCTATTGAGTTTATGCATTAAGATTTCTTCAACTTTGGAGATCTAAGTGAATATAGTGCATAGGGTCTATAGAATAACATAGGAACTGGAGAAGTGATATCATTGGAGACGTCATCTTCACTTTATCACCTCTTTATCACGCCTTAGTGAATTACCCCCCCTTACTTTGCACTGTGTTGTATACATCTCTGGCACTCAAAGGGTTAAAATGTAGTCTGGAATTTTCAGAATACATTTAACATTATATTTTATTTTGTCATAGGAGTAATGAAGGGACAAGTATTTAGTTATTCATAGGTCTCACAATGACAATGCCAAAAACACTGTGCATAACTATTTATCTCTCTCATTATATATATATATATATATATATATATATATATATATATATACACATACACACACACATACCTTTGAAACTGAACATTCATATTTTTGTCATTCATTAGAGACAGTGGTATCCTAAGATGGTGCCAAGTGCTACAGCATCCTGGTTTGTCTGTTCATTGATCAATTTTCTGTTAACCAGTTTTTGTTCCAGATTCAGTGGTTGCCTGAATGCAGGAATAGGAGGATGGGGGAGTATGTTTTTTAACACAGCATCATCTGTTAGCAATGGTTGTAGTTCTTTGATGCTGCTGTGTATGTCCTCTAGTATGGGGTTATATGTAGTCACTATAGTCACTATACGTGGCATAAGTGTAGTGCCTTCCTACTCTTTCGATTGTAACATATGTTCTCCAGGTGTTCTTAATGCAGATGCTATTTTCTTTATGCTTGTACTCATTCTGTAGCCTGTTTAAATGATTCAGACAATGTCTTTAAATTATTGTTGCGGTTGTTGTTATCAGAGCATACTAGTCTGAGAATGTTGTTCCACTGGTATTTCATAAACTCAGACTTCACCAGCTAGGTCGCCCTCAGCTCACAAGCAGGTGTCAGATAGGTCAGTCTAACCTACACTTCCTCCACCCACAGATATCCATAGCTGGGAACTCCCCAGATTTGCCCCAGAGACTCCGTTTTTTGCTGCCAACTACATAGTCTCAGGGTCAGAGGCTGATTCTCCAGATTTGGGGCATTTCTACTGAAACGTTGCCACTTCTGCTCCTTCCCAGTCTGTTCCTCCTACTCCCCAGCGCCTATTCCTCCTACTTTTTCTATGTTTTAAGTCCTGCCTCTGCTCACAATTTTAAGCCCCACCCTTTTTGATGCAACTCATAACATTTATCTCCCCTAGTGGCACCACAGGACTCCCCTCCGGGGAGTCCACAAGAAAAAGTTCCCAGGTGTGCAGATATCTAAACTTCTCCATGCTGAACAACTCCCCCTAACTCTTCTCCAACCAGCTTTCTCCAGTGTTTTCTAGTCATACTTCTCCACCCATGTCTCTGTCACCTCTTCATCCATCAAATAGTCTCTTCCCCACCACACAAAATGATCTTCCACCACCTCTCAAGGTCTATATCCCCTCATCCAGGTGTCTACCCCGCTTTTCCTCTAGCAAGTTTCTCCTTTCCCTGCCTCCACAAACCAACAAACAAAAATATTTTTGTAATCCTCTGCAGGTTTGCCCCGGCCCCACAATCATAGTTGACCCCACCCAGCAGATCTTACCTACCCCATACAGCTGACCATTCTCCTATCGCTGCCGACCTCATATTACATAGAGACAAAAGAAAAAAAAAAGGAAAGATGGGGCACCAGACAGTGCAAAGAAAAGCTGGTACAATTCTGTTGCAAACCAACTGGTCCATACGGGATAAATACAAATTTCCCTTGATCTACACATAGCTATTGTGCCCAGTGTATCACATACCTTGTAGCCCACTCTAGCATTCAGAGACTTACAGTCACCATTTATATCAGTGGGAGTTTGCAGAATTTTCCTGTCCCCCACAATTGCTCATCTTTAGCTTGATGAAAAAGGCCAATGTTTTGGGAAGGATATCCATTAGTGGTGCAATTCTGGGGCAAACCTAGTGCACTACAGGTTACAGATAAAAAATGTCAATTGCTTTAATTTGGTCTTTAAACCTTTAATCCTTTGATTGCTAGAATGGTGCCAAATGTACTACTTTGCAATGCACTGGAGACCGCTAGAACTCAAGGGGTTTAAAGCCCCATTTAAATAAATTGGAATTTGGTTTTTAATTTATTTCCTATGGAGCACTTGGTTTGCATCAGAATTGCACATCTGCACCCCTCATTCCTGTGCAATTCAGCTTGCAGCACTCTTAGTCTGCCCCTCACACTGAGGATACATGGCTGGTGATGTCATCAAAGGTCCTTTACCCCACTGAAATTGATCCACTACCATAATACTCTGTCTGGATCATGCCAGCAGCCTGTAAATGATTCTGTCTGGGTTTCATGATCAGTAAAATTTAAACCCAGACAGAAGTCAGAAAACCGAACATGTGGCAACCTTATGTCTGTAGGGTGGCGTAATACTTGGAAGCAGGGCATTTCTCTACCTGAAGCGTCACAAGGTAGCAGGCAGGGAGCAAGCAGCACAGGACGCATTTGGCATGCCTGCTTAACCCTTAACCAAATTAACCCTTAATTGTTAGGGACTATAACTTTCATTATTCTCAACCACTTGAACTGGAAAACAAAAGGTTGTCTACTCCTGTTTTAGGGCGAGAGACCCAGTACTGAAAGCATTAAAGGGATAGTAATGTTTCATAATAAAAGCAGCTCTAATTAATCATCATAGTATTTGGACTTTGGAGAGTGTTATTTCAATTCTGTCAGAGCTGTAGTTCAGGAGTAATTCAATGACAAAGTCTCCCCCTCCTGCCCATTTTACTGATGTAACACTTCTCAGCCAGATCAGAAGGGAGGTGCCCAGGTAGACTGCAGAGAGGGACAATCTTCAATTAAGATAAGGGAAAAACCTGAAAACTTGTCAAGGGGGGCAGGGCTTTCATTGTTTTCATAGGAAGAAGATTGTCCCCTGCTGTTATCTGTCTGGTCTTATAACCAGATTCCACATCTGAGAAGAGATGGCTTAAACTAGGTAAAAGGGGCGGGAGGGGAAACTTTGCTTGTGAATATCTCTCAAACCATAAAGGTTTGAGAGATAAGACATATCGTTCTTCATGTTTTTTAATGCCTACAAAATAAAATAAAGATAAAACAAAGTATTACTATCCCTTTATAGAAGCCTATTCATGCAGTGCTGCATTTAAAGCTGCACCACTGAGCCCTGGCCAGTTTTACTTTTTCCATTGTTCACTATAGAGGAAGATTCCAATCAGGTGCAGCACTCACCATCATCTTTAATTACTCTTCCATAATTTGCCAACAACTCCCCCCACTGACCATTTATAAACCAGCAGATATGGTAATTAATATAAGCCCAGAGTCCCTAAAAGGAACTCCATGTCATATAACCTATTTCCATAATTTCTAATGTCCTTTTTTATTTTATTTAATGAAAGACACATTTATTGTAACAATTAGCACAGCAAGTCTGCATCATTAAAGTAGAAATAACACTTCCTAATCATAATCCCCCATCATTATATGGTCTGAAAATCCTAATGGCCCCTGACTGGAACATTCATTTGAGTCAGATATTAACATTCTTCTCTCCCTCCCAATTTCCACTTCCTACCAGGAAGCACTGTCTAATTTACAAAACGGGCAACTAAATAGAGCTAAATATCTCAAGATATAGTTTTAAATAAAGAATGGTTAATCTAAATATAGAGTATTTCTCTTGTGTCCACTGCGAAACACAGGGACCACTGGGTAAAGTATCCTCCCACAGGAGGGCAGGGTAATTACATACAAAGAGTTATCTGGAGGCAGAGACTTCCTTCCCTACTCCACCTTACCCCCACTAGATATACTCAGTTTAAAAGTAATTTCACAGAAGATGGTCAAAGCAAAGATAATCTGAACTTGCTTTTTTTATTTTCATAATGTATATGGGAATGTTCAATCCCCTATTAAGCAGGCTCATATTCCCTGTTTCTCCATGATGGATATGGACCAGGGAGCTGACTTTTATAGAAACTGGGGCTGCTAGATGATGGCTTCCAGAACTTTACTAAGCCACTCTCCTCTCTTTCCTTCTATTCCGTAGGAGCCTGAAGACTGAAGAGGATTCCAATTTCATAGTGCAGAGGCCCTGTGAGTATGCCCCTCTGTATGGTAGGAAGTCTAATCTGAGGTCTATGGATTTCTTGCTGTATTTGGCACTCTGGACCCCTCGAGTTATTTTCTCTCTCCCTTCTGGCCCCTAAAGTTGCCTGGGTTGGATGGTTGCCTTTATTTTACTTTCTATTACTTTTACTATTGTTTATACTATAATTAAACGAGAAGCCTTTAAGAAATGGAAGCTCATTGCCACCATCTTGGATGGAGCATCAACTGTGCTACTTAGTGTCCTGCTGCGGCCAAGTGGATTCCTGTCCACAGGAAGGGGCTGTGCTCCAACACATATAGGGTTTTCCCCGTTGACATTTTAAATACAAAATGGGGAGAATGTTCCCATGAGCCCAGTTCTTTTCCCTGTGTCTTGGGGAAATGAAAGGGAGGTGTTATGCCTCTTTTTTTTTCCTGGGCCTTGGGGAAATGAAAGGGAGGTGCTATGCCTCTCTCCTTTCTTTCACTTCAATGGAGCAACCTACGAGGCACCTGTTTTTCAGTTCAATCTCCCTCCTGTCAAGATAAGGTGCAACACTTATCTGCCTGTGAAGGGTTAAAGACAGGATGTTTTTGTAACTTCACAGGCAGATACGTGTTTTATCTAAAACCACAGGGTTTCAGGGTTTTCTTCAATAATCCATTGTTCTTCATGTCAGACTAGTCTTCCCATGAATTTTGCAGGTGCGTTATGACCCTCATGTTTTGTATCCCATAAACAGCAAACTCTGGGCCCCGCTTCTTTTGAATAGGATCCTGCATGTGTTAAAATCCTTATTTCCACTATGACTATCTATTAAGGGGGTCTTTAACCCTTTGAGTGCCAGAGTGGTACAGAACGCATTGCTTTCCAATGTGTTCCGTACCCCTCTGGGACTCAAAGGGTTAAGTCCTGGAACCAGGACCACCCTGTTCCTCCAAAATACTGTTCAGAGGAGGATTCCTGTATTCAGGAAGGGGAAACTGAAGTGGAGGATGTTGCCTTCTCATTAAACCCTGGGAATTTGGTTGACGTAACCCCTGGGATATCTGTCAAGGGTCTTATTGAGGCAGTCCCAGAGACCCTTAATGTTTCTGAGTCCTCACATTCGAGTTCCTCATTTCTAAATATTTATAGGATGCACAAGAGGGATCTGATACTTCTCATTCTCTGAACCAAGTGGTTCTTGAGAAGTGGCAGTTGCCTGATAAGAATCTATTTATCCCCTAAGCACTTTTCACATTTACATCCTTTCTTAGACCATTTTCTAGTCCTGCTGTGCTACAGCAGTGGGCTACTCGCTCCAGCAGTTGACCCTCCCTATTGTCTCTCCTTTTCATGCAGCCAGGGCTGGATTTACATCTCAGCAGCCTGTAGGCACAGAAATCTGAAGCGCTCCCTCTCCCCACCACAAAAAAAAAAAAAAAAAAGTAAGATGACATTGCCACATAAAATCCCTTGGTAACAGTGTCTTAACCCTTTGAGTGCCACAGGGATACGCAACACATTGTTTTGCAATGCATTGTGTACCCCTCTGGCACTCAAAGGGCTAATTTTTCATCACCTGAGAATATAGATTGAGTTTTCAATATAAATGCAATTACACTGAATGAGACTAATGTATTTGAATGTATTGGAGGAGTTTTTATGTATTTGATCGTACCCAATGTTTAACATTGTTTTTGCTTGTGTTTTATTATAATGTGCGCTGCAATTGGTTGGCAATTGGACTGATGGTAGAGAACCATCCAATCAGTTGACCAATGCTGGACGTTAACATGGCCACTGGTCTATACTATAGCCCTTGATGAAGTCGGCAAAACACCAACGAAAATGCATTCGGCTTTGTATTTGAAGTGCGCTCATCTAATGCCGGTCCCAGCCCCGGTCCCCTGCTAGTATTCCAATCATCTATAATATCTTGTTTTTCTCCTTTCCTGCATTTACCATCTTGTGTGTGGTCCAGTCTTCTACTGAAGCAGTATTTTCTGGACACATCTGGAGTGAATGGAGAGGATTCCAAGTCATGGAGTACATCGAAGCAGGGACACATGGAATGAGAGGAAGGAGGCATCGAGACCAGAAAGGGGGTCTGGGACCCCGAGATGCTTATTGCCATTTAGGCTTTGGTGAGTGCGCATTTGTATGTTTTCTTTTATGTGGTTGGATTAAAACATATTACACTTAGATACATTTTTCTTTCTTCTTTTATATGGTGTATATATTTTTCAATCTTAGAATTATCTTATTTTCCTATATTGAGGGTCAAGTGGAGTGTTTTTGCGCTTGCTCATTTGGTTTTATATTATTAACAATGCTACTGAGGTCAAGAGTTATCTGTTACCTCAGGTAAACCCCAAGCATTCCTCCTTTCTACAAAAGACATGTGACTTTCTTTAACCCCGACAGTACAGTTATGTGGCCAGGGTTTCCACTACTTCAACAACCCAGACGCACCCTTCCCTGAAACTCAAGCAGGCCTAGTCAGGCAAAGAGTCTACCCAAAATCCCCAATTGACAAATCTACTTCTGTATGACTCTCAGAGGTTTGGCCTGCCTCTGGAAATAGGAGGTCATCTTCAATTCTTTCAAAATGCATGGATTCTCTCTGTGGTGAACCAGTGGGTATTATGGGTGATTTTGGAAGCTTGTCACATAGATTTCACATTTTTCTTCCTCATTGCTTCTTCATGTGCAGAATCCCTCATGATCCGGTGCAATGCCATTTATTCTTAGAAGCTGTTTCTTCCCTGGTGGACATGCAGGTCCTGTTCTTCCTCAGGAGAGATTCATGGGATTCTATTTCAACTTTTTTATAGTCCTCAAAAAGAACGATGGCTGTTGTCCTATCCTGGATTTAAAGTCTCTCAATCATGTTGTTCATGTGTCTTGGTTTAAAATTGAGTCTTTGCACTACATCATAACCAACATGTGCCCACGGAAGTTTTGCCTTATTGCCAGATGAGCAAACTATTGTGCAAGGAGTGGCTCATATCCCCCCAGACTTTCAGGATCCCACTCCCCAGCGGAACTTGACCACCTTCCTGCTTGCTACACGTTAAAACTGAGCATGTCAGGTGGAGATAAAATAGAATATGGAGGAGGTCTCCCTCTCCAGAGAACTCTTTTTATACAATTTGCCATCTTCCCTTGGGAGGATACTTTACCCCATGGTTTCTGTGTTCCACATGGACTAAGAGAAAAGAATTTAGCTGTGAGTACACAAAAAAGCTCTTTCAAAATAACCTGTCATAAAGTGTTCTTTCCACTTGAGTGCCAGAGAGGTACAATGCATGAATGCATTACAAACCCCTCTGGCAACCAAATAGTTAAGGTTACAGTACAGTAATGCTTTGCTACAGAAAAATATCTAAAGTACACATCTTTTTCTGCCAAGTAAAGCATAGTTGCGCCCATTTTTGGGAGATACTTTTTTCAAATGTTCTTGTAGCTCAAATGTAGTTGAATGTTTTTAAAGTAAGTTATTAATTAAGGAGATTACATTACATTTTTTTGAAAATTAAATAAATATCATTAACATGCTTTATTTTTTAACCTTTAAAAACATACTATTAGCACAAACTTACATATATATGTTGTATAAAGTCTGTGGGAAGGCGATTAGTAAGCTGCATCCTGTAGAGAAAAAGGAGGAGAAATACTTTATTGTAAAGATAGAAATAAACTAGTTTAAACAACTGCTGTTTGGCAGGCCTTGCTTCGACTTAGCTCCACTGTGAAGATTAACCCCTCAAGTTCTAGTGAAATAGGTGTTAAAAAATATGATTTGAAAATGCTGAACTGAGGGATCAGAGAGGTATTGTTTTACAGTGTATCATTCATCTATCTAGTTCTTTAGCAATGAAAGTCAATTATGGCATCACTTCTTTGTCTGGAAACAATGGAAAGAAACATTCCATAACTATGGTACATGCATGTTTTACAGACCCCATTACCTAAAACAATTTTGGTGATTTTGAAGGAACATAAATGTTGTATTGCCCATCTTTAATTTATAAAATTATTTTTTGAGTTACATTTACAGACTTTACTAACTCAGGTATGTGATACATCACTTCCTGTCTTAGTTCTACATTTCCTCCCCACTCACTGGCACAACCCTTTCAGTGGGTGACGTGGTCAGTGCATTAATGAACAGTGTCAGTGAGTGGTGGAGGTAATGTAGGACTAATATAGGATATGTCTGCATTAAATGCCTTAAACAGCATAATCTATTAACCCTTTGAGTGACAGAGGGGTATGCAACGCATTGTGAGAGGAGTACGCGACACATTGCTTTGTAATGCGTTGCGTACCCCTCTGGCACTCAAAGCAGTAATCTAAGTAACTCAAAAACTTGTTTACTAAAAAATAATGGCATTGACATTGTCAGGGGATAGTAACACTTAATAAGTAAAAAGTATACACTGTAGGGTTTATCCTTCTGAGTAAAACAAGGGTACTTCCACTGCTGAGAGGTCTTTTATTCAAAAGTTTTTGAAGCACACACTTTTTTTTTTTTTTTTTTTTAAGGACAGTAACTCAATTGCCTAAAATTTTACAAGGGCGCTATTGCTACACCACCCTATAGACAGCTCTGGTCAGTTGACCATAAATCTTCATAGGATGGTGTAGCCACAGCACCAAACATTCCAGGCCACTAAGTCACTGCACCTAAAAAATATCCATATTTGAGCTACAATAACTTTTGAATAAAACAGCGTTCAGCTGTGGGGGCATCCTTGTTTTACTTAGGTGGATAAACCCTGCAACATATATATATATATATATATATATATATATATATATATCGTATAATATATATCCTATAATATAAAAGGCCAGATGTATGTTTGTCCTATGCAGTCATGCGCAGTACAGACTGCCCAAACGCACAGAATGCTGGCCCGTGTACATGGGCTTTTACACTGGTGTAAAACATACAGCTTTTTGGTCTAATTGGACTGTTAAGAAGAGTGTGTCAGGCTCACTGATTAATCCATTTGATACAGTGATGCTATCATTCAAGGAGTTAGCAAATAAATTAACAGTAAGTTTATCATAACTTACTAACTTATTTTGCAGACACAGCCACCAAGATCAAGCAACACATTAGAAATTAATTCTTGAGACAATGCCCACTCAGGAGCTGCTCAGCTACATATTTTCATTACCTTGCACCATAAAAAAGTATAGATATCCAAGTGTCTATGAAGACAATCCATTCTCAAAATACCAGGCAAATCCCCTCTTTTCTGCAATTCAAAAGATCAGAGGACCCCCCCCCCCAATCAAAATTACTAAACAAAGAGAGGGGGGACTATCCCCATTGGCTCTATAAATAAAATACGTTATTTAAATATATTGAAGGGAGGGGGGTCTTGTAGTTAGAGATAGAATCATAAAAATGGGAGGAAGAGGACTAGGGAATGGGATGTATAGAGGAGCTAAGGGAGTTTTACCATGCAATAATGTCAACTAAAAATGATATGCAAACAACTCCAAAAATGTTTGTAAATAAATAGTGATTCACACAAAAAATGGTTCTCATCAGTGGGAGGCTGGTTGTTGTCTACTACAACAAAAAAAACATATGTAGGGAAAAATGTTGAAGTGGGGCACTGGGGCATCTCAGCTGCTTATTTGTGTTCATGCAATTGTACATGCAGCTGTGCTCCTCAGTTTACTAATACATCAAAAAGAAAACACAAATAAAGTAAACACTAATTAGGGCACATAATGACCCTTATTGTTCATCACATAGTGTGGTATATTACGTGTAAGGACCTGGAGAACGTAAATAAAACTTAACTTTTATTGAATGGATACTAGGTTTAAAACACATATATTAAAAAACTGTGAAACCCCATATCCTATATTAATCAAAGTATTTATCATAAGTAGAAACTGGATAAGTGATGTGATTAGAGTTTACATTCCTGCATATATTTAATCAGTAGTTCACATAGACAGGAGTAAATCTGTATATTCCTGTAATCATTATTCATAAGGAGTTACAGCGTATCTCTTAAAGGTGCATAGAGAAACAGCAATATGTAACCGTGGATAACAGTGTATAGTATAATCCTGGGTACATGTAAGTGTCCGTGTGAATTATACTAGCACTTCCATTATGTATGGAGTATAAGTAAGTAGAGACAGTTAATAATATTCAAACTGGTTTAAAATAATGCCATTCAAACTCTGATGTGCAGTTTGCTGTATGCTGAACATCGATATAGTCTATCTAATCAATAACAAAGGTGCGTAGAAACAGAACGGATAAGCAGCATATTAATTACCTATCCAAGGTGCCTGTAAATGTCTGTCTAATGCCTACAACCACCTCCAATTAAGAGTATATGTACTAGAGCAAGTCTAATGTGTGCTAGCACATCGAATAAAGAGTATATGTAATAAAGCCAGTCAATAGTATTTCAGCTGGTTCAAAAAAATTAAAAATGTGCACCAACCTATGCTAATATACAGTATCTCACATAAGTGAGTACAACCCTCACATTTTTGTAAATATTTTTATTTTATCTTTTATGTGACGACACTGAAGAAATGACACTCTGCTACAATGTAAAGTAGTGAGTGTACAGCCTGTATAACGGTGTAAATTTGCTGTCCCCCTCAAAATAACTCAGCACACAACCATTAACGTCTAAACCTTGGCAACAAAAGTGAGTACACCTCTAAGTGGAAATGTCCAAATTGGGCCTAATTAGCCATTTTCCCTCCCCGGTGTCATGTGAATCATTAGTGTTACAAGGTCTCAGGTGTGAATGGGGAGCAGATGTGTTATACTTGGTGTTATCGCTCTCACACTCTCTCATACTGGTCACTGGAAGTTCAACATGGCACCTCATGGCAAAGAACTCTCTGAGGATCTGAAAAAAAGAACTGTTGCTCTACATAAAGATGGCCTAGGCTATAAGAAGATTGCCAAGACCCTGAAACTAAGCTGCAGCACGGTGGGCAAGACCATACAGCGGTTTCACAGGACAGGTTCCACTCAGAACAGGCCTCGCCATGGTCAACCAAAGAAGTTGAGTGCACGTGCTCAGCGTCATATCCAGAGTCTGTCTTTGGGAAATAGACGTATGAGTGCTGCCAGCATTGATGCAGAGGTTGAAGGGGTGGGGGATCAGCCTGTCAGTGCTCAGACTATACGCCACACACTGCATCAAACTGGTCTGCATGGCTGTTGTCACAGAAGGAAGCCTCTTCTTAAGATGATGCACAAGAAAGCCCGCGAACAGTTTGTTGAAGACAAGCAGACTAAGGACATGGATTACTGACACCATGTCCTGTGTTCCGATGAGACCAAGATAAACTTATTTGGTTCAGATGGTGTCAAGCACGTGTGTTGGCAACCAGGTGAGGCATACAAAGACAAGTGTGTCTTGCCTACAGTCAAGCATGGTGGTGGAAGTGTCATGGTCTGGACCTGCATGAGTGCTGCCGGCACTGGGGAGCGACAGTTCATTGAGGGAACCATGAATGCCAACATGTACTGTGACATACTGAAGCAGAGCAGGATCCCCTCTCTTCGGAGGAGTATTCCAACATGATAAAAACCCCAAACACACCTCCAAGATGACCACTACCTTGCTAAAGAAACTGAGGGTAAAGGTGATGGACTGTCCAAGCATGTCTCCACACCTAAACCCTATTGAGCATCTGTGGGGCATCCTCAAACAGAAGGTGGGGGAGTGCAAGGTCTCTAACATCCACCAGCTCCGTGATGTCGTCATGGAGGAGTGGAAGAGGACTCCAGTGGCAACCTGTGAAGCTCTGGTGAACTCCATGCCCAAGAGGGTTAAGGCAGTGCTGGAAAAGAATGGTGGCCACACAAAATATTGACACTTTGGGCCCAATTTTTGGATATCATATTGACAAGTTAACCTCCAAGCTTTATCCCAAAATCAGTGCTCTTTTTAGACACAAATCATGTTTAAGTCCCCTGGTTAGAAAACGTATTGTGCAACAGATGTTGCTGCCTGTCATAGACTATGGTGATGTAGTTTATGCTCCAGCGCCAGAAATCCATCTTAGTAAACTTGACACCCTGTATAATTCAATATGCCGCTTTAGCCTCCAATGTAATTACATTACTCATCGCTGTGATATCTTAAAAGAACTAAATTGGTTAACACTCAAATCTAGACGTGCCCTTCACCTTTCTTGCTTAGTACACAACCACGTCTCTGGAAAACTACCACACTACCTGAGCAGTTTGCTCACTCCTGCTCTCCATACTAAATATAACCTCTGCTCCACCGCAAACAACTCGCTACGTATACCACAATACAAGAAAGAAGCAGGAAGATCTGCCTTCTCCTTCAGAGCTCCAAAGACCTGGAACAATCTGCCTGAAATAATAAAATCTGCTCCCAGTCTAAAATCCTTAAAAGTAAATGCTTCTCTGTATCTAAAAACAGAGTGTAACTGTTTATAATTTTAAAATGTCCATATGTATGAATATGCGTATGTATATTTAATAACATGTAATATATAATGTTTCTCAATTTTTATAAATATGCAACCCTCTACTGAAAACTGTCCAGGACATACTTGAAAACGAGAGAAATCTCAATGTATTCTTCCTGGTAAAACATTTTCTAAATAAATAAATAAATAAATAAATAAATTTGGACATTTCCACTTAGGGGTGTACTCACTTTTGTTGCCAAGGTTTAGACATTACTGGCTGTGTGTTGTTATTTTGAGGGGGGGCAGCAAATTTACACTGTTATACAGGTTGTACATTCACTACTTTACATTGTAGCAGAGTGTCATTTCTTCAGTGTTGTCACATGAAAGATAAAATAAAAATATTTACAAAAATGTGAGGGGTGTACTCACTTATGTCAGATAGTGTATTTCTAGATTGGTGAGAATGGGAGTCTTTTTTGTGAAGAGATGGAAAAGGATATAGATAATGTTTTACTTTGGATTAGATACATCGACAATGTTTTCCTATTGTTGGAAGGAGATACTATCTCATTTCTTGAATTCATTGATAATTTGAATCAAAATGAATTAAATCTTAAACTTACATATCACATCAAAGAAATTGAAATGCCATTGCTGCACTTAAAGATTTGCAGAGTACTGGAAGGATTACTAGAAACAGACATATTTCATAAGCCTACAGCTGTTAACAGTCTTCTACATGGAACCAGTGCTCACCCTAAATGTACAATTGATAGTGTCCCAGTGGGAGAATTCCTCAGAATATGTAGAAATTGCAGGAATTGAGAGATCGCCTAATACAAAGAGGCTATTCCAAGATATGTATTAGAAGAGTTTATAATCATGATTTGTACACAGATAGATATGTCCTGTTAGTACCAAAGAGTAGTAAAAATACATCAGAGAAGATACGATATATTACTACATTTAGATCAGATATATGATATATTAAGCACATTATTTCAAAGTATTGGCATACTTTAACATCTGATCCTGATTTAAGATACATTCTGGGAGATAAGCCCTCCTTCTGTTATGAGGGAAATAGAAATTTGGGTGACATTTTCGCACATAGTCACTTTACTAACTCTTTATATCAGATTAATGGAGTTCTCCCTATGGGATATTTTGCTTGGGGCCATAAGATATGCATCAATCTATACAAGAAACGAGTCTAGAAAGCTTATCATTGTGGCTACGCATTTCCTTGAATTATACAACTTGAACCCAAAGGATTTGAAATGCTGGGGCTTAGAGGAACTGAGGCTGAGCATTAGCGAAAGAAATATAGAGAAATCTCAGTTTTCTGTGATTTTTGGGGAATTTTACGGAATTATAACTGTTCTGTTTTCTTATTTTGCTCCATTATATATACACTAATACCATTCTAGTTATCCATTTATGACATTTTCTTTTTTACCATTTTTGATATTTGCACTGTATGCTTCATTTTATCATTCACATGCACTTTTGTCACACCCTCTCCTTTCTTCATAGGTCACAGATCTAGGGATTAACATTGTGCACTTTTGTTCACTTTAGCAATTACTTTAGTTAGATATTTTCCTGACTGACAGGAACCCCAATGTGCATTACAATATTATTACATTTATTCTATTTAGTTTTTTTCATATAAATCACATCTGTCACTTTCACATTAATTTCTTATTCTTTACATTGAGATTGCCTTTACATGCACCTTTTAACACTATTATTTATCACTTACATAAAATATTGTGTTAATTACTTGGTTATGAGTATGTTTGTAAACTAGCTTGTTCCTTACACTTATACACACTAGTTTTAGATTTTATGCCTTAGGATTTGGAGGGTTAATGGTTCCCCTATATGGGTTCTAGACACACTGGATGCATTTCAGTTCAATCCATACTGGAGTTAATTGAATGCTCTATTATGATTGGTCAGTAGTCATTTAAATGATTTCCTCCCGTGATCCTTGCTTTCAGCCTCTGACAATGCCGGTTGGGTGAAAAGCATGTCAGGTGTTTTTAATTTTCATAATGCCAGCATACTCCTTTGTTTAGAGCATGTTTTGAGTGTTACTGAAATACTCACTAACCTTGTCCCTAGTTTATGGGTGGTTCCTTTTGCTCCCGTTATGTGTGGGCATTTACCCTCATATTTGATTTTAATTGCAACCCTAATTAGGTTTTTATCATAACACACTGAGATCACATTTACATTCATCACGAGGTTCTGATTCTTACAAGACTCCCACTTCTGCAGCAGCAAATGAAGGGACTAGATAGTTCATACATATGTGTCTACTGAACTCATATTAGTGTAGGAGCTCCCTGCTGAACATTGTGAAGTACAGGTCCCAGGGCCGGATTTACATCTCAGGAGCCTGTAGGCACAGATCAGCTCCAACTTGCCCCCCATCAGCTCCATATTGCCCTTCACTTTGCCCCCATCATCCCAAATTTCCCCTCACATTGCCCCATCATCTCCATATTGACCTCCATAGGCTCCAACTTGCCCCCCATTAGCTCCACATTGCCCCCACCATCTCCATGTTGCCCTCACATCGCCCCCCTTCGACTCCAACTTGCCCCCACCATCTCCATGTTGCCCTGACATGGTCCGTTTCCTACCTCCCTGGTAGGAGATCTGTCACCTGTGCCTCCTTGGCACAGTCCTGTAGCTGACGGAGCTCCCGCGCGGCCTCCTATTCAGGAATGCAGAGCGCTGGGAGATGATGTAATCTCCCAGCACTCTGCATTCCTAAAGATGCGACGAGGGAGCTCACCACCTACAGGATTGTGCTAAGGAGGCACAGACATGTCCTGCAGGGGAGGTAGGAAATAGGGAATGGGGGTGGGGGTGCTAGCGAGGTGGCTACTTTTTTTTTTTTTTTTAAATAAAAAAAAAAAAAGAATCCCAATGGCAGGCGTCCCTCGGTGGCGTGCGCCTGTAGGCAGGTGCCTACTTTGCCTAATGGCAAATCCGGCCCTGACAGGTCCTCGTTGTATTCTCATTATGGTACATATATATTTTTCCTGCTAATCTTGGTACTATTGATTGATACACGATTCTGATGTTCGGTATACATGAACTACACATCGGCGCATAGATGGGTTTTTTTAACCAGCTTAAATAGTGTTGACCGGCTCTATTAAGTATACTCTTCATTGGAGGTGCTAGTAGACATTAGGCAGACATTTACAGGGACCCAGGATAAGTAATTAATGCGCTGTTATACATGGATACTTACATCTGTTCTGTTTCTATGCACCTTCATGATTGATTAGATAGACTACATCAATGTTCAGTATACAGCAAACTGCAAATCGGAGTATGGATAGAACTATTTTGAACCAGTCTGAATATTATTAACTGGCTCTATTTGCTTATACTCCATACATATGGAAGTGCTAGTATAAATCACAATGACTGTTACACGTACTCTGGATTAGTAAATATACACTGTTATCCACAATTACTTTTGCCATTTCTCTATGCACCTTTATGAGATACGCTGTATCAACAATGCTTACAGGAGTACACAATGAGTTGGAGACATATCTAGCATTCAAGGGGGTTAACAAAAATATCACAACCAGCAGGACAGAAATGCAAATCTTAATTTAGAAATAAAAGGCACCTTTTATATAATAAAATATTTTCCCCTCCTTTGGAATCGCACTCCAACTTACCTACAAGAAACATTATTAAAATCTCAGTCATATAGAAATGGAGAAACAGAGGCTGGTGCCAGGCATCTACTCCAAATATGGCAGTCAAAATATACACCAGTGTCAGTGACTGAAATAGACATTAAAAAAGACATGGTTAGGTGGCATCTTACCAATTAAGAGTGAAATGCACCTATATGCATATCCTGCTATCAAATGTGAAGGAACAATATTTTTATATTTTTTCATAAAAATGTATGTGTTACATGGAATTTCCTGCTGAGTAAAAAAGTTCAAACTGTCAGGAAGTGACTCAGGAGTTCTTGTCAGAGTCTAGGGAGAAATGTCAGTGGCTCACCTCTCCCATAAAATGCAACAGAATAACAATCTGAGATCTGACAACTAGATGGCATTGTTAAAGTAAAAAAACAAGAGTATAAACTGTATTAACACTGGAAATATGCATCTCTCAGCAACAAGGGTACCACTGTTTTACTCAGCAGGAAAAGCCCTACAATATGTGTGTATTTATGTTAAAAAGCTTACTGATCCTTTAACTCCTTAAGGACCGGCATGCATGCAAGCGGCCGGCACTTAAGAACCACTGAGCTTTTTTTTTTTTTTTTTGTCGGTATCCAATTCAGGGCATGCAGCTGCACTGGGAGCCCTAAAATCCACAATGTACATGTACTGCATGGGTCCTTTAGGCACTCAGGCTTGTCACAGTGATACTCATATATTTTTGATGGGCTATATACACATACAATCAAACTACCCTAAACCTTCTAAAGTATAAAATATATCCTCTGGTGGTGCTGTTCACATGGACAATGTTTGCCACATATTTTGAACCTGAATAAAACATGCTTAACATAGACTACACTGAAATGGAGATCAAGTTGCCTTACACAGGCTGCAATTTAGATTTACTGTGCATTGGAAAATCCTAGTTGCAGCAGATTGGGAGAGGCGGCAGACTGGTCAGTTGTGCTAATTTTGCTTATATCAGTCTCCCAAAGAAAATGCATTATTAGTGTGACTGATTATGTAAAGGCATGTGAATTCCCTTATCAGGGCAGTATACATACATTCTCCTTCCCTGCTCTTCACCCTCCTCCCACCCCCACCTTCCATTTAGCACCCATTTGCTCATTCATAGTACCCCTTTGCTGCTCAGCCTGTTACTGTGGCACTCAAACGTTACAGCCATGCCTCCCCTGTCCTGTGACATGCTTTCAATTACACAATTCCTATGAGTAACAGCAAGAGAGGCCCATTAGGAGGAGGTACAGGGGTGAGAGGGGTAGAGCAGGTGGAGACGCAAAGGGGACTGTAAAAGAGGCACATGGGTGGTGAGTGAAATTTGAGGGTGGGAGGAGGGCAAAGGGCAGGGAAGGAGAATGTGTGTATGCTGCCCCTCTAGCCGAATTCACTTCCCCTCACATCGACAGACACACTGTGCAAGCTGGAGAGGTGAAGGGATGCCTCAGCTGTACTGGTCACACCCATATTCTCTTTTGTGGGTGTGGCCAGAGCAATTTTAGTGTCCTTGCATCAGTTTAATACCCCTTTACCGGCTATTGCTCGACAAAGCATTTGAGATCTCTCTAGCAATCAAGGGATCAAGCCTTTTTTGGTTCTTGCTTGTTATAGGCCAAGGGTATTTTCTGTGCCTGAAATCAGTGGATGGGATGGGGTGGTGGGTTCATGTGAGGAGAGGAGTGTAGTCATGGGTGGAGCTAAAGGCACCTAGAGTGCCTTGCCTAGGGGAGTCTGGGAAGTAAATCCAGCCCTGAGGACAGATGGACATCAGCATAGTGTGTGTTCAAACAGACTATTGAATAAATTCTGCAGTGGGATTCCCACAGAGCCCCCTGTCTAGCCTTTCAACCTTTCTACTGCTTTCAGAATAACAGGGCTATGCAATGCACATCACTATGGCACTGAAAGGGTTACAGGAGGGCACCTCTGCTCTGTATCAGAGACAGCAAACTATCCTCTGGCTCCACAAAGAACAATAGGGAGATCCCAGCATTGCCATCCTCAGGTAGGATGTTGGGTCTGTGAAGTCTACACCAAAGCACAGAAATTCAGCGGTTCCATTCACTCTTAACGATCTTATACTAAGGGTTTGCCATAGCTCAAAAATACACCTAATAATGGAGATCATCAAGAATCTTCAAAAGAGTGCAAATAAGAAGGCTTCCCTTTACCACACGATTCATTCACTTTTAGTTTGTCAATGCACCACTTTCGATGTAACAATCAGATTGCACGAATCCTTAGACACATTATCTTCTTAAAATCAACCATCTTTATTTCAATATTTAAAAATTCATACCTACCGATACACATGTCTCCAAATCATACAGCCAGGCTTACAGAGCGGGTAGACAGCAAGTTGTTAACGGTGATGATAATTAAACACATGTTTAATCATGAGTAAGCGCTGCTTAAGTGCGAAACACGTTGATTATCATCACCGTTAACAACTTGCTGTCTACCCGCTCTGTAAGCCTGGCTGTATGATTTGGAGACATCTGTATAGGTAGGTATTAATTTTTAAATATTGAAATAAAGATGGTTGATTTTAAGAAGATAATGTGTATAAGGATTCGTGCAATCTGATTGTTACATCAAAAGTGGTGCATTTTTTTTTTTTTTTGTGAAAGTATTTTACCAGGAAGAATACATTGAGATTGTCTTTCACTTTCAAGTATGTCCTGGACTCATTTTATCTACCTTAGAAAGGTGAAAGGCTGAGCTGACCTTGCCAGGACTAGAACCTGCAACCTCATGGTCTTAGCAGATTCTACAACTGGTGCCTTAACGAGCTTTAAAACTAGTAGTAAATAAAGAACCATGTTTATTTGCTGACATGGAATTCCATCTTGTCGGAAAACATTTTTGGGACTGCTACGATAAATGTTACATCTGTTTTTTGTTTTTTTTTAATCTATTCATTAATATGCATAAAATAGGACACATGTATGTTTTTGCACAATGTCTTTAACCCTTTGAGTGCCATGGGGAATACAAAGCATTTGATTAAGAGGTATGATTTAATTGCAAACATGTCGAGGTTTTTCTAGATCCAGTAAACCTGTCATGGCCTTGTATCCAGCACTACTGTTTAAAGCCCTGAGGATTATGTCACACAGATTCTGCATGCTTGATGTGATGATAGCTGGGCAGTTCTGAATCTTCCAAACAGACATATTCTCTTCTTGAGCACTGCATTCTCACTGGTGTGGGGGATTTAAACTTCCTCCATGTTTTGCTTTGATCATAGCAAGATGACAGACAAGGCAGGTCTAACCCTGACATGATTACACTATGCCCTCTGGGGTGCTAAAATAAGTCCATGGCTGGATTTAGGGAAAAGCCAAAAAGGTCATGGCCTAGAGTAGCAGAAACTGATAGGGTTTCATGTGAACTGGGTTAACCTATGCTCTATGCCCTTTTCCTCTCCCCCTCCCTTTCTGAATTCATGTTCCCTTCATTTAGACATATATTTAAGCATCAACATGGTGCAGGTCTGGAGCACAATAACTGATCTATGGGGGAAGCCAACTATGATCTTCAAGAGCCAATAAAAATGCATTTTTTCAGGATTTCCAGGGTTCCAGGGTTAATTAAGGTGACTAGCTGGAGATATCCAATGTAGTGCTCAACTGGAGATATCATGGAAATACACAGTGCTAGTGCCTCTTGAAAACCAGATGTTGCTAAGCCTTCTTTATACAGTTCAAATAAAGCTGGTATTGATTTGGATGATACTTTCTCTTTCATGAATATGGTACAGTTGTTTTGCCCACAAGTTGCACTACTTTTACCCCATAATTGTATCCCTCTCTCTCTTTTCTCTGTGTGCGTGTGTGTATATATTATACATACAAACATACATATATATAGTCTTTTGGATGTCGGAATGCACTTACTGTGAATGAAGCAAAATGACCTGGGTGCTCATCAAGAAAAGCATATATATGTATATATGTATACATACAGTTCGTGAAGAGAGACAGCACTCACAGGGTCTTTTTTCAAAGCTCAAGATGAGTTACATTTATTTCAATAAATGTAACTCGTCTTGAGCTTTGAAAAAAGACCCTGTGAGTGGCGTCTCTCTTCACAAACTATATATATATATATATATATATATATATATATATATATATATATATATATAAAAACACAGTCCAGTAAATAAAGAAAGGATTGCACTCACTATTATGGTGTCATATGGTTATTTGGCACCCAAGGAGTTCATTTATGAGATAATCTTCAGTGCGTTCAGGCGATTTTTTTTGTGTGGATTTTTTATATTTTCTGTTTTTTTAATTTTTCTCTTCTCTCTTTTTTTGTTTTGTTGATGACATGTTTTCTGATAATATTATAATTTTAGTTTTGAAAGGTGGATATGCCTTATGTACCTGTTTTCTATGTACACACAACGTTGATAGTGTGATGGTTATGATGGGGGATGATGCTGACTGGTACAACTTTGTAGCAAGGTTAACCCCACCTTACCAGGATATTTAATGCAATTTTTATGTCTTTATGTCCATGAGGAAAGTCTCGTACTGAGTTCGAAACATTGATTTCTGAATAAAACATCCTTACTCTTGGTTCTATATATATATTATCATGATCATCATATTCAGCCATTGTCAATCTACTGCAGGATGAAGTCCTCCTGTGTTTTGCACATATAATACATATTCTACCCTGTTTCTAATACCGTTTTTTTCTTCTTGCTTTTTCATCATGGCAGCTGTTTCTTTTGATACTCGGGTTGTTTTTTCTTGTTTTACAGTAGGTTCAAGAGCATGGGCACTGTCTGCAATAGTCTCAATAACTTTTTCATGGTGGGTTGAAATGTCTGTCTGGAAGGTCTTGCAACACAATGAAGTAATTAGACAGTGCTAACTCAATAGCTGCATAGAGTTGATCTTCGTGTTTGTTGATTTGATAATTTTCTTTCTTTCTTGCAGTCTATTTTGATTTTTGCTCTCACTAGACAATGGTCACGACCAACGTTAAAACAATTTAAAGGGATAGAATACTTAAATGTTACTACACAGCATCTTGTAGCCCATAAAAAAAGAAATGAAATGCCCCAGTGTCATCTCTCAAACCTTTATGGTTTGAGAGATATTCACTTTCAAAGTACCCCCTACCTGACGTCAGCGCTCTAGCTGACTGCAGGGGAATCCAGCCCTGGGAGCAGCCAGCGGCTCTGCAGCAGAGCAGAGATCGCGTTAATGAAAAATAAATATTTCATTGAAATGGTCTTCTACGTGTGCTTGCAACCAAGCACACATAGAAGACCGTTCCAGTGAAGGATTTATTTTGCAATAACGTGATCTCGGCTCTGCTGAGTCTGAGTCTGTCAATCTTTTGTTAATCAAGAATCCAGTTCCTCCACATAGTCCATCATTGGTTCCTTTATAGTATAGTCCATCTTCTAATTTCACTAAAACTCACATTAGCTGATGATGTCCCAGATGATTTGATTTAGTAGCTGATGATGTCTCAGATAATATGATTTAGTTCTTGTACAAGTTCCTCTAAGCATGGAACCTTAGTCCCAGATACAATAAGCGTTCCAATGTCTATAGATCAAAATGCAGCCTGGTAGAACCCGATGATTCTTACCACACTGTCACAGTTTTAATGAACGCTCAGACAATTTGGTTAAGGTAAAACAATGTAGCTTTATTAAATAAATAATAAAGAACAGAAATGCCCTTCACAGGTCCAGACCCACACAGAGGATAAGCTCTTCTGGATCTGACACAGGTCAGGGTACAACAGAGATGGGTATGTACAAAATAACAGTAATGCAGAGTGTAGAACTGGAACAGGAACTGGAACAAAACCTCAGCAGTACTGGCCAGGAGGTGCCCTAGGTGAGGTAAGTACTGCAGGGCAGAAATCCCCAATGGAACAGGGAGACAGTTGAGACTAACGGACTTGCCCAGAAAACCAGGTATAGGCAGCCCACGTGACAGCTCAGATACACTTACTCGGAGGTTATGCCCGGAGGCAACCGGAATAGGCACAGCTGTATGGTAGCACAACCGGAGGCAATCGTGAGGCACAGATTGAACAGCGCAACCGGAGGCAACAGTAATAACAGGCTGAGTATAGCGCAACCAGAGGCAATCGTAAGGTACAAGCAGTAAAGCAGTGCAACCGGAGGCAACAGGAAGGTACCGGTAGCTAGTAGAGCAACCGGAGATAATCGTACGGCACAGGCTGTATAGTAGCGCAACCGGAGACAACAGAAAGGTGCAGGCTGAAAGGTAGTGCAACCACAAGTGAACGCTAAGGCATAGGCTGTATAGTAGTGCAACCAGAGATAACCACTAAGGCACAGGCTGTCTAATAGCGTAACCGGAGGCAACGGATAGGTGCAGGCTGAAAGGTAGTGCAACCACAAGAGACCGCTAAGGCAAAGGCTGTACGGAGAGCAACCGGGCAACTGTAGAGCAAATGGCTATAGGACACAAGACCGGAGGCAACAGGGACACTAGCGGTAAAGCTAAAGCTAGGCGAGTAATGCAGAAATGGTGCTCTAGAGAGCAGAGGTCAGCCAAGGCCTGGATCAGTACACAGAGAGGGGAGTCAGCCAAAGCCTGGATCAGTACACAGAAAGCGGTAGTCAGCCAAAGCCTGGATCTGTACACAGAGAGCGGTATTCAGCCAAAGCTTGGATCGGTACACAGAGAGTGGTAGTCAGCCAAAGCCTGGATCGGTACACAGAGAGCAGAGTCAGCCAAAGCCTGGATCTGTACACAGAGAGCGGTATTCAGCCAAAGCTTGGATCGGTACACAGAGAGCGGTAGTCAGCCAAAGCCTGGATCGGTACACAGAGAGCAGAGTCAGCCAAAGCCTGGATCGGTACACAGCAAGTAGTAGTCAACGGAATCAGTCACGGGAATCGTAGTCAGGCAAGCCGGGTCGGGCAGCGAAGACAGGAGAAAGGTCAGACGAAACCGGATCATACACGGAATACAGCAAAAAACGTCTGGTCAGGAACACCACGAAAGGGTGCCGGCATAGTGACAGGAGGGCGTATATAAAGGTAAGCCCTGGGAGGGGTTGAAAACCCAGAGCCAATAAGAAGCAGCCAAGGTAAACCCGGAAGTAAGAATGTCGCTCAGGCAGAATCACGGGCACCGTGATACACCCTCCACCATTGAGCTGGTCTTCCTGCTGCCATAGGAAGTGCCCGTGCTCCCTTTTTGTTGTTTTCCTGTCAGTTTATCCTGTGTGTGCGCCCATTGGCTGTACTGTATTGATCCTGCCCAGTATGGCCTTTATATACTGGGCTCCAGCACCCACACGATGCCCTTTCGTGGTGTTCCTGTACCAGTACTAGTTTTCTTCTCAGTGTTTCCCATTGTACCGACTTGGCCTGCCTGACTACTCCGCATCAGTTCTCCTGCTCCTGTGTACCGACCTGGATTGCCTGACTACTCTTCAGTGCCTGCTCCTGTGTACCGACCCGGCCTGGCTGATGTTCCTGCTCCTGTGTACCGACCCAGCCTGGCTGACGTTCCTGCTCCTGTGTACCGACCCAGCTCGACTGACGTACCCGTTCCTGTGTACCAACCCGGCTTGCCCGACGTTTCTGCTCCACGATCATACCCGGCTTGATTGACGTACCTGCTTCTACAGCTTATTGTCGCCTTGGCGACATTCTCACTCTCCAGGCGATCCGGTTCCACTTGCTCTACTGAGCGCGAGAGTCAGTTTCCGTTACTGCTCCTGCAGGTTGCTAGTGTCTGCCTCCGTTACTGCTCTGGCAGTGTGCCTTTGGCCTAGTCCTCCATTACTGCTCATACCGGTTGCAAAGTGTCTGCCTCCATTATTGCTCCGTTAGTGCGCCATTGGCTTGTCCTCCGTTACTGCTCCTGCAGGTTGCTAGTGTCTGCCTCCATTACTGCTCCGGCAGTGTGCCTTTGGCCTAGTCCTCCTTTACTGCTCATACCGGTTGCAAAGTGTCTGCCTCTGTTATTGCTCCGGTAGTGCGCCATTGGCTTGTCCTCAGTTACTGCTCCTGCAGGTTGCTAGTGTCTGCCTCCATTACTGCTCTGGCAGTGTGCCTTTGGCCTAGTCCTCTGTTACTGCTCATACCTGTTGGTTCTATATATATATTATCATGATCATCATATTCAGCCATTGTCAATCTACTGCAGGATGAAGTCCTCCTGTGTTTTGCACATATAATACATATTCTACCCTGTTTCTAATACCGTTTTTTTCTTCTTGCTTTTTCATCATGGCAGCTGTTTCTTTTGATACTCGGGTTGTTTTTTCTTGTTTTACAGTAGGTTCAAGAGCATGGGCACTGTCTGCAATAGTCTCAATAACTTTTTCATGGTGGGTTGAAATGTCTGTCTGGAAGGTCTTCCAACACAATGAAGTAATTAGACAGTGCTAACTCAATAGCTGCATAGAGTTGATCTTCGTGTTTGTTGATTTGATAATTTTCTTTCTTTCTTACAGTCTATTTTGATTTTTGCTCTCACTAGACAATGGTCACGACCAACGTTAAAACAATTTAAAGGGATAGAATACTTAAATGTTACTACACAGCATCTTGTAGCCCATAAAAAAAGAAATGAAATGCCCCAGTGTCATCTCTCAAACCTTTATGGTTTGAGAGATATTCACTTTCAAAGTACCCCCTACCTGACGTCAGCGCTCTAGCTGACTGCAGGGGAATCCAGCCCTGGGAGCAGCCAGCGGCTCTGCAGCAGAGCAGAGATCGCGTTAATGAAAAATAAATCTTTCATTGAAATGGTCTTCTACGTGTGCTTGCAACCAAGCACACATAGAAGACCGTTCCAGTGAAGGATTTATTTTGCAATAACGTGATCTCGGCTCTGCTGAGTCTGAGTCTGTCAATCTTTTGTTAATCAAGAATCCAGTTCCTCCACATAGTCCATCATTGGTTCCTTTATAGTATAGTCCATCTTCTAATTTCACTAAAACTCACATTAGCTGATGATGTCCCAGATGATTTGATTTAGTAGCTGATGATGTCTCAGATAATATGATTTAGTTCTTGTACAAGTTCCTCTAAGCATGGAACCTTAGTCCCAGATACAATAAGCGTTCCAATGTCTATAGATCAAAATGCAGCCTGGTAGAACCCGATGATTCTTACCACACTGTCACCGTTTTAATGAACGCTCAGACAATTTGGTTAAGGTAAAACAATGTAGCTTTATTAAATAAATAATAAAGAACAGAAATGCCCTTCACAGGTCCAGACCCACACAGAGGATAAGCTCTTCTGGATCTGACACAGGTCAGGGTACAACAGAGATGGGTATGTACAAAATAACAGTAATGCAGAGTGTAGAACTGGAACAGGAACTGGAACAAAACCTCAGCAGTACTGGCCAGGAGGTGCCCTAGGTGAGGTAAGTACTGCAGGGCAGAAATCCCCAATGGAACAGGGAGACAGTTGAGACTAACGGACTTGCCCAGAAAACCAGGTATAGGCAGCCCACGTGACAGCTCAGATACACTTACTCGGAGGTTATGCCCGGAGGCAACCGGAATAGGCACAGCTGTATGGTAGCACAACCGGAGGCAATCGTGAGGCACAGATTGAACAGCGCAACCGGAGGCAACAGTAATAACAGGCTGAGTATAGCGCAACCAGAGGCAATCGTAAGGTACAAGCAGTAAAGCAGTGCAACCGGAGGCAACAGAAAGGTACCGGTAGCTAGTAGAGCAACCGGAGATAATCGTACGGCACAGGCTGTATAGTAGCGCAACCGGAGACAACAGAAAGGTGCAGGCTGAAAGGTAGTGCAACCACAAGTGAACGCTAAGGCATAGGCTGTATAGTAGTGCAACCAGAGATAACCACTAAGGCACAGGCTGTCTAATAGCGTAACCGGAGGCAACGGATAGGTGCAGGCTGAAAGGTAGTGCAACCACAAGAGACCGCTAAGGCAAAGGCTGTACGGAGAGCAACCGGGCAACTGTAGAGCAAATGGCTATAGGACACAAGACCGGAGGCAACAGGGACACTAGCGGTAAAGCTAAAGCTAGGCGAGTAATGCAGAAATGGTGCTCTAGAGAGCAGAGGTCAGCCAAGGCCTGGATCAGTACACAGAGAGCGGAGTCAGCCAAAGCCTGGATCAGTACACAGAGAGCGGAGTCAGCCAAAGCCTGGATCAGTACACAGAAAGCGGTAGTCAGCCAAAGCCTGGATCTGTACACAGAGAGCGGTATTCAGCCAAAGCTTGGATCGGTACACAGAGAGCGGTAGTCAGCCAAAGCCTGGATCGGTACACAGAGAGCAGAGTCAGCCAAAGTCTGGATCTGTACACAGAGAGCGGTATTCAGCCAAAGCTTGGATCGGTACACAGAGAGCGGTAGTCAGCCAAAGCCTGGATCGGTACACAGAGAGCAGAGTCAGCCAAAGCCTGGATCGGTACACAGCAAGTAGTAGTCAACGGAATCAGTCACGGGAATCGTAGTCAGGCAAGCCGGGTCGGGCAGCGAAGACAGGAGAAAGGTCAGACGAAACCGGATCATACACGGAACACAGCAAAAAACGTCTGGTCAGGAACACCACGAAAGGGTGCCGGCATAGTGACAGGAGGGCGTATATAAAGGTAAGCCCTGGGAGGGGTTGAAAACCCAGAGCCAATAAGAAGCAGCCAAGGTAAACCCGAAAGTAAGAATGTCGCTCAGGCAGAATCACGGGCACCGTGATACACCCTCCACCATTGAGCTGGTCTTCCTGCTGCCATAGGAAGTGCCCGTGCTCCCTTTTTGTTGTTTTCCTGTCAGTTTATCCTGTGTGTGCGCCCATTGGCTGTACTGTATTGATCCTGCCCAGTATGGCCTTTATATACTGGGCTCCAGCACCCACACGGTGCCCTTTCGTGGTGTTCCTGTACCAGTACTAGTTTTCTTCTCAGTGTTTCCCATTGTACCGACTTGGCCTGCCTGACTACTCCGCATCAGTTCTCCTGCTCCTGTGTACCGACCTGGATTGCCTGACTACTCTTCAGTGCCTGCTCCTGTGTACCGACCCGGCCTGGCTGACGTTCCTGCTCCTGTGTACCGACCCGGCCTGGCTGACGTTCCTGCTCCTGTGTACCGACCCAGCCTGGCTGACGTTCCTGCTCCTGTGTACCGACCCAGCTCGACTGACGTACCCGTTCCTGTGTACCAACCCGGCTTGCCCGACGTTTCTGCTCCACGATCATACCCGGCTTGATTGACGTACCTGCTTCTACAGCTTATTGTCGCCTTGGCGACATTCTCACTCTCCAGGCGATCCGGTTCCACTTGCTCTACTGAGCGCGAGAGTCAGTTTCCGTTACTGCTCCTGCAGGTTGCTAGTGTCTGCCTCTGTTACTGCTCTGGCAGTGTGCCTTTGGCCTAGTCCTCCATTACTGCTCATACCGGTTGCAAAGTGTCTGCCTCCATTATTGCTCCGTTAGTGCGCCATTGGCTTGTCCTCCGTTACTGCTCCTGCAGGTTGCTAGTGTCTGCCTCCATTACTGCTCCGGCAGTGTGCCTTTGGCCTAGTCCTCCTTTACTGCTCATACCGGTTGCAAAGTGTCTGCCTCTGTTATTGCTCCGGTAGTGCGCCATTGGCTTGTCCTCAGTTACTGCTCCTGCAGGTTGCTAGTGTCTGCCTCCATTACTGCTCTGGCAGTGTGCCTTTGGCCTAGTCCTCCGTTACTGCTCATACCTGTTGCAAAGTGTCTGCCTCCGTTATTGCTCCGGTAGTGCGCCATTGGCTTGTTCTCCGTTACTGCTCCTGCAGGTTGCTAGTATCTGCCTCCGTTACTGCTCTGGCAGTGTGCCTTTGGCCTAGTCCTCCGTTACTGCTCATACCGGTTGCAAGTGTCTGCCTCCGTTATTGCTCCGGTAGTGCGCCATTGGCTTGTCCTCCGTTAACTGTGAGGGTTCTTATTTTATTGTGATTTCAATAAAACTGTGTTTTTATCCTAAACCATTGTGTCTGTGTGTCGAACAAACTGTTACAGTAGCTCGCAAGCCTCTGGAGGATGAGGGCCATTGTTTTTTTTGTAAAGCCATGCTGAGGGAATGGACCATAATCCTCCAAGTTGGTCCAGTGCAGGTTGGCAGATCTTGGATCGATTTAGTTTGATGATCTGTCCACCTTGGGTGGCCCTGCCAGGAGTTTATACTCCCAATGGTATAATTCTTGGCTTCATTGACGCATGCAAATACTCCCTATAAGGCATAGACCCATGGGGGTGATACATATATATATTATACATTATATATATATTTTTATATAAAACTCAGTCTCTGGTACACAACATTTTGCAACAGACCCCACATCTCCCTACATTCCTCCATTTAGGTCTGGAGTGTCAAAACTTTTCCTTAAGGTCCTCAAACAGTCAATGATTTATGGATATCTTAGATAAGGCACATATGAATTAATCAGTGGTGCAGCCAACCCACTTGTGCTCAGGAAGGGATCTCCTTAAACCATGGCATATATTGCCCCTGTAAACCCCCAGCTTTTCTTTCCTCACTCTGTCTACACCAACCATACACAGTATCTCTACAATTCACTTCAAATATTTGCATATTCTGAGGCAAAAAAGCAAATCTATCCCTGTACAGTCCTGAATTCATCTCTAGGAACTGAAAATGCATTCAGCTTGCTTGTATCGGAACAAAGTTAAGCAGTGCAGGATACAACCTCCAGCACCAAGACCAGAGTGGTTATAGCTCCACAGAAGTGCCAGTCAGCACAGTCATACCAGCCTTGCCTTAATTTACTTGAATTATCTGCATGATGGCACTTGCTTGCAAGCTTAATCTATACAGCTGTGAAGAGGGGATAGGGAGTATCAACAGTACCACGATGAACAGTTTTCTTGACAAGATGGTAGCCAGTATGAAGACTTAATATCCTTAACTCTTTGCATGCTTTCTTCACAATGCACTGGCATCCAAAGAGTTGAAGTAGAACATTTTTTTAAAACTAAGGCTTCGATGGGCTCAATGGTTAAAAATGTGTTAAAGGGGAATGATACCTATAGGAATAAGAGTCTCAATGTATTTAACAGAAACAATATTTTATAGCAGTTCATAATTTTTTTGCATTTTATCTGTATTTTTTTCTGTATTTCATGGGCACCATTTTAGGTCTGTATTTAGTTTTCATGTCCTCACAACTGAATCAATCTGAATGAGAGTAACAGTAGAGATTTTGCCCCACCCATGATTCTAATAGACTTCATAAGGCATGTCCCTGCTCAGCCACAGACTACAACAGAGTTCAATAGCAAAACAAAACAAAAAATATCAGTAAATACATTTAACTGATTGTTGCATTACTAAAGGTTTAAACAGGGCTCAAAATTTCAAGTCCTGAGCTACTAACCAGGCCTGAAAAGTTACTCTCCACCAGTTTCCACGTCTAGCCCCACCCATATCTGTGCCTTTAACCCCACCCATATCTCCGCCTTTAACCGCACCCATCTCAAGTTCTCTTTGATGAAATGACACTGCTGCCCACACCCTATCCACCTCCACACACTGCCCACACTGTGTCCACCCTGTCCAAACCCTGCCCACCCTCTGTCCACCCTCACACACTGCCCACACTGTGTCCACCCTCACCCTCTGTCCACACTTTGCCCACCATCACACCCTGTCCACGCACTGCCCACCCTCACCACACACTCCCCACACCCTCCACACAGCCCACACTGTCCACCCTGCCCCCTCCACACTGTCCACCCTGCCCACCTCCACACTGTCCACATTGTCCAACTCCACACTGCCCCCACACACTGTCCCCCCCACACACTGTCCACCCCCACATTGTCCTCCTCCCCACACTGGTCACACCGTAGTCCTCCACACATTACAAACAAAAAAGAGAGTAGAATATCTGAGAGTAGCTGTTTAAATGCACTTACTAGAGCGCAACTTGTCTCTCCAGCCCCTCTCTGTGCATCATTGTCTCCTTCCCCATCCCCTCTGTGTCACTGTCCCCTTCCCCAGCACTTATGAATGTCTGTGTCCCCTTCCCTAGCCCCTCTGTGTGTGTCACTGTCCCCTTACCCTTTGTGTGTGTGTGCGTGTCACTGTTCCCTTCCCCAGCCCCTCTGTGTGTGCCTCTGTCCCCTTCCCGAGCCCCTTTGAGTGTCTGTGTCCCCTTCCCCAGTTCCTCTGTGATTGTCATTGTCTCCTTCCCCAGGCCCTTTCATGTGTCTCTTTCCCCCTTGCTCTCCTGCTCCCCTCCCTCATTGTAGCATGGCCGAGCGAACCGCGGTAGAAGATCTTCTGTATCCTATACCCAGTCTGAGAGGAAGCTGTTCATTGCTCCTAGTGAGCACTTCTTGTCAGACTGGGTAGAGGATACAGAAGATCCTCAACCCGCGGTCTGCGTGGCCATGCTAGAAGAAGTGATTGGCAGGAGGGGAAGTGCTGTGTTGTGTGCTCCCCTCTTACCAGTTACCTGGAGCCCGGACATTGTGCCCCCTGGGACGGTGCATTGTAGGCGGCTGCCTAATTCTCTGGACACTGGGGCACAGACCTGTCGCCACTCAAAGGGTTAATGTATACGCTGTGCTGCTCAGCAATATAATGTAAAGTAAAGGCATTATTCAGTCTGGCTTCTTATGATATTTGTGTGTTAACCCTTGCACTCAAAAGGTTTACACAAACATTGTAAGAAGCCATTCTGAAGAATGCCTTTACTTCTCGTTATATTGCAGAGCAGCACAGCGTGTACCTTAACCCTTTCAGTGCCTTTTTTTTTTTTTTTTTTTTGATGTTGCTATCCTCTTCTCTTCCTGGCGGCCTGATGCCTCCATGTCATTGGACTGAGGCCAGGCATGGAAGACAGGCACTAAAAACACACTTGTGTTTTAAGGGGTGTTGCTGGGGGTGTGTCTGGTGGGTGTGGCATTACCAAGAATTTTTAGACTATTTCATGACCTATTGACACCTACTTGCAAAACCTAATAAATGATTTAGAACAAGACCAAAGTATTTTATTTACACAGACTAATTTATAAACACATATACTGACATTTATACAAACATTAATGTGAATTTTATTGCTGTAGAGCAATGTTATACACTTATATACGCACCACACAGTCTGATCTCCTAAAAAGAGGGACATCAGGGTGGGAAAAAGGGACAGAGGGATTTGGGTCTAAAAGAGGGACTGTCCATCCTAAAGAGGGACACTTGGGAGGTATGCAAAGTTGACACCAGGGAGAGCAAAGACAGCAGGTGAAATATGGTGTGCATCCTTCCCACTGGTGGAGGGAGTAATGCTGGCAGCTTTCTGAATGTGGATTTGTATCTCCTGGCACCATCTCTAGCCCTGGAATGGTCCGCATTCGTTCATAGTTCTGAGGGAGTGACCTGTGTGTGTTGTAACGGACCCAGGGTTCCAGACACCAGAATATAAAAAGAGGGACTTCGTTCATAACAAATTAAATAGTTTTTTGGTCTGTATGAGAGGAAGGCTCCGGTATCCCATGCATATGTTCTGCGGCGAATAAAAGTTTTTCTTGGCAAATGTAGTTGTTCAATTAAGTATAAGTAGAACTAACCACATGTATTCCTAATCATGCCCATTTTTAAAGAATTGAAAGCCACTTATTTCAAGGGAGAAGTTATTTAACATGCCATTAAAGGCAACATGCCTCCCAACATTTCAAATGGCCAAAGAGGGACATTTTTGTTATAGCTAGTGTTGCTGGTGGTGTGGCTGGTGGGCAGTGCATTACCAAGAATTTTTAGGTTATTTCATAATCTACTGATGCCTCTTTGTGTACCCAAATAAATGATTTTGAGGAAGATCAAAGTGTATTATTTACACAGACTAATTTCTAAACACATTTACTGAAGCTTAAACAAACATTAATGCGAGTTTTATTGCTGTGAAGCAATGTGATACACTTAACCCCTTAACGACATGTGTCCTTGAAATACTCAAGGACCGATGACGGTCATAGTACGTCACGTACTTTTTACTTACAGCCTCTACCGGGAGCGCTGTAAGTAAAAATAGGGCCTGAAATTGACCGCTCCAAGATCGGAGCGATCTCTATCAGGCCCCATAATGACAGGTCACGTGTACCGGCGCGTCCAAGTGCTTCTATGCGGTCATTATGGGACGGAAATGTCCCAGGACCGCCGGTCGTTAAGGGGTTAAGTACACATCACACAGTCTGATCTCCTAAAAATAGCGACAACAGAATGAGATTTGGGTCTCCCTAATGAGGGACAATTGGGAGGCATGAAAACAGAGATGAAGGGGTGCATTCAGGAAGCTACAAATGCAGTTCTGGAACAATACGACAGCACCACAAGGGACAAATGAAAATCCTTCTTGATTTAAATGGGGCTTTTAACTCCTTAAATCAGTGATTCTCAACCAGGGTGCCGTGGCACTTTGGTGTGCCACGGGCATCCACTCAAGATGCCCCATTTTTTCTATAAAAAAAACTTTGATAAAATGTGTATACTGAGTTTCAAATATCTATTTCTGGTCATTTTTCTGCAGAATATGTTTATTTATATTATTCTGATTGTGAGACCTATATATTTATTAATTTGTATTATCCATTACGTGCTTGACAAACGACCTATAAGATGTTAGGAGTGCCCCGAAACTTCCAAACTGCATGTTAGGGGTGGCTTCAACAAAAAAAAGGTTGAGAACCACTGCCTTAAATGCTACAGAGATCTCCATTGTATGACTACACAATACATTGGAAGCCTTTCTTACAATCAAAGAAGTTAAAAGACCCATTTAAACCAGTGAAAATTTGGGGGAATGCGTATTTGTTCCCTATGGTGCAGTTGGTTTGTCTCAGAATCACTCAAAGAAATGTGCCTTATGTGTAAAAACAAAATGAAGCAATTCTGGGACACACCAAAAGATACCATAAGGCTTTAAACCCATAAAATGTTAGAGAGCTCCAATGCATTCACTGAATAAAGTCAATTTAGAGTAAATAAATACATGAATGCAGGGCCAGATTTCCCGTTAGGTGCAGTAGGCAACTTTTGAGGGGTGGTGCCTCAGCTGTGCAGGCCACACCTACTTTCTGAGTTGTGGGTGCTGCCAGAACAATCTCATTTTCCTTGCACCAGTTTATATACCCTTTTATAGTCTATTATTTAACCCCGTTGGATGTTAGAGAGGTCTCCAATGCTTTTTGTTTTCAGAAGTACAACAAGTAATGGGTATTTCACTAATTTATAGCAAAGGATCTGTACTTTCGGTGTTCCTTCTGTGCAAAGGGGAGCAACCCGGCCCTGATAGAGTTAAAGAGGACTGTTTCTGCAAAGCTGCACTGGAATAACAGAAGCAGCATACAGCCCTGTCCAGTTTTTATTGCTGTTTAACTTTTTCAATGCTGGCTTGCTCACTCCTGCTCACCTTAGAGGGAACACGGCTTACCTTGTAGAGTAGCTGTGATATATCTAACCCTTTGAATGACAGAGGTATCCAACACCTGGGGGCGATTCAGTAAGAGGTGAGAACGAGTTGATAAAGTGCAGATCACTTCTCCAAGTCCTATGTTATCTTATGGAGCCTATGCACTTCAGTTTTGGAGATCTTAGTGCATATCCTCCATAGAATAACACAGAACCTGGAGAAGTGATTTCACTGGAAAAGTCATCTCCACTTTATCACCTCTTTTTCAACTCTTAATGAATCTCCCCCATTGTGCTGCAATGCATTGGATACCCCTCTGGAATTCAAAATGTTAAAGGATCATTCATGCTTAAAAAATACAAGGTGATCTTGTATTAAAGAGAAAAAAGCAACAGGTATGGAAGTAGTTAACAATACTAGACTTGTATGCAAAATTATGCTGAGCTTCACAGAACTCGAGATGTTGAATTTTACAGATTCCTTTGCTCTCCTGGACACCCTAGTTACCTCTCTTCTTATCTTCACATGACTCCTCATCCTCTGGTCCTTAAAGGGTTAGGCCTAATATTCTGTTGTATAATCCTTATCAGCCTTCTGTATGTGTTCTGCATTACTATCTTGTTACCGGACTATGATGACACTGTTTTGTTAGAGAAGAACTTTAGTGCCCCATGGTGTTCAATACAGCAAACTGATAAAGAAAAATAAAGGGAAACGATATTTGGGGCCAAAACGTTCTGTTCTGTACAATTCCTTTCCAATCCCTTACTTTTTACAATTATAATAATATCACTTGCATGAAACAGCACAACTGAAATGTTACATATATAAATTCACACATCACCCTAAAAATCTCACTATTTCTTGAAGTTATAGAAGTTGTTGTGTTCTATTGCTTTTTCTTAACCCCCTGGGACTTAAAGATGGCTTAAAGTGCATGGCTCTGCAAAATGTTGGAGACATATCTATGCAGAAAGGGTTAAACATGTGATACTTATTTGCAGCCCTCCTGTGAATTTTAACCCTTTGCGTGCCAGAGGGGTGGGTAACACCTCGGCATTCAAAGGGTTAACCCCTGTACCCTTCAACGTGTCCCCTGCAGAGGGCTGCTTTCTCTGTTTTGTTATGGGAGAGAATTTTACAGCATCCCATGAGGTCAGCACAAAGACATCACAGACAATGTAAACTGTATTCAGTACAATGCATGACTATCATATATTGTTAATCATAGTTTAGATAAATCTGTAACTCACCACTTGGCTGATATCATATGCCCATGGAAGAAAGAGCACCCCGGTATTGTATTTTTCCCAGTGTGAGAGCATAAAAGTGAACAGGACAATACAGGAGACGGCATACATCCTCTTCGCGGTTAATCCAGCGTCTCCAGAATCACATCCAAAGATGGAGAACAAAGATAAAGGAAATATAGAAGCTGTCCAACTGTCCAATCCATGGTCAAATAATTCCCCCAAAGGACTGCTGGACTGAGTTCTTCTGGCATGTTTCCCATCAATTGAATCTGTTGGGAAAAAAATTTGATGTGACAAATAATACTGGGGTGGAACAATCAGTGACTCACTGGCCCATATTTATATAACTAGAGTTATTCTGGAGTAAACCAACTGCCCCATAGGGGACAAATAAAAATGAATAGATTTCCCATGCATTTGAATATAGCTTTTTAACCCCTTGAATGCCAGTGAGGTCTCCAATGCATTGCTTCGCACTCAAAGGGTTAACTCAGGCATATCTTGGGGGCATTTATTTTAATTACTTGCACTTTTATTTTACAGGAAAGAAAAAACAGAAGATAGGAAGAAAGAAGAAGGTTACAGAGAACAGAAGGAGGATGACTGCGCGTTAGGGGTGGTACTGTTGCACTTTAATGTTAGGGGTAGTGTAGCGTTAGTGTTTGGGAGGGTGACTAATGATCGGTGCTTGACAGTATGTCGGGGACTGATCGTTAGCTTCTTCCTTTATTCCACGTTTTCTCCATTATTCACGATATTTAGCGTGTGTTTTGGGAACTTCACACACAAAACGGACGTTTGACCACAAGTCCTTTTCTGGGGCCTAACGCCTGTAGTATTTTCAGCAATAGACAATATTGCCGTACTGGTTGTTTTACCGGCCACAATTGAATTGAGGCCTTGATGAGGCCCTGAGGACACGTTTGAGCACCTATGGATTATTCTGCTGGATCTCAGGATACTAGATAACCTATGGTACCCTTTCTGGAAATAGCATAATAGTTCTAAAGAATATAATCTGTCCATCTAAACAGTGTGGTATGTAGAAATGCAAACAAGACTGCTTTATTAACCCATTAACCCTCTAAGTGACAGAAAGCTAACCAATGTATTGCACTAGATGCCGCTCTGGCACTCAAAGGGTTAAGGGCCAGAGGGTTGTACAATGCATAACAAATCCATGCATGTCACACCCTTCTGGTCATTACAGAGTTAATGCACTGACAAATTTCTATTATGCAAAGTGGCTTACTGTCAGACATAAGATTATTAACTTTTGTAAAAATTTGGAACATAAAAATAACATCACAAAACTAGAAAACAAAAAGGGCCTTATGCAGAAAGTAAATTAACAATTCTGGGGTGAGCCAACGTGTGACTTTTCTTTGCCAGACTTCTGAAGTCTAAAAGCCACATTTAGAACAATGGGAATTCGGAGGAATTTGTTCCCCATGGTGCAGTTGGTTTACCCCACACAAGGACTAAAGAATGAACTGTCCAGGCAGGAAATCACAATACTCCTCCTTGCCTCCAAATCGCTAATCATCTAACAGTTAGTGTCACAGAGTGTTTGTTGGGAATGGGATTTCAATTACTTTCTTTGTAAGGGTGAGGTATGTCAGAGTATATCCTTTTCTTGGGAGTAGTGGGAATAGGGCATTTGTACAGACCAAAAATGACTTACCCACACATAAAGTGATACTCCCTCATTCTCCCCCAACCAAGCATGCCAAAAAGGAGACCCCTATTCCTTCCCCCACATACCTAAAATAAGACCTCCAGTCCCTCCCTCTCATATCTAAAATGAGACCTCCAACCCCAATAGCTCAAATGAGATGCAGACAGGCCCCAGAGATGTGGCTGGTGACTAGGGCTGCCACATTTTAGCGACATGTTACCTAAACACCCTTAGCCCTGTACTCAGCTTGGCTCGCCAAATGTTTACATTTGTTTGCCACACTCTATTTATGCATATGTGTATGTGATATGTAGCATTACTTAGTAAACATTTGAGTTAAACCACAGCTTTTTAACTATTTTAAAAAGAGGACTTAAACCATGCTCTGGAAAACTGAAATAATGATAAAAGAAATTAGAATAGAAGAAAGTAAACTCAAAAAGTAGAGGAAGATGAGTGTAGGAAAAAGTGGCAAAGTAACCCAGTGGAAGGTGAACTGGAGCTACACTAGTAATACCACAGTAGCCATAGAACCACATATACCGACCCTAAACTTTGTCCCACTGCATTAGTAGCCATAGAATAATATACACTAACCTCCAACCTGGTCCCATTGCAATGGTAGCCATAAAATCTTACACACAGACATTCATCCTTGTCCCACTGCTGTGGTAGCCATAGAACCACACATATTGACCCCCAGCCTTGTTCCACTGCAGTGGAAGCCAAAGAACGACACATACTGACCCCACAGCCTTTGTTCCATTGCACTAGTAGCAATAGCACCACAGATACTGACCTCCATCCTTGTCTCACAGTAGCAATAGAACCACACATACTGACCCAACCAGCCTTGTTCCACTACACTGGAAGCTATAGAACAGCAAATACTAGCCCCCAGCTGTGTCTCATTATAGCCTTAGAACCACACCTTTTTACCCCCCAGCCTTGTCCCACTGCAAAGGTTGCCATAGACCCATACGCATAGTGCACCCCCCGCCTTGTCCCACTAAACTAGTAGCCATAGAACCACCCATACTGACCCCCAGCCTTATGCTTGTGTGTAGACATCAAAACACACCCACCTTTTATAAAGGGAGTGTGTTAGGCAGGGGCATTCAAGTTTTTTCAATTTTGGGCCACGTGATCATAAAGGGCCACACTATTTTTTTATTGTTAATGATGGTGAATTATAACCGGAAGCTATTCAAAACTATGGATTTATTTATTTACTAATCAAGTAAGTGACAATACTGAGATTTAACAGACATCTACTCGATCTGTATGGTACTGGCAAGCAGGGGATCAGGTCTTACTGTCCTGCTAGTTCATATATGATAGTTAATTAGATCTATAAATGATTTTTTCAATATCTCAGGTGGGCCGCACCCTGGAGTCAGGTGGCTGCATTTGGCCCATGGGCAACACATTGGCCACGCTTTGGACACCCATGGTGCTAGGGTATTGCATACAACAGGTATATCAACACTCAAAGTTGAGAGACATTTTCACCACTGTACTCTAACAAAGGTGGAAACAATTATGGTAATTACTGTTGAAGTGCTTTGTTTTTTCAGTATAAGCATGAACACTCAATAACATACACACAAACAGACAAATTACACATATTGAAAGAGACAAAGGCAAATTTTTATTAGTTAATGTCATGAAATACAATTTTAAAGAAATCATTTTAAAAGTGGATGTGGTCAAGCTTATCTTCAAAACAAATAATATGTTCAAACAAATGATTGTACTTACTCTAGTTTTAACCCCAAAAAGGAAGAGTAATTCTGTGGCAAATCAACTGCACCATAAATAAAACGTCTCCACATTCCCATTGATTTAAATGCTAATTTTAACCCATTCATCACAGAAACCTATCTAGCATTCAAGGGGATTTGTATTTTTGTCACATTGTATTAGTCCTGATGAAGTGGCATATTAGCCACGAAACATGTTGAGGATTTTTTTTTTACTTTTTTTAAAAAAAATGTATATTTTTCATCTGGTCTGCTGTATTTGGATTGCCTTTATCCTGATTGCTTGCTGAAATGGAGCTTTGATGCAAGTGTGTTTGGTTTGTTGTGGGGAGAACCAGCATCAGAAATCCCTGCTTACCTTAATACCAGTTGCTATATACTGTAGCCGGTTAAATATCTCATGTGAGTATCAGCTCTGTTTGTTATCCTGATCCATGTGCTGTTAAAGTATACAGTATAGCTCTCCTAGTATTTTGCTTCTGTATTTCTCTGTAAGCCCAGCTGTGAGGTGGTGGTCCTGAAGGGACTGAGCAAGAAGGATCTGAATATCTGTGTGGAGGCAGTATAATATCCTCCACAAGTAATTTTTGTAATTGTAATTAATATTCCAAGTTCTAATGTGAGTATATTTCTAATCTTTGTACTCCCACCGATGGTTACGATTTCTACACTATGATTCTCGCTCCTCTCTTTTGTGTTTTTGGTAAGGGGTTATAAACCTCATTTAGGAGTGCAGGCTCCATCGGCTGGCATGGTGCATCTGTAGCTCCCTGCTTGCATCTCCATTGAGATCACCGGTGATAGCCCTCTCTCTGTGACCTGGATTTGGGGGATTCTTGTTAGACTACCGCCACCATCCTCTCTGGAGGAGCTGAGGTCATTGAGGAGATGGGGACACCTGGGGCTGATGCTGCGAGTTCACGGCCCTGATCGAGGTAGCAGCTGCACAACTCTACTAATTGATGTGGGATCCCTACTTTCCCCTGTACGCCGGACTTGGCTCAATTAGTAGCGACTAAGGCTGCGACTCGCCCATTCTCCCCCTGGATCGGGAATACGGCGTGTGCCGCCTGGACACTTACTTGGGGCCTGACTCCCTGGACGCATCACCTGGCTCCATGTGCATGCACTTAGTGGCTACTGGAGTGTTGAGCCGAGGAGCCCAGATCATCATACTTACTACAGAAGGGGGCAGTAGGCAACCCTTTATGTGAGTAACCATTTCAGGGGCCTAAACTGATATCAAGAGTGTGGCTGGTTGCAGGACTGGAGGGTATCATCCTCTACCTTTCCTCTTAGTACATTGACACATTATTTTCCTTTCCCCAGTTCCCCTTCTCCCTTCCTGCTAGGCTACTATCTGTCATACCCTTCTGCACCTGGACAGACATCATTGTGTATTGGGGTCCCCTCTCACTGCAGTGGTGGGATTACTATTCTGCTGGACTGTATGATGTTCACATTGAGGAGCCCTCCTTAACCAAAGTCCCAGACGTTTGTGGGGTCTCTGGGTCTCTTATTGCACCAACAAGTGTCTTGCCTGTCACACCATCCAGTACCACATGCTTTCACCAGTTCGTTCTCTCACATGACCAACTTAACTGCGTTGCCATTGTATTGTATGCTAGCACTTTGTGCTTTTGTCCTGATATCCCCGCAACAGTGCTGTTTATAACAGTATCCTCTTCGTTATGTATTATGTTTATCTTGTGGGCTCCCCAGACTCCTGCTTATGAAGATTAACTGTATGACATCTATTACACAGTGGCCTTCTAGTATTCCTATCAAGCCATTGTATGAATAATCCTCACATTTGTGAGCTTGTTTAGCTGTTCTGCCTTGTATATATACAACATGGAGTGCTTTGTGCATTCTGCGGATCAAACTAAAACTCTGCACCCTCAGTGTGGAGATAAGAGACAAGAATAAAAACTCTCAGGCTTCCCACTCTATGGAACCTTCTGCTGAATTATCTATAACTGCTCCAGCTGTGGTCCTGTCTACAATTGCTGAAGACACCGCTAAGGCGGTCCTTGAATAGCTCATGCCAGTCCTAGATACTAAAATGGACGCGTTCCAGTCTTCGACCCACACTAGGTTGAGGGAAATTAAGGCCCATGGTGAACATATCACAGGACTTACCCAGCGCTCTGGTGACTGTGAAGTGGCGGTGAGCTATCTATGTAATACTATACACAGATTGAAGGCAAAGGCTGATGCCCTCACAGACAAGATTGACGATCTTGAAAACCGCAGGCGTAGGAACAATCTTTGCATCACTGGACTGCCTGAGAAGCTTAAGGCTACAGATCTAGCATATTTCCTGGGCATGGAACTGACGAGGCTTTAGAAAATGGAGAATTCCAATGCTCAGCATGCTACTGAATAGGTGCACAGCAGGGTCATTTCTAAGTTCCAAAAAGATCTGGGACTAGAGCCCACAGCAAAATTCAACATAGTGTCTGCCACCCCCAGTAGTGATGATAACGCTGTAGTGAGGAATGGGTTCTCCTTACACAATGTAAATGTTTATTTTACTAATTTACTTATAATGTAATGGAAAGAGGTAAGAAGTAAGTAATTTTATGTTCAACTCCTGCCATTTTTTTTGTTTTAACTAAAGATACAATGATCCATATTTATAAATGCAAACTTAAAGCGGAACTTTCACCCAAATAAAAATAGATTTAATCCGATGGCTCTCAGTCTACTATTTTTAACGGCTATATTTATTTTAACAAAATCGGCATATTTAGAAAGTTATTTAATGTAAAAGAAATACCTGGTGACGTCCTTCCGCTGCACACTACGGTACACTTTGCACCGCTCTGCTCTCTAGCCCATCCCCTTGCCGGCCAGAGCCCAGTAATAAGCCTGCATTGCATGTGTAGGACATGCGCATATGGGCTCTGGCCGGCAAGGGGATGGGCTGGAGAGCAGAGCGGTGCAAAGTGTACCGTCGTGTGCAGCGGAAGGACGTCACCAGGTATTTCTTTTACATTAAATAACTTTCTAAATATGCCGATTTTGTTAAAATAAATATAGCCGTTAAAAATAGTAGACTGAGAGCCATCGGATTAAATCTATTTTTATTTGGGAGAAAGTTCCGCTTTAAGTTATTTTGGAGTAAAACAACTGTACCACAGGAAGACAAATCAAAATTCCTGTTGAATAGGGGTTTTCACCCCTTTAATGCAAGAGAGATCTCCAGTACATATACGAAGAAATGCATTGGAGACCATTATAACATTCAAGAGGTTCAAAAGCTCTATTCATGTGCATTGGAATTTAAGAATGTTTATTTGTCCCCTATTGTGCAGTTAGTTTACTCCAGAATAAAACCAGTTTGCTGTAATACATATGGGCCTTTATTCTATACTTGCAGCAGCTCTGTGTTAATAAAAAGCACACACATAATTACATAGCAGCTGAAAACATTGTATTAAAATGTTCTATTTACTAACAACTGAAAAGTGAATACATATGTCCTGAACTGCATTTACAATGTAATGTACTCATTTATCTATATTAAGTACATTACATTACAATGTACATCTTTCTTTTTATATCACAGAGCTTACAGTTGAAGTGGTACTACACTAGTGATGTCACAGAGCTTACCAGGGGCCCACCAGTTTTATTCTTTGTTGACAACTGTATTTGATTCTCAAAAATAATGACCAGAGATTACAAGCCAAGAAGAAGCTGCATCAGAGAGTTTGCATTCTGTAGAACAGTGGTGACCAGACTTTAGGGTTCTGCTCTTCTGTTAGTCACTCTAACACCATCTGCTACTTTACCAACATGGAGTCCTCTCCAACAAGGTTTTGGTCAGTGCAGCTTAAGCCCCCCCCACCAACACACACAACACTCCTCTTTTTTATGTCTATTTCAGATTTCCTGCCTTATCCATTTCTGCCATCCCTGTACCAATATTTTTCACCATCTTTCCTACCACACTCTTTCTCTGCCTCTTTCCTTCCCATCTTCCACTATCTCTCTGCTGTTATTCTGCAAACCAAGCATAATGCACGTCTGTATGTCCACATGCCCTATGCTGCTTTAAAGAATAACAGCAGGGAGACAGTGGGGAATGGGAAGGAAAGAGTCAGTGAAACAGGGAACCCTATATAGGTAGGAGCGGGAACCACAGATATTAACTGTTGGGAAAAAGGGAAAGTACATGGCAGGGAAAGTGTGTGGCAGGAAGGATGTGGTGGTACTGCAGTGACTATTACTTCTGAGTTGGTAGACTACAACTCTCATCATCCTCAATCAGCAAAATAGCTGGCTCAGAATTATTAGAGGTGTAGTTCAGGTTGCTCAGCTTTACCTAGAGTCATGTTTGTATAATATAAACATCCCAGGGCACATCATACTGACACACATTCACATATCAAGACTCTTCACACACAAACACACACAGGCACACACCACTCATGCACACACACAAATGTTAACATATATAAACATACATACACAAACACACTTTATTTGTTTTATTCCACAGATGTACAGACATATTTCTAACAATAAAATCATTGTGAGGTTATTATTACTTACCATGTATCAGTAGTGTCTGCGGACAGATGCACTACAGATACACTGTCTGATACCCCAGCATTGTTCCACTGGTTAACCATAGCCAGTCATACACTCTCTGATTGCCATAATTTTTCCATTGGCTACTGGTAGCCACAGAACAACACACATACTCTTTATGATACTCCAGCCTTGTTCCACTGGCCACTGGTAGCCACAGATTCCCCATTTACACTATGTGACCCCCACCAGCTTTGGTCCCTTGCTCACTGGAAGCCACATATTCCCCACATACACTGTGTGGCCCCACCAGCCTTGTTTCCCTGACCACTGGTAGCCACAGATTCCCCTCATACACTGTGTGACCCCACCAGCCTTGTTCCCTTTCCCACTGGTAGCCAGTGATTCTTCACATACACTGTGTGGCCTCACCAGCTGTGCTCCCCTGGCCACTGGAAGCCACAGATCCCCCACATTTACTATGTGACCCCACCAGCCGTATTCCCCTGCCTACTGGTATCCACAGATTTCCCACATATATTGTATGACCCCACAAGCCTTATTTCCCTACCCACTAGTAGTCACAGACTCCCAACATACATTGTGTGACCCCCCCCCCCACTGTATCCCTTTGTCCCCTGGTATCCACAGATTCCTCATATACACTATGTGATTGCCAACAGCCATTTACCTTTGCTCCCTTGTAGCCACAGATTCCTAGCATACACTATGTGATCTCCCCTCCAGCCTTATTACCCTGCCCGCTGGTAGCCACAGATTCTGTACATACACTATGTGTCCCCCACCAGTCTTATTCACCTAACCACTGGTAGCCACAGATTCTCTACATACACTATGTGACCCACCCTAGCCTTGTTCCCCTGCCCACAGGTAACCACAGATTCCTCACATTCAATTTGTGAGCCCCACCAGCCTTATTCCACTGCCCACTAAAAGCCACTGATTCCCCACATACACTGTGTGACCCCCCACCATCCTTATTCCCCTGCCCACTGGTAGCCACCAATTCCCTACATAAAATATGTGACCTCCACCAGCCTTATTACCCTACCCACTGGTAGCCACAGTTCCCTACGTACACTATGTGAACCCCCCCCTTATTCCGCTACCCACTGGTAGCCACAGATTCCCCACATATACTATGTGGTCCCCACCAGCAGCCAACCCAGAAATTCTCCACATATACTATGTGACCCCCACCACCTTTGTTTACCTGCACACAGGTAGCCTTACTATTTCCCCCATCTATATTGCAACTCATACCTTCTCTTCTGCTCTGCCCCACTATGCTTTCTGTTTCAGTGTTGCGCCATGGGCTCCACACTGCCTCCACTGGTACTACCGGGTACATGTTGATGACCTCATCTCAAAGCACCAGGAAGTGCTAGAAGAGACAATGTGGAGCCGATGGCTCTGCACTGAAGCTGAGAACAGAGTGAGGCAGCAGCCTGCTGTTCCAAGCTAAATATGCCCACAAGTTGTTGGGCCAGCAGCCAGCCTCAGGCACACCTCCTGCTGATAAACAGAGGAGTGAGTCTCTGGAACACACATCCCATATATGATTGGGGCCAGCCCGCCCCTGCTGATGGCCTGACATTCTGGGCTGCCCACACAGTTGGGACTTCAGTCCCCTTAGCCCACCTCTAGCGATGCCCTTGGCGCACAGGTTGGGTCAGGCTGCTCCACCAAAGGGTAGCCGTCCCAAGCATGTCATATTTAAGCTCCTAAGTTATGGGGATAGGCAGCAACTCCTCCTTGCCTACAGGAAGCTGGGAAAAGTTGAATATCAGAATCACCAATTCTTGTTATTTCAAGATTTTTTAGCCAGGGTCTCGGCACAAGTGGATTCTCAGAAATCTGCAGTAAGCTGTACAAAAAGTAACATCAAATTTGCTCTACTATAACTTGTTCATCTCAAAATCCTGGATGGCTTATCTCCCCTCTGGTTTGATTTGCCTGCAGAGGAGCAAGATTATTACGAGGGTTTGTCCGTATCCAATAGCAAGAGGAGAGCTGGGGGACATGGCTAATTATGGGATCTGCCACTTCTTTGGTCAATGGCTCCATAGTCCATGTAATTACTGGTGGCTTTCCTGAGGGGATACATTCATCTGCTGTGACATTATGTATCTCCCTGATCCTCCGGACACAATCCCTTGATTGTGGCATCTGGCCAGGTGGACAATGGTCTCTCTGCCTGTTTCACTTTACTAGGCTACATTAGCCCTTTCCATCAAAGAAGTGCTGTGGGCCCATTTCATTGCCCTCTGGGAGCCTTTTATCTGCACATTGGCTACTTCCCAATAGCTTGCATCCTACCATTGTTTTCAGTATACTTCGTGGTTGAGTGAGAGGATGCTAATGGATGATAACCTTGTCACTCTCTTAGACGGTGGGGAGGGGACTGATGTGGCCATGCTTCCTCATTCACCCATTAATATTGTAGTGGAGATAAGGGTAGGCATGACACCTTAAATTGATAGACTCCTTGATGACATTGGGCTTGGGGGGTGCTGTGGTTCTCTTTCCCTTGGACCATGCATGTGATTGTTTATTTTATGTTTTTCGTTTTTGGTTACCGTTGATGTATTCTGTTACTTTAACTTAACTGGAGACAGGAGCGCAATCATAAGAACTTGAAATTGCAACCTATTTCTCTTTATTACCTTTTGATAACCTCATAATTTCCTAGATGCAATTTGTTGATATGTACCCATTAGGCATCTTTTCTGTCCTTCCTTGTAGGCCTGTGTATGACTTTCCAAGGGTATATCTTCTCATAATCTCGGCACGCTGGCGTTGAGATCTCTATCAGTAGAAATCTTCTTTGCTATCATGTTGTCAATGACTGTGAATCATTTGTGTTTTCCATTATGCTATTAAGAACAAGTTTATTATACTATGTTTGAAAAATCCTTTAATAAAAAGTAATTTACAAAAACCTCATGTAAACCAATGAGGATTTCTATTTGTTTCCTAGAATGTAATGTAACCTAAAATGTCTATATGAAGAATATTTCCATTTCTGGCAAAATGGTGTTAATACCATCATATTTTCAGCAGTGACAACAGACTTTTAACTCTTTCCTCTTTAAGGTTTGAATACTCCATTGTTAACCCTTTGCATGCCACAGTGTTATGCAACACACTGCAAAGTAATGCGTTGCATACCCCTTTGGCATGCAAAGGGTTAAAAAGACTTAAAGGGATAGTGATAATTATTACTATCCCCCATGTTGTAGCCCTTAAAATTCTGAATTCAGCGATACCAGCGGCATCTCTGAGACCTTTATGGTTTGAGAGATATCCGCTTTCAAAGTTCCCTCTCCTTCTCTCTCCCCTGACGTCAGCGTTCTAGCTGACAGTAGGGGAATCTGGTCAGTGAGCAAGCGACGGCTCTGCAGGAGTCCTGAGATCTCGTTATAGAAACAGAAATCCTTCACTAAAATGAACTTCTGCGTGTGCTTGCAAACCAAGCAAATGTAGAAGACTATTTTAGTGAAGGATTTCTGTTTCTATAATGCGATCCCAGGACTCCTGCAGAGCCGCCGCTGGTCCCAGGACCGGATTCCCCTGCTGTCAGATAGAACGCCGACATCAGGGGAGAGAGAAGGAGAGGGAACTTTGAAAGTGGATATCTCTCAAACCATAAAGATTTGAGAGATGCCACTGGTATCGTTGAATTCAGAATTTTAAGGGCTACAACATGGGGGATAGTAGTAATGAAGTATTACTATTCCTTTAAACTTAGAACAAAATTTCCAAACAGCCATTTTGACATAGGACCCTAGTTCCCCTCTTGACAAGGATGCTACTAGAAGATCAATGAGATTACACTGTAAATAATTTATTAAAGGGATAGTAATGTTTCATAATAAAATCAGCTCTAATTAATCTTCATAGATTTGTGCCTTGGTAAGTGTTATTTCAATTCTTCCAGAGTTGTAGTTCAAGAGTAATTGAATGATAAAGTATCCCCCTCCCTCCCCTTCTACTGATGTAACACTGCTCAGCTTAGAGCAGCAGGGAGTGTCCAGGTAGATTGCAGAGAGGGACAATCTTCAATTAAGATAAGGGAAAAAGCTGAAAAACCTGCCAAGGGGGGCAGGGTTTTCATTGTTCGTACAGTAAGAATATTGACCCTTGATGTGAGCTGTCTGGTCTATGGACTGGATTCCACATCTGAGGAGTGGGGGCTTACATTAGGTAAGGTACTCTTGAACTACAACACTCACCGTAATGAAATAACACTCTCTATGGCTCAAATACCATGAAGATTAATTGGAGCTACTGTTTTTGTGAAACATTACTATCACTTTAAGTCATTGTGAACATCTGCCCGCCAAAATCAGTACATCTTCCACTGTTTCCTATTGCCCATTGAAACACAGCTGTAACTTACTTTTAGTCTTCCATGAAGTCAGCCCATCCAGATCCCTGTCAGACATGTTTCAAGTGTGTAGATGTGTCTTGCCTACCAAGCACCATGATGGACCAGGAGGGCAATATGGTGGCTTATTTGTTTGACATATGTACTAAGATGAATGTGAATCTGTCGCTAATATGTAGGAATAGCCAAGAATCTGCCATGCCTTTTCCAAGTTTACCATTTTGCAGTGACTTCTTAGACAATGGCTCATTTGTATATGGAAATGCAGTTTAATGAGCCATTGTCATATTCATGAAGGTGTGTTTACTTGTTAACGTGGCACTTTGCTGCAAGCGCTATGCTCCTATAGCTGCTTATGCTTTTAGGGTTCACAGGCCTAACATTGCCAACCTTTCAGTGTCATAAGGATATGCACTGCAGTGAAAGAGAAACCACTCAAACGAAGATCTAAGTGTAATAGGGATCTATATAAATTTATTTAGTAAGACATAGTACAAACAGATTTAAAAAACAGCTAAAATAAAGTTATTCCTAAAAATAATAATCATAAGAAAATTAAAAACAAATGATATTTATACACAGGATGAAAATACATATATTGAATAGCTTGTGTTGAAAGTAATAATATAAAGATATCCAAATAAAGGGGAGTCTAGCGCATTGTTGCCTCTGGTACTCAAAAGATTAATGCCCTGAGAATAAATCACCCTCATAACGACCAGAGAAAGGTGCCCAGAGGAGAAAGAAAACAGTTGGAATAAGGAAGTGAAAAAAAGACGTGTTGAATGCTTTACAATTACAGCTAATAATTTGACTGGTAGCTGCTGAGTGATATGTATATGGAGGGCTATGGGAATTTGTTCTCAAAGCATTAAGACAAGAACAGTTCCCGTAATCATAACAAGAAACTCTAGGCACACCATTTATTATAAGATTGTATGAATAAAGTACTGTAGTCCCCCATATTTATGACACTCGACAGACAAATTTTTGGTTGCAAAGCACATCAACATGAGTCACTTTTCACCTCTTTATTCCAACAAAGACTGACCCCTTGTCCTCCTCTTGGCACTAACAGCGCTAAGGGGAGGATTTTGGTCCTATATAGCTTAACAAATTGACATTAGGCAGGCGTAGGGACTGATTCCAACACCTGTTTTGCAGAAATGGTGTTACATTTGCCCCCTTGACTCAAATAAAATGCAACTGTGGATCATGTTTAGATATCCGAGCTATATGAGATGTAACAACATACATGTTTCAAAGTCAGTGACAACTAGTGAACAGTGATCACATATGACAATTTTCATCTAAGCAGAAAAATCTAGGTCAAGGGTAGCCAATTGTGGTTCTCAAAATCTATCAACAGTATAGGATATCACTGCTTGAATACAAGGGAGTCAATTAAAATGACCGAGGAACTGATTACTGAAGTAGAGATTATAAAAACATGCACTTGCTATAGGTTTAGGGTAAGGATAGAGCAATGAAAGGATTTAGGATAGGCTGATTGATGGACTGGACTAATTCTGGGCAAACCAACTGTATCATATGGGACAAATAAATATTCCCCAAAATCCAAATGATTTAGATGAGGATTTAACTCCTTCAGTGCTAGGGAGGTCTCAAAAGTATTGCTTCACAATGTACTGAGACCTCTATAGCATTCATTGTTTTAACCCTTTGAGTGCTGGAAGGGTGAGCAGAGCATTGCTTTGTAATGCACTGCGTACACCTCTGGCATTCAAAAGGTTAAAACTCCATTAAATCAGGCAATATTTTTATTATTTCCCCTATGGTGCACCCCCCCCCCCCCAGAATTGCTCCATTTCGTCTTAGTACATCAGCTTCAAGATAGGGAAAGCGTTCCTTTTTTAGTTAATGTTATTAATATACAGTACCTAACGCATACGCCAAAAAGTTGCCCAGAGCTGCAGTGGTCCAAACCCAGTTTGGAATGTGTTCATGACCTTCACCTAGGAAGATAGGAAACAAATATATCTAAATACAATGTTTGATAAATAGATGCTTATTCAACTATATTAAACAGTGAAGAAGTGGGTATTCATGGTTGTGGAATGGTACATCCTATACAAAGCTTGTGAACCAATCAGTAGTTGCTCACAAATGAGCAGGAATTGGAAGGTCTTATTAGTTATTTTCCATTGGTCTGATGTTCAAAAGAAAGTTGCCATTCTGCGGAAAACCAGCTGTGCCATGGGGCAAACACAAATTCTGAAAATCGCTATTGATATAAGTGTGGCTTTAACACCTTGAATTCTAGAGAGGTCTCCAACTCATTTCTTCTCAAAGTGATGGACACCTCTAAAAATCAAGGTGTTAAAAGCCCCATTTAAATAAAGGGGAATCTTTATTTGCTCCTTTGGTGTAGGTGGTTTGCTCCTGAATTATTACATATTTCTTCTGAACAAAAGGCCCCACGATTTCAAAGAGAAATACTGCATCACTATAGTTGTATAACATATGTGGCCTTCTCAGGATGCTTTTGTAAGACAGAGGCAGGGAACCCAGAGCCCTTTAGCTCAGTTGTTTTCCCAATCTTTTTTTGTCATGACTTGCTTTCAAGCTTCTACGGTAATACCTTTTGAATAAAACATCCTTCAGTAGATCTGGTACCCTTGTTTTACTCATATCTAGTGTTTACTACCAGAACAATTTACAATTTTTAACCATTTGACTGCTAAAAGGCTGAGAAAATGCATTGATTTTGGAGGAATGGGATGGATGTTAAGCTTTCTATTTCAAACAAGTTTTTCTTTGAGAAGATATGTGAATTTCTAAGCTTGTAGTTGTATTGCATTTGACAATAGAGAGTATCCTCAAAAGTGTGACATCTTAGGGAGTGTACCATTGCACTAATCTACCTGAGTTTCCATTGGATTTTATATGGCGGTGTGATCAACCTTGTATCTCCAGCTGTTAGAAACGACAACTCTCCACATCCCCATATAACCATGGCGTGACTTGTAATCTCCAACAGCTGGAGGTACAAAGATTGACTACCCATTTTGTTCTGTGTTACACTTAGTATGTTGATGATATAACCTATACAATAATGCTTGTGCAAGGTCTAATCCCAGATAAGCAATATGCTACAAAGCAATCTTCCCTGAGGATTCCTATCACAATCCCAACAGCAATCTATTTCTCCTACCAGGCTAAGATAAATTATGACCTGTCACCTTTCTACCTCAAAAAGGTTAATGTTTTATCTGCCATCTGTTGCACCTAATTCTAGAAACAGTTAAGTATTAGTAAAGGGACATTTATCACTGACATATTTAACACAGCCACTGCACAGAATGGATCAAAACCTATACACTCTAGTTCCTTCTTAAAGGGGTAGTGCCACCTACTGGAAGAAAATTCTGTTTCTTCATAAATACAGCATTTAAAGGGATAGTAATGGTTAATTGTAAGTTGATTTAATATTGTAGACATTAAAAAAAGATTAACATCAATGTAAGTCTTATCTCTCAAACCTTTATGGTTTGAGAGATATAACTTGCTAAAGTTACCTTTTCCTGGCTGTTTTACTCAAGTCTGCCATCTAGCTGACAGCTGCAGATTCCAGTCATTTGACCAGACAGAAGCTCTTAAAGCAGAGCTGAAATCACTCTATTTAGAAATAAATACTTCATTGGAACGGTCTACAAAGAGTGCTTGAAAGCCAGGCACACTTTGTAGACCATTCCAAATTAAGTATTTATCTTTAGATATCGTTATATTGGCGCTGCTGAAGAGCCACATCTGGTCAAGCGACCAGAATCTGCTTCTGACAGCTTTACAGCTCGTCAAGCAGAAAGGGGAGGGACCAGAGAACTTTATTTTCCTATATCTCTCAAACCATAACGGTTTGAGAGATACGAATAAGTGCAAGTACTTTCTTTTAATTGTATATACACCATATAGTTAATACTTTTTTTTTCTGACATTACTATCCCTTTAAGCCCTTTTCCTGTTTCTTTCCTAAAGAAACTCATCCTGGTAGCAAAGCAACTCCATGGGTTCTTAGATGAATCTAACAAAAGACATCCGCATTGGACTGAAGAATACAATAAAACAAACGGGAGAAAGCACAAGCAAGTACCCTTGTGTAATAAGTTCTTAAAATTATATTCCACCACCTTGAAGACGCCCCACTTGTGGGTACTCACAAACAAAGAAGCTTCAATCACAAAGATGACTAAATGAGCGTATGGAGAAATCTCACCATCTCCACTCAGTGCTTCCTGGATTTATGGAGCCGCTACACCACATAAGACAGAGCTTCCAAGTATTATGAATCCAAAAAACATTTTATTAAAAAAAAAAAATATATATATATATATATATATATATATATATATTTTGTTATTCAATAGGCTAATGAGTTTTGCAGATAACACAGTTTGCTGAATGCTTTAAGAAAGTAATGTTCCCCATGAAACGCATTAGCCTATTAGATAACAATATTTTTTTTAAAATAAGTTTGTACTTATTTTTTTTATTAAATATTTGTTGGTGATTCATAATATTCTGAAGTTTTTGTCTTATGTAGTGTCACAGCTCCAGAAATGTCGGAAGCACTTTGGTTATCCCCTGTGCTGACCATCACAACATGTGAGTTCATTTATATTTAACTTATTGTTTTGATTATTGTTGTTAGATTACAATATTGTACGCCCCCAAACACTCTTTTTTGGTATGAGACTGGGCTGAAGTTTATCAAAGCAAGTCAATTTATTCAAACATCAAACCAGGAATGGGAAGTCGGACCCTGACCAAAGTCTTTTTCTATCCCGCAATGCAAGCTTAATATCTGTCTAACTGGTGATGGTCTGGTAGCTGTTTCTATAGGCACTTCTGGAACTGGAGACCAGCCAGCACCCACTCAATCCACCTTTCAGGGCTATGGAGAATGAGCGATCAATCCAGAGCAGATACATAGCCCAAGAGATCCAACCTTTCCAATCCAAGAGATGAGAGGACTGTAAGTGACCAATGTAGACCTGACTACAAACTCACCTCCTCTGGAGGCATGGCTCACTCTCCCTCTTCCTGTAGACTCGGTGATCAATAGGGTCCATGCCTTAAAATTAGATTATCTGCAGGTATGTATAGACTGACTGGTATCTATGTGTCACTGCCATCAGGTGTTATGCAATCTCACACAATATACAAACAATAACTTGGATAAAAACCCATAGCATTTTAGTAACAGTTCATGTGTGATGCACTCAACACAGGTGTGAAAACAGGGTGATGAACCTGAGAAAGGGCAGGAGGGCAGTGTCTGGGAAAGGGCAGGAGGGTTTTGCCAAAATCCTTGGGTCTCGGGGTATAGGGACAAATTCTCAGGGTGAGAGAACCCAGTGTCACCTATTGCATGATATGCACAAATTAACTGCTTATTTAGTCCCTGTATTTGTGTAATTTCTACCAAAAAGGCAAAGGGAGGGGTCTTTCTTGTTTTGCGTATGTTCAAGCAGTAACATCTCTACAGTATATATAGAATGTAAGTACTGGATAATTTAGATAAACTACCAAATAAATAAAGCTAAATATCTCATAAACTATAGTTTTCAACAAAGAATGACAAACATAAATATAGGTGATATTGAAAGCCCTTTCAAAATCACCCCAGACATTATAAAGTGTTAGTTCCACTTTAATCTAGACATTATAAATAGCACAGTGAGAGATCACTTGGTATCAAAAAGAACCAATACATATACCATGCAGGAAATGATGTATATTTTATGATAAATGTATTTTATAAGCAAGTATAACTAGAACTTATTGGGCTCTGGGGCAAAATCTGAGGCTGGGCCCCTTCATATATGAAGCAATCAAAAAGAAAAAACACACAGACACAGACCTTATTCTAAGCCCTAATGCAAGATTGAGTCAGTTACTGACATCGCTCCTGTGTTCAATGCACAACCAGAAGATTTGAGAAGGTGAGATGTGCTGGTTAGAGGGAAACAGAGGAAAATAGCTTTTTGCAGTGCAAGTGAACTGGTGTATCATATAATGGCCACATCCTAGCAGTTCACCAATTTAGTGCCAGAGGGGTATCCAACACATTGCTCTGGACATCTCTCTGGTGCTCAAAGTGTTAATGAAGAAAAGGACAGGGGATCACTGTCACAATCCTTATCTGACTGGCTGGCAGTGGCTATGTGTGATGATGTCAGAAGCCGCCAAGATAAGGAGTTGCAGGATAATGCAGAACCAGTAAACACGATTATGTTTTTAAAAATGGCCAAATATGAGTGCTGCAGGGGTACCACTCCATGGCTCAAAGGGTTAAATGCTGTCTGGCATCTCTCTTGAAACTAATATGCTGCCATTCCATTTAAAAAAAAAAAAAAAGAGGTCATTCCTTTGTTTAAGAAATGGTTTCCACTGCTGCTGCCTCCTCTGGCTCCGCTGGCGGCGGCAGGAATACATAGTGCCCCAGATCTTTTGGGCCGTTGCCTGAGTCTGAATGAGGGAATTTTGAACACAGACTGACTTTTTATATGGCCGGTCTCTGTTCAGAATGGAAATCCAGCCTACAATTGGCTGGGATGTGCGTTTACCACCTCCGAGCCAATCAGCTCTGCTGGACAACAGAATTACCGGTAAGTGTTTCTTGTCAGGGGCTGTCTTTTAACTTAGTCGGATTAACCTTGTGAGTGCCAGAGGGGTAAGGATTCCCCACTGGCATTCATATGTTTAATTCGACTAACATTTGACACTTTTTGTGATTGCTTTGGATGTATTGATATGGGGCTTAGGGCCCTATATCAACTCATCTACTGGTTACTGTTTTTTAAATGCTTTTTTTCAGGTTCAATTCCTGTGTCAACACTTTTGATATAAGTTAAGGGACCCTGCACCCAGTAAAACTAGGTGCAAATGTTCACACAGTAAAGTGGGTCCCTAAATGTGTGTTAATGCTAAGGCATGGAATTGAATAGCTTATATCAGCATTTTGTTGTGTGTCAGTGGGTGAAAATGCCCACAATATTAACACCCAAGGTGGGGGGGTTTTAGCCTGTGTTTCTTCATAGAATAGGTAACTGAACTGCTTGAAGAAATGCCGTTGGCTGTTTTTTTTGGCATTGGGGGGAACTGAGTCAAGACCTAAATAGCTCTTCTGTGAGCTGACTTCTCCCCAGTTATTGTCTCAAGATTAGGGAACTGTATGAAACTAGATGGGACCAGACATCAACAAGTCAGACAAATGAATACAGTAATTGTTGTACTCCGTCTATGCACTCCCACACACAGATTTAACTCCTTCAGTTTCAAAGTGGTTTGTCAGGTAATGAGTACAGATCAGAAACAGGTCAGAAAACTTGTCTGCAGAAAAGAATACAAAGCTTTCCATGTTTCCATTGTATTCCCAGAATTCCACGTGACAACATATACACAAATATGTCACTCACCATAAATTATACTGATTGCAAGATAATGAACATGTTTAACCTCTTTATTTCTGTATGCAAAGCAATTAATGGAAGACTTGTCTAGCATACAAAGGGTTAACATAGAACAGTGGTTCTCAATTTAGGGTGCTCTTTTTAATGTAAAGACTGATAAAAATGTGAATGTTACTTTTTAGATGTATATTTGTTGAAATTGTTATGTCAAATATGTTTATTTTTGGTATTATGATTGTGAGACCTAATAATAACGGTTTATTTATGTATTGTACTCTTCATTATGCTCTTAACAGTGACATAAAATATATTCCAGATTGCATGTTAGGGGTGTCTTGAGCAAAAAATATTGAGAAACACTTGTGTAGAATGTTAATAGAATATGAATAAAATAATATGTTGCCTTGCTCTATGTGAAGTCTAGTAAAAAATGCATTGGAATCCTCTGTAGCATCCAAGCAGTTAATGAGGAATTTTAACAAGTAACAAAGTTGTTGACTTGTTCTGTGTGAAGTCTCATAAAAAATGACTGTAAAATGGCTAGGAGTCTTCTCTAGCATCCAAGAAGTTCTTGATGAATTTTAACAAGTAACAAACATGTTGCCTTGCTCAATGTGCAGTCAAATTAAATAAAAACAAAATCACTGCCTTTATAAATGCATTTGAGGCCTCTCTAGGATCCAGGAGCTAGTTAATTTTGCACAATAACAAAGTTCGTTTGTTACGTTTATATCCCTCAGGAACATAAAAACTAAGGCATTTTATGGCCTACAATGCAAATTGATCTAAATAATTAAATATGGCTTATAGCAATGCTTAAACATAACATTTACCTTACCATACAAACAGGCCAATAAGTAAAGTTTTATTATGAATAGATACACATTTATTACATGGTATTCCTGTTCATCAAAACAAGGGTACTGCCACTTCTTGGAAATGTTTCATTCAAATGTTACTGCTGCTCAAACTGTCTTGACAGGAAGGAGATCGTACTATCACATTCTTAGGGGAACTGTAGACTGAGTCTCACCTCTCCCACATAATGCAACAAAAACTGTCTGGACACAAGTGCCACTGTTGCTAATAGTTTATATAAAACACAATAATTTGAACTTTGAAACAGATTATCTTCCAGCTGTGTGACTACTCTTGTTTTTTTCAACAGGAACCCCCGACATTTTTTATGATACAAGTAAATTCCTTTAATGATGTGTTCATCAGTTTATGTAGCACAAGGTAAGCCAAACCCATGTGAACTGCCTCATACACAAAATGAAAGCCAAACGATACACACACACACACACATATATATATATATATATATATATATATACACACACACACACACACAATGTGTGCACAGTTATTAGGCAAGGGAGTATTTTGACCTTATCATCATTTTTATGCATATTTTCCAACTCCAAGCTGTATAAACTTGAATGCTTATTGGATTTAAGCATATCAGGTGATGTGTATTTGTGTAGTGAGAGAGGGTAAGGCCTAAGGAGATGAACACCCTATGTCAAGGTGTGCATAATTATTAGGCATCTTCATTTCCTCAGGCAAAATGGGCAGAAAAAGAGACAACTGACTCTGAAAAGTCAAAATTGTAAAAAGTCTTTCATATGGATGCAGCGCTCTTGAAATTGCTAAGATATTGGGGCTTGATCACAGAACCATCAAACGTTTTGTTGCAAATAGTCAACAGGGTCACTAGAAACGTGTTGAGAAAAAAAAGACGCAAATTACCTGTCAGAGATTTGAAAAGAATGAAACATGAAGCTACCAGAAACCCATTATCCTCCAGTGCTGTCATATTCCAGAACTGCAACCTACCTGTGTTCAGTGCTCAGAGACCACTGAACAAGGCACATAAGTTGAAACGTCAAAACTAGGCCAAGAAATATCTGAAGACAGGTTTTTCAAAGGTTTTATGGACTGATGAGATGAGAATGACTCTTGACAGTCCAGATGGATGGGCCCGTGGCAGCATCAGTAATGGGCACAGAGCTCCACTTCGACTTAGACACCAGTAAGTTGGAGGAGGGGTACTGGTATGGGCTGGTATTATCAAAGATGAGCTAGTTGGACCTTTTCGGGTTGACGATGGACTCAAACTCAGCTTCCAGACCTACTGCCAGTTTTTTGAAGACACTTTCTTCAAGCAGTGGTACAGGAAAAAATCTGCATTTTTCAAGACCATGGTTTTTATGCAGGACAATGCTCCATCACATGCATCTAAGTACTCCACTGCGTGGCTAGCCAGTAAAGGCCTTAAAGATGATAAAATAACGACATGGCCTCCTTCCTCACCTGACCTAAACCCTATTGAGAACTTGTGGACCCTTCTTAAACAGCAGATTTACGCTGAACTAAAACAGTACACCTCTCTGAACAGTGTCTGGGAGGCTGTGGTTGCTGCTGCACAAAAAGTTGAGCGTCAACAGATCAAGAAATTGACAGACTCCATGAATGGAAGGCTTATGATTGTTATTGAAAAGAAGGGTGGATGTATTGGTCACTGATTTTTTTTTTGAAATGTCACAAATGTTTATTTCTAAATGTTCAGTTGTTGAAAATAAACACATAAAATGGGAAAATGACCGTTTTTCATTTAGTTACATAATAATTCTGCACACACAATAGTTGCCCAATAATTGTGCACACATAGATATTCTCCTAAGAAAGCCAAAACCTCACTTTTATATATACAGGTTTAAGGTTTCTTAACATTTGGAATTGACGGAAAACACTGTAGTTGTTCAATAATAAAATTAATCCTCAAAAATACAACTTGCCTAATAATTGTGCACACAGTGTGTATATTTATATATATAAGTTTTATAAGTTACATAAGTGTATAAACACATGTGAGATGGGTTCTGATTACAACACCTAACATTTTGGAGTGTTGTCTCAATTAATTCTTCAAATTAATAAATCCAATAGTGTAAAATTTATAGCTAATACAACATTTGTCCTGAGATGACAAACCTGAGACTGACAGGTATAACTCTAATTTGTGGACTACATGGGGAATTCTCACCTGATGCTGTGTAGTGCCAATCAAAGAAGGACAGTAGTAAATACGTTATTAAAACGATCAAAAATCCACATAGAGTCAATAAATTTGGAGCAATCCAAAGAGGCACTATCTATAACAAAGCAGAGAAAAAGTATTGCATAATTTAATTACTTAGAAAAATTTAACACTATACTATTACTTACAAAATCCATATTTTACATAAATTAAGGTTATTGTATCATGCTGAAGCATTTTATAAATAAATTATGATACTACTTACTTGCCACTTTAAAAAGAAATTACATAGTTCTATTTTATAGGGATAGTATTGCTTAATATTGAAAAAAAAAACATGCATATACATATATAGTCCATAGACAATTGTAGCAACCATAATACAGTGGCACCATAACATTTCAGCTCTAATAGCACTGCAAAATATTTTTGAACTGTAATACCTTTTGGATAAAAAAAAATCATCAGCTTGAGTACCCTTATTTTTATTCAGCAGACTAAACACTGCAGTGTATAATTTTTCAATATTAAGTGTTACTATCCTTTTAATATAAATTATATTTACAGTTTCACATACCATCTGTTCATAAATTATCAGATGTAAAAAATAAACATTAATATTGCAGTCCCTTTGCAAAGAAAAATATTTAAATTTATAAAAAATGATAGCAACTATTATAAACAAAGACACTTTGGCCTCGATTCAATTATTTGAGATAAAAAATCCAGTAGGGCAAAAAGAGGATTTTAGTCTTACCTGTTAAATCCTTTTCTCTTAGTCCATACAGGTTACTGGTAACTTTGGGTAGGCGATCCACCCCTAGAATTGTATGCAGGGGTGGAGCCTACCTTCCTTCCTTGGCTGCAGCTAGCCAACCAGCTCCAGAAAGATTTGAGACACTATTGACTAGATAGTGGAAGGGAAAGAAGACTCCTGTGAACATGACCCCGAAGGACCCCCACGGTCTGCCACAGGAGAGCCAAGCATGGTATCACAGTCCCCGTGATTCCCTGTCAATCTCTGTGATGATACCTGTGCATTGGAGGAGGCTGATTGGCCCGCCCAGGATGTTCCTTTATATACTGGGTCTATGGCACCTGTCAGATGCCCTTTCGAGGTGCTCCTGATCCTGCGCATTTGTTGCTGTGTTCCTGCGTTCCTGTGTACCGACTCAACTCATCTGACCATTCTGCTGTTCCTGTTTGACCCGGTTCCGGCTGACGTTCCTGCTCCGTGATTGACCCAGCTCTGGCTGACGTTCCTGCTCCGTGATTGACCCGGCTCTGGCTGACGTTCCTGCTCCGTGATTGACCCGGCTCTGGCTGAAGTTCCTGCTCCGTGATTTGACCCGGTTCTGGCTGTAGTTCCTGCTCCGTGATTGACCCGGCTCTGGCTGATGTTCCTGCTTCGTGATTGACCCGGTTCTGGCTGACGTTCCTGCTCCGTGATTGTTTCCTGTGTTGCCGTGAGATCTCGGTCGCCTACCGGCGACATTCTGAACTGTGCTGATAGTATCGCTCTGACTAATCACTTCTCTGCAAGGGGAGCCGTTGCCTCCGTTCCTAAGCCTGTCTGCTTGGGTCTTGCTGAGCTGTTGCCTCCATTACCGAGCCAGTCTGCATAGCCTTGCTGAGCTGTTGCCTCCATTACCGAACCGAGCCATTTAACACTTACTGAGCCTGTGCCTTATTTACCGAGCCTATCCGTTTAACACTAGCAGAGCAGTTTCCATTCCGGTGCTCGTTCAGTTCCGTTGTTGCACCGCCTGGTGCTAGTGGGCATTCTGTTAGCTCTTGCAGTGTGTTGCTCCGTGATGGCACCGGAAGGGTGTCTTGGCTCTGGTCTCCAAGTGCTCACTGTGTTACGCTATCTATCGCACTACTAGTGCGTTGGCTCTCAGATCGCTTGTGCAGTGTCTCTCCTTTGTGGCACCCAAGGGGTGTTCTTGGCTCTTGTCCCTTTGGCACACGCAGAGTTTCTTCCATTGAGAGAACTAAGGGCGTTCCAGGTTCTGGTCCCATTAGCTCCAGCAGTGGCTTTCCTCCGTTATATCACCCTAAGTGGGTATTGGCTCAGCTTTGGTCAGTCTTTGCTGTATCATTGTCGTCCTATTGTACAGCTATCCGAGAGTGATTCAGTTCAGTCGCCTACTGCACCTTCCTTTGCACTATCTAAGAGACTGATAATACCTGCTGGGCATTGGCTAATTACCATCACAGAGATTGATCAGTTGCTCTAAGCATTAACCCTTGTTCCTACATTTATTCTGATCATTACTGTTTGCTCCTACATATTTGGGCCTGTATTTCTGTCATTATCCGTTTATACCTGTCCTGGCCCCCAGGGGCGCTGTTCTTTAATTTTATTTCAATAAAACTGTGTTTTTGCTTTTAACCTTTGTCTGAGTGATCAGTAACCTGTATGGACTAAGAGAAAAGGATGTAACAGGTAAGACTAAAATCCTTTTTTCTCTGTCGTCCAATACAGGTTACTGGTAACTTTGGGATGTCCAACCATTGAGTTTCCCAGAGGCGGGAAGTAAGGCAAAGACCAGGCGCAAGGCCCCCAAAGTCATCCAGGATTTTCCTCCCAAAGCTGGCATCAGCCAACACATCCACACGGTAGTGCTCCGAAAAAGTGTGCACAGACGACCAAGTGGCAGCCTTGCACAACTGATCAGCGCAGGCCAGATTCTTGTAAGCCCAAGAGGCCCCAATAGATTGAGTAGAATGAGCCGTGACCCTGAAAGGGACAGGCTTCTTCCTCAACTCATAAGCCTTGCGAATAGTGGACTTGATCCAAGAGGCGATAGAGAGGGTGGGAGACCAGTAACCTGTATGGACTAAGACAAAAGGATTTAACAGGTAAGACTAAAGTCCTCTTTTCTCTGTCATCCAAAACAGGTTACTGGTAACTTTGGGATGTCCAACCATTGATTTTCCCAGAGGCGGGAAGTAAGGCAAGGACCAGACGCAAGGCCCCCAAAGAAATCACAGCAGATATGAACCATCATATCAGAGATAGCCCCAAAACACTGAAGAGTCAACGGACAATGAACAGGGGTAACAACACCCCAAATGTTACACATCACACTGAACTAGAGCCAACGGGGCTCAAAGTGAAGGAAGCACTAAGAACCGAAGAAAGTCCTAGACAGGCAAGACTGCCTCCAGGATTTTCCTCCCAAAGCTGGTGTCAGCCGATGCCAGCACATCAACATGGTAGTGCTTCGAAAAGGAGTGCACAGACGACCAAGTGGCAGCCTTGCACAACTGATCAGCGGAGGCCTGATTCTTGTAAGCCCAAGAGGCCCAGAAAGATCTTGTAGATGAGCAGTGACCCGAAAAGGGACAGGCTTCTTCCTCAGCTCATAAGCCTTACAAATAGCGGACTTGATCCAAGAAGCAATAGTCACTTTGGATGCAGGTCTTCCGGCCCTGGGACTGTCAGGAATGACGAACAGCGCGTCAGATTGCCTGATAGATTCAGTGCGATGCACATAAAACTTGAGACAATGCACCACGTCTAACAAGTGGAGATCCCTCTCCTTGTCAGAGGTAGGTTCAGGGCCGAGAGAAGGCTCCACAATCTCCTGATTGATGTGGAACTCCGAAACCACCTTCGGGAGAAACTCCTGAGAAATGCGAAGCAACGCCTTGTCTTTGTGAAACACCAAAAAGGGTGGTCTACAAGACAGAGCGTGCAACTCCGCGACACTGATAACACACAAGATCTCCAGAAGAAAGGCCATTTTCTGTGTCAGCAGGTGTAAAGGAATAGTAGCCAAGGACTCAAAGGGAGGGCACTGAAGGATGCCCAAAACCAAGTTAAGATCCCACAGAGAAGCGGGATTCTTAAAAGCAGGACGAGTATGAGCACCGCCCTGGAAGAAAACCTTGACATCAGGAAGAATAGCAATGCACCTCTGAAAGAAAACAGTGAGAGCAGAAGTCTGAACCTTGAGGGAACTCAAACTGAGGTCCTTATCAACACCGTCCTGCAAGAAGGCCAGGACCGTAGGCAGATCAAATTCCTGGGACAGGTCCCTATCAGCACACCAAGATAGAAAGGTCAACCAGACACAATGGTAGGCCTTAGAAGAAACAGGTTTGTGGGCACTGAATATACTAGCCTTTCTTCTTCAATATTGAGGATTCAATTTCCAAGCCATCAAAGCTAGCCGATAAACATCCTCCTTCCACAGGTAACCCTGTAGAAGAAGATCCGGATGGTAAGGGAGCCAGAATGGCTCCGTCACTGACAGATCCAGGAGCTCCGGAAACCAAGCTTGGAGAGGCCAGTACGGAGCAATCGGAATGACTGGACAGCGTTCCAGTCGCAACTTCCGCAACACCCTGTGCAACATTGGGAGGGGAGGAAAGATGTAGGCCAGAGGAAATAACCAAGGAATGGATATTGCATCCACCGCCAGAGCTAGAGGGTCTCTCCACCAAGAGCAGAACCTCTGAACCTTTCTTTTGTGTCTTGTCGCCATCAGGTCGATGTAAGGAAGACCCCACTTCTGAACAATGAGGGTGAACACCTCTGGGTGCAGTTCCCACTCTCCGTTGTCCACTGTGTGTCGACTGAGGAAGTCCGTCATGACATTGTCTACTCCAGGAATTCTTGTTCCGCCCTACTTATTGACGTAAGTTACAGCTGTGGTGTTGTTGGACTGTACCCGGACCGGACAGTACTTCAGCTGAGAGGTCCAATGACAAAGGGCATGAAATATCGCCAAAAGCTCAAACACATTGATGGGAAGGTGTCACGGTTTTTTAAGACACTCAGACCATTGGGTGAATAAGAACACAGTTTTATTAAAATAAGATAAGGCAATAACACGCCCTCTAGTGGTGGTAAATATACACAGATAATATATAGATATAATGGTAAATGCACAAATGACTTATAAGTACAATTACACAGTAATAGAATAGCGTATACCCCTCAGGGGTTAAGTCCTTGATAACAGTCAGTCTCAGATGTGGATGTTTGGAACGCCCAGGGTGTTATAAGGCTGATGCTGGAGACCAAGACTATCACCGGCTGGATACTGGACTGCCCCGCCACGGTGTTCAGTAAGAAGCACAAGAGTCCCCGTAGCCCCCTCGGGCGTACCTACTGGAACTGCTTCAACTAGTGCAAGTGCATAAGGCCCCCACGGGTGTGATTGGAACCGGCCTTCAATGCGATACCTGCCAAGCCTCCTCAGACTTAACCGGATAACGGGATAGCACACGCTAGAGCCGACAGCCCCCACGGGCGTGATTACCGGAATACGAATGCTGATGCCTGTGCCTGCCACCACTCGGTAAAGAGGAATCGCTCAATGAACAGGAGAGAGAGTCTCAGGCGCCCAACCGGCCCAAACGGATGTAAACAATCTGCAAGGATGTGTGAAGCTGCCAACGAAGAGCGGCCAGCTCAGCAGTAGTATTCACTGAGAAAGAGACTCTACAAGATTAGTGATAGAGTGGAACCCAGCGGCACTGCTAGGGTTAATTAGCACATTTACTCGAGGCTTTTCAGCGGTATAGCAAGGCTCTGCAGTCTGAGGGAGGCGCGTGTACGCACAACTCTGCAAAGGAAAATGCACTGCACTGATCGGAGTACACCAGGCAAGGCAGTCACACCAAAAGCTGGAACAGCAGATAGAAATGTCGTGGCGGCGACAACTGGAACACAGGTCACTGTAGAAAGCAGGAGTCGTTCTTCGGAGCGGGAAGTCAGCCAGGCCGGGTCGGAGCACGTAGAAGGTAGTCATACAAGCCGGGTCGTACACGAGCAGGAACGTCAGCCAAACCGGGTCAGGATCCAAAGGAGGTAGTCAGACGGGCCGGGTCATACACGAGCAGGAACACAGGAGAATAGTCAAGACAAGCCAAGTCGGTACACAGGAATCCGGAACACAGGAACACAGCAACAGTAACTGGCACAGAAACACCACGAAAGGGCGCCTGACAGTTGTGCTAGCCAGGTATAAAAAGGTCACCAGGGGGCGGGCCAAACCAACACAGCAAATCAGATCTGTCAAAGATGAGACTGACAAGAATCACAGGCACTGTGATAGTACCCCCCTCTCAAAGACCCCCTCTCCCTGCTCGAGGTCTGGGTTTAGAAGGGTATTTAGAGAGAAAGCTGCGTAGTAATCTGGGTGCGTGGAGGTCCCCTTGATCAACCCAAGAACGTTCCTCAGGACCATAGCCCTTCCAATGAACCAAGTATTGCAGCTTTCCTCTAAATCTCCTAGAATCAATAATGCTCTGTACCTCATATTCCTCTTGGCCCTGGACGTCCACCGATGCGAGGACCTCAATAACCTTGTCCGCCCAAGCGAAGACCACCTGAATAGTGGGTTTAGTGGTGCTAGAATCTAGGGACTGTTCTACACCACCTAGGGCCTGTCCCCCAAGGTACCCTAGGTGCGCTTGTTTCGCGGCCGAACTGGGCAGTTGCGCAACAGATGCCCTGCTTTGCCACAATAAAGGCATAGACCTTGCCTCCTACGATATAATCTTTCCTCTTTAGAGAGCCTAGTGAATCCCAATTGCATAGGTTCAGGATTATCAATTGGTCGCTCAGGAAGAACGGGTGGTGTGGGTGGGTTAAGGAAGCTGGTCTGGCCATAGTTTTTTACTTTAGCCCTTTTAGCCAACCGTCTCTCTCGGATGCGAGAGTCTATTAGTAAGACATAATCGATATATTCATCCAGATCACTGGTTACATCACGAGCTGCTATCTCGTCCTTAATTTGCTCGGAGAGACCCTGAGTAAAGGCAGCTAGTAATGCCTCCTCGTTCCAGCCCACCTCTGCTGCCAAGGTCCTGAATTCAATAGCATAATCGCCCAGTGTGCGTTCGCCCTGCTGAATTTCCATCAGCCTTTTGGCAGCAGAGGCAGCCCTGCCAGGAACCTCAAACACTCGTCTGAACTTTCTGACGAATTCTCTAAAGTTCAGAGTGCAGGGTCTGGCATTCTCCCACAACGGATTCGCCCATGCCAATGCCTTGCCAGTCAATAGAGATATCATAAGACCGACCTTGCTACGGTCGTTAGGAAATGCCTGGGGTGCCAACTCCAAAAATATCTCTAACTGATTAATAAATCCCCTGCACAGGGAAGGATCGCCATCATACCTTAACGGTAACGGTGCAGATGCCGTTAGCCCTTTCGAATTGACTGATGGGACTATGGACTGATTATCCGGTGTCAGGACTGGGGTGACCACCGGATTAGGACTAGGCTTGTCCAAATGTACTGTACGTTCGAGTAACGTCTGCAAATCCAGTGCCAATTGGTCCATGCGCTGCTCATGAACATCCATTCTCCAATGGATGTTCTGTGTTTGACTTTCACCCTTACCGTCTGAGGTCATGGCCCTTTCGTACTGTCACGGTTTTTTAAGACACTCAGACCATTGGGTGAATAAGAACACAGTTTTATTAAAATAAGATAAGGCAATAACACGCCCTCTAGTGGTGGTAAATATACACAGATAATACATAGATATAATGGTAAATGCACAAATGACTTATAAGTACAATTACACAGTAATAGAATAGCGTATACCCCTCAGGGGTTAAGTCCTTGATAACAGTCAGTCTCAGATGTGGATGTTTGGAACGCCCAGGGTGTTATAAGGCTGATGCTGGAGACCAAGACTATCACCAGCTGGATACTGGACTGCCCCGCCACGGTGTTCAGTAAGAAGCACAAGAGTCCCCGTAGCCCCCTCGGGCGTACCTACTGGAACTGCTTCAACTAGTGCAAGTGCATAAGGCCCCCACGGGCGTGATTGGAACCGGCCTTCAATGCGATACCTGCCAAGCCTCCTCAGACTTAACCGGATAGCACACGCTAGAGCCGACAGCCCCCACGGGCGTGATTACCGGAATACGAATGCTGATGCCTGTGCCTGCCACCACTCGGTAAAGAGGAATCGCTCAATGAACAGGAGAGAGAGTCTCAGGCGCCCAACCGGCCCAAACGGATGTAAACACTCTGCAAGGATGTGTGAAGCTGCCGGCGAAGAGCAGCCAGCTCAGCAGTAGTATTCACTGAGAAAGAGACTCTACAAGATTAGCGATAGAGTGGAACCCAGCGGCACTGCTAGGGTTAATTAGCACATTTACTCGAGGCTTTTCAGCGGTATAGCAAGGCTCTGCAGTCTGAGGGAGGCGCGTGTACGCACAACTCTGCAAAGGAAAATGCACTGCACTGATCGGAGTACACCAGGCAAGGCAGTCACACCAAAAGCTGGAACAGTAGATAGAAATGTCGCGGCGGCGACAACTGGAACACAGGTCACTGTAGAAAGCAGGAGTTGTTCTTCGGAATGGGAAGTCAGCCAGGCCGGGTCGGAGCACGTAGAAGGTAGTCATACAAGCCGGGTCGTACACGAGCAGGAACGTCAGCCAAACCAGGTCAGGATCCAAAGGAGGTAGTCAGACGGGCCGGGTCATACACGAGCAGGAACACAGGAGAATAGTCAAGACAAGCCAAGTCGGTACACAGGAATCCGGAACACAGGAACACAGCAACAGTAACTGGCACAGAAACACCACGAAAGGGCGCCTGACAGTTGTGCTAGCCAGGTATAAAAAGGTCACCAGGGGGCGGGCCAAACCAACACAGCAAATCAGATCTGTCAAAGATGAGACTGACAGGAATCACAGGCACTGTGATAGAAGGAGAGATTCCTCTGGAGACCACCGACCCTGAATACTCAGGAGACCCAGGACCGCTCCCCAACTGGAGAGGCTGGTATCTGTCATCACCGTGGTCCAGAAGGATACCAGGAAGGACTTGCCTTTCAGCAGATTGGAGAGGTCGAGCCACTAGGACAAACTCAAATTTTACAATTCTGCATACAATTCTAGAAATGTTCCTGCCTAAAGTTCCCAAAATGTCTCTAAAGCACCGATAGTTAACTTATCTGTTGAGAAAATACAAGAGAGAAAGAATAAAGAAAGAACAAGAGAGATGAAGAAAGAAGATAGAGGAAACAAGAGAAGATAAGAGAAAAAATGAAGAAAGAAGGAGAATGACATTGGATGACAGGTAAGTGTAACACAGATAAGTTAACTAGCTGTGCTTGACAATATGTTTTTCCTTTGATGTTCCCATTATTGCCGCTATTTAGCGGTGTTTTGGGAACTTTACGCACAAAAAGAAACAATAAGTGTTATATCTTCAGTTATACATGTTATATTGTTTTATGTCTTCTTTGTTATGCGTTGTTGCTGGTATTGGTCTTTTATCTTCTTTTATCAGACATGCATGCACATCAACCTATTGCTTTGGATGCACTATCACAGACAAAGTGAGAAGTATAAAATCTGACAATGGATTTCCACGGAGATCTTGAGGCACCAAAAGGGACATGGGATGGTTCCATATGCCCATATATTTCACTCATCTGATAGTCAGGATTTTATTGAAAGCCCTATTTGCTTTTGGTTTGCAAGCACACTTTGTAGACCGTTCCAATGAAGTATTTCTTCATAAATGTCACAATTTCGGCTCTGCTGAAGAGCCTCCGCCGGTCCTGGGAGCAGGACCTGCCTCTGTCAGCTACAGCACTGATGTATGAGAAAGGGGGGGGGACTTTAAATGCTACGAACGCAAAAACTATAAAGTTTGAAAAATGGGAAGTAGCTTATTCTACTTCTATAGTTAATAGCTACAATATTAGACATTTTTAAATCAAAGTATTACTGTCCCTTTAATTTCCTCACTGGCTTTACCTTGACACTTTGAATGCCAGATGGGTACGCAACGTGTTGTTTTGCAATGCGTTGTATACACCTCTGGCACTCAAAGGGTTAATAGTGGAACTATCACCTTACCATCAGAGCACAGGGCAAATCATACTCTATAACTGTAATATATAGAATTAATCCAGGCACAGATGGAGACCAAAAATTATATGCATCCACTGAATGTCACTCTATTTCACAACCTTTACAGCTGTGACATCAAATGTTGCACTTTTGATTGGAGAGACATTCTGATATCGCAATTTTGACTCCGCCTACATTTTTAACTCACAGAATTGTTGGTCGTCCAATAGATGGTGACATTTCAATAGTGAACCTCCATCCACTGCCACCGATTTCTAACATCACACCCGTTCCTGCGTACGTTAAACTTCTAGAAGGACCACTTTGGTAGGCACCTCCAGTAGACTTATTCAGCCAACACTGGTGTCATGACAGCTACTTACAATGAACCCCCCCACCATGCCACTTGCACCAAAGGGAGGGAAGTGAGGAAGTGTATAGGTATTTTAACAACAAGTATTATGTCTACAACAAGGAGCAGAGGAAATGGTGTTTTCTTTACTCCATTTACTGCACTTACTATAGGGTCGGCATAAGGGACTTACTGGCATTAAAGTCTGATGAAGTGTGTGCTCTGATAAGCATCACAGTGTTTATATACTCTAGTGCACACCCCTAATTCATCCACTGGCATCAAAAACTAATGACATTGGAGCTGGACTGACAAATTTGTACTTATGTCCCAATTTGGTTTTTGTTTTATTTTTTTTAAATTAAAAGCCCCATTTATTACCAATGAGAATTTGGGGAATTATTATTTCTATTAATTATTGTTTATTCCTTATGGAGAGCTTGGTTTGTATCAGAATTTGCATCACGTTTTCTAAGGCATATGCTGGAGCTTTATAAAAAATATAATAATGACATATGTAACTATGTTAGTAGTTCATATTTATTAGATAGGAGTATGTTCGGATTATAAATTCAACTTGTTTGCATAATATATTGTTTTATAGATTAGATTTTTATGATCTTTAGAAAGTCTCAAAAATGGCTTGTATTTTTATAATATTTAAATTTCAGATTAGTTATCATGTAAATCTATTTCCAGATACAAAAGAAAAGATTCCATCAAGCAGATGCTCTTCATGAAAAGCAAAATAGCATCAGACTGTGCTGTACTGGAGCCAGGAACTGACCTTTGTACAGCAAACTACTGTTATCAGAGATAAAAAGAAAAAAAGTCAACATTAAGAACCATTTCCTATCATTCACACACTGACAAATTTACACCTATTTTAATATTTCATTCATGGGTTACATCATTTAGCTAAGGAATGAAAAGCTTGACTCTAAAACTACTATTTCATTATCCAATGGTCACGTGTACCAGCACGTCAGCAAGGATCAGATCGGTCCTCTGGTACCTAAGGGGCTATATAGGCACAATTTGGAACAACTGTTTGAGTTCATATTGTTAACCATTTGAATGTCAGAGTGATACGCAACACGTTACAGAGCAATGCATTGATTACTCCTCTGACACTCAAAGGGTTAATGTATTAAGATTAGTACCATCTGCTCATCTATTCAGAAAGGCTTATATTTTATTTCAGGCCCATTAACTGACAATAAGACATGATGACTTCTGAGCTACCTATCGACTGCTATTGTAATGGGAGCCCTGGGACTCTGAAGAGGCAGCATGAGGAAGCCGTAGACAGCATAGGTAAGAATAGATTTTAAGCCTCAGAAGAAACAGAAATATTTTACAGTGGCCAACAGGGGAACGAGGTACTGTGTTTAAGTGTAAATAATCCCAGATCATTTTTTAGGTGTCAGTGTTCCTTTTACCCATTGAATGCCAGAGGGGTATGCAACACATTGCAGAGCAATTTGTTGAGAACCCCACTGGCACTCGAAGGGTTAATGCATCTCCTATCGATAAAGTTTGTTTAAAAACAAATGTTGCTTTGTTTATGAAGCTATGTATACCAGGTTATTTTTTTAAATTTTATTTTAAAGGAATTTTATTAAAGCGGAACTACCATTGCTAAACAAGTTGATGTGTAATAATTCCCCATCTGGCGACTAGCTGCTCAGTAGCGCTAGTCGCCAGAATTATTACCTTATTCAATAGAATTCTTCCTTCTTCCTGGGCTGACAGGGAGGACGGAGCGCAGACATCTTTCAATAGTGACGTCTGCACGCCTGCACTATCAGTCCCTTTTGGAGCCAAGCGGCTCCTAGCAATGCCTCCTAGAGCCGGCTGGGGCTGACAGCGCAGGTGGGCAGACGTCACTATTGAAAGATGTCTGCTCTCCATCCTCCCTGTCAGTCCAGGAAGAATGGAGAACTCTATTGAATAAGGTAATAATTCTGGCGACTAGCGCTACTGAGCAGCTAGTTGCCAGATGGGGATTTATTACACATCAACTTGTTTAGCGGTGGTAATTCCGCTTTAAAGTAGCAAAAATGTACAGAAAACATGTTCGTAGAAGAACAAAATAGGCATCTCAAACAAAGGTGTATCATGAGTTGCAAACTTGGGTACACATATATTAAAACCTTATAGTAGGGCAGAAGTCCTACTCTTGTCACCCTTCCATTCATAAAGATGGAAAGACCTAATTGTCAGTTGGAGGAACCTACTAACAATTCCCAACAATTTATAGAGTTAATAGGCAAAGCGTCAAAGTGATTCGATGGGAACCTTAGTGGGCTGAAAGGGCGTATAGAGAAAGTGATAATGCCAGAGTCTAGACAAAGAAATGGCAGTCCACCTATGTCGGGTAGATGCAGGAATGTGCCAGTGACACAGAGAAAAAAGAGAGCTAAAGAGTGGAGTGGGAAGGAAAGAGTAAGGAGAGTGAGGTAAAGAGAGTAAGGAAAGGACTCCAGGCTATTATTGATGCAAAGTGGTACAGTTCTGGGAAAACCAATTGCACCATAGGGGACAAGTGGCAATGACCAATAAATTTAACAGGGCTTTTTTTTTCTTTTTCAAGAATACATTTTTATTATTATTATTATTTTTCTTTTAAATAATAGAAAAGGGTAACATTTCATCAGCATGTAGTATCATTTCAAATAACAAATCATGCTGTCATTTCAGCCCAACATATGACAACAGTAATGCAATACCAAACAAATTATTAGGTATTTATATGACAAATATGTCAAAAAGAGGGATATCAGAAGAGAGATAGGGAAAGAAAAAAAGATATAGAATAAGAAAAGAGAAGAAGACACCATTGAATATCCCAGCATCCAGAAAATCATCTGGCATGAAATCAGCACCAATCTGATTGTTACATGATCTACAATCAGCACAAAGCCGAGGCAGCCCGACTAAAGAAAAAGAGTATTTATGGTACAATTGGTCGATAGAAATTTTTTTCATTGACATTATGCAACTAGCTTGGCATAGCCACTCAGAAATTGATGGGGCCTTTGTTTGGTTCCAATATAATGGTATCAGAGCTGTAGCTGTATTAACCCTTTGAGTGCCAGGGGGTACGCAATGCATTGAAGTACCCCTCTGGCATTCAAAGGGTTAAGCAAATGACAACAAAGAAGTTTAGTACGGGTCTCCCTCTTAATTTTGGGGTGTTTCAAGTTCATTTATAAAATGAGTTTTTTTAGGTAATCAGATACCAGTAAGTTTATTCACCTCAAAGAGGATACGTGTCCAGAATTTAGCAATTAGCGGACATTCCCACCAAATGTGGGCTACTGGGGCTTTTAACCCCTTGAATGTTAGAGAGCTCTCCAGTACATTGTTTTGCATGCATTTGAGGGCTTTCAAGTATTCAAGAGGTTAAAAACCCAATTTAATAAATGGAAATATCCATTTGCTCTAGAACTGCACCTCTTTCGATTCCTGAATCCAGACATAAATGCCTAATGTTTGAAGCGTGTACCAAAAATCTTTGGGAAATTCACTTTTAATGAAAAACATCATTACTCTTACCTTCACGACTCTGTTCCATAGATGTTGCATTACATATACAGACAAGGGGTTTGTATCCACAGCACTGTACTGAAAGACAATATATAACATGACTTGTGACTGATCCTGCTTAGAAATTATAAATGTTTAGCTCACTTTAATTCCCACTCAAGATGATGTCAGCTAAAATAAATTGGAAATGACTCCTCAAATAATTTTATATATATATATATATATATATATATATATATATATATATATATAAATCAATAACCCCTTGGATACTAAAAACAGGGCTTAAAAGTTGAAGTCCTTTGCTACTAGCCAGACCTGAAAAGTTACTCGCCACTGCAAGCCATAGCATACCAACCAGGGCTGAATTTCTACTCGCCAGGGCTAAATTTTCACTCGCCATTGGCTAGTGTTGAGTGGAAATTTTGGGCCCTGCTAAAAAGATTTCCAAAGCATTGCAAAGTCAAACACTGTAAAGCTTTCCAGCATCCAATGTTACGGTTTTGCACTCTGAATTCCAGAGAGGTGTGCAACACATTGCATCGTAGTGCTTTGCGTACCCCTCTGGCATTCAAGGGGTTAACTCCTGGGATATTGTACACTTATGGTCTTATGCTGAAAGCAAAAGATACGCAGTTGTGGAGCAAACCAACTGAGCCATAGTGGGGAGATGAAAAGTCTCAACTCTCATTGATTTAAACAGGACTTTAAACCCTTAAATGCCAGGTGGAGACCCTTCTAGTATTTAAAGGGTTAAAACCTCAATTTGTATCAATAAGATATTTATTTTGCCTCTGTGTGCTGTTAATTTGCACCAGAATTGCATATCATAGTACCTTAGTATTTAAACAGCAACAATCCCTCACATAGTTCCCTATCTGCAGATCTTCTCCCATGGAAGCAGACCTGTCGATGGAACTGGTGATGCATTGTGAGCCCTGGTGTTTCAGTGGGGGAGCAGAATGGGGATGGGGGGAAAAGGAACCCTTGAGATTCCCCTGTTGGTCAAGTGGAAAAAGACTGAAGTCTCACAGTTCATTCTCTCGTCCTGTGCAGTGTTCTCCCCATAGACCAGAGGTCTCCAACCTTTTCTCTCATGGGAGCTACTTTTAGTTGATGAATCATGTACTGAGCTACTCTTAACTGTATATTGAAAATACATGAATTTAGAACTGTAGGTATTAAACAGTCTCCAAAGGTGATCTTACCTACTCTTTGTTCTTTCCCATACATTTTAATAACAAAGTTCCATGCAGGAATTGAGTGACCCTCTTAACAGTTCAAGGTGATAACATTTTGTTAAAATACGCATATTATTAGCAGAACATGAAAAAAAAAACACAGACAAATGGTGCCCAATAGTGTCTGCTGTGAATGTGGATGGCACATATGTTCAGATTTACTCACAAATGTGGTGGTTGTCATGTGGCTTATACCAGCTCCCAACAGTAACAGCCTGAAGAGAAACTCAACCTGTCTCAGCTCACATCTCCAAAATCTGGTTATGAAAGAATGATGTGCTGTTCCAAGTCTTCTGCTAACCACCACATATTTGCCATCCACATTCACTTGAATACTGGGTACTTTTGTGGCCCTCTGTCTATGTTTTCTTTCCATGTTCTCTACATCCTGATGGAGTTTCAGTGGAAAAGAGATCACCTATACTGGGACAGTATAAAATTCCTCCTGCCTGTTTTTCAGTATACACATACACTACCGGTCAAAAGTTTTAGAACACTCCGACTTTACATTTTTGATTGCAATTTATTTAGTTCAAGTACAGTAAATAAACTGAAATGGTACAAAGGTAAGCGGTAAACTGCCAGTGGTGAAAAAAGTATAGGTCTTTCCTTTAGAGAAATTGCAAAGAAAGCCAAGGTGTCAGTGAGTACAGTTTCCTACACATCAAAAGTCACTTGGAAACTGGAGGAAACTCTGACAGGAAGAGGTCTGGCAGACCCAAAGCCACAGCAGAATCAGATGAAAGTTTCTGAGGGTCAACAGCTTGCGTGACAGGTGGCTCACATCACAACAGCTTCAAGCACAGCTTAACACCGATCGAAGTAAGCAAGTGTCAGTTTCAACTGTGAAGAGAAGACTTCGAGCTGCAGGTTTGAATGGTCGAGCGGCAGTAAGAAAGCCATTGCTAAGATGGCATGATAAGAAAAAGAGGCTTGCCTGGGCCATGAAGCACCGTCAGTGGACTACTGAAGACTGGAAGAAGGTCTTATGGACTGATGAATCAAAATTTGAGATCTTCGGTTCATCACGCAGGGTTTTTGTACACCGTCGAGTAGGCAAAAGGATGATTCCTCAGCATGTGACATCAACTGTCAAACATGGAGGAGAAGCATGATGGTCTGGGGCTCTTTTGCGGGATCCAGAGTCGGCGACTTGCATAGAGTGAGTGGCACTCTGAACCAATACTCCTACCACAGCATTTTGCAGCGCCATGCGATATCCTCTGGTACACGGCTAGTTGGTCATGGGTGCATCCTACAACAAGATAATGACCCAAAGCATACCTCCAGGCTGCGTCAGAACTACCTTAGAAGAAAAGAACAAGATGGTAGGATCCAAATCAGGTAATGACCAGCACAGTCTCCAGACTTAAACCCCATCCAGCTGTTTTGGAATGAACTGGACAGAAGGGTGAAAGCAAAGCAACCTACAAGTGCAACACATTTGTGGGAACTTCTGCAACAGTGTTGGGAAGAACTTTCAGAACAATATTTGATTTCCGTTGTGGAAAGAATGCCACAAGCGTGTTCGGCTGTTATATCTGAAAAAGGTGGCTACTTTGATAAGTCAAAAATGTTGATTACATTTTGTTACATTTCGTAAGGAAAACGATTCCATGATTTCTTTTTGATGTCCAATTTTTTATTTGTTTTATGCTTTATTTTCAGAGTACATTGAGACATTAAACTGTGTAAATTTCAATAAAAACTGAAAAAACGGGGGTATGCTAAAACTTTCGACCGGTAGTGTGTTTTATTGAACATCACCACTGTGAGTATATTTCCTACAGTGGTTAAGGGTTATGGTGATTTTGATTCACTTGACAATATTGCAGTAGGAGTGCCCCCTTCCTTCTTGTCTTTTTCTGCAATTATTAGCAGAAGAAATCCTTATACCCTATAGAAGACAAAACTTGTAGCTGTCCAGTGATCCACACATTTTCTAACTGATTCCCATCCTTAGCAACACTATCCCATACTACTATGCATGTTTAAAGATATCAGTGTGGTTTAGTCAAACATTTAATGAACAGAAACATGGAGACTCGTGTTACAATGAATAAGTGAATATGGAGTCACACTATGGCTCTTACCCACTTTGGCATCACATATTTGACACAACATTTACTATATAAATCATGTTGGCAAAGTATGTGGAATAATACGTAAACAGCTACTATGGAAGTGAGGAAGGAAAACCATGAAAATGTGAGGCATCTATCTGCTGGGTATCAAAGATTAGAGCTTTGCCTATTTTTGCTGCAGCCAATTGTGAGCAAATTTCAACCAATGGACCTGTCTTTCGCAGGGCAAATGGTTTGAAACCTGTTTGGAGTGGAGAAATCTACTCACTGGTAGCCAAAGAGCTACCGGTAGCTTATAAGCTACTTGTTGGAGACCCCTGCCATAGTCCCTCTACATCCAGTTAGAAAGCCCAACACAGAAGGTCTTTAGAGGCTGCACACCTGCATTCCAGCAGAAGTGGCCTGATTTATGACCCCTTTACAGCTGACTGGAGCAGATTTGGGGTTGAACAGTCCAACTCCACTGCTACTTCTCAAAGCATTGGTAACCTCTATAGTAATCAGGTATTTAAAAGTCACCGGAAAGGAACTCTGAAGACCAGAGTCTCCGTGGCAAATCAGGACAGATCCCAGATATGCTGTTCTAGTATTCTTTAAAGTGATAGTAATGTTTCACAAAAACAGCAGCTCCAATTAATCTTCATAGCAATTGAGTCATAGAGAATATTACTTCATTACTGTTAGAGTTGTAGTTCATGAGTAATTGAGTGTTAAAGTTTCCCCCTCCCACCCCTTTTACCTAGTGTAAGCCCCCACTCCTCAGATGTGGAATCCAGTCCATAGACTAGACAGCTCACATCAAGGGTCAATCTTCTTACTGTGAGAACAATGAAAACTCTGCCCCCGTGACAGTTTTTTTAGCTTTTTCCCTTATCTTAATTGGAGATTGTCTCTCTCTGCAATCTACCTGGACACACCCTGCTGCTCTGTGCTGAGCAGTGTTACATCAGTAAAAGGGGCAGGAGGGGGATACTTTATCATTCAATTACTCTTAAACTACAACTCTGACAGAATTGAAATAACACTCTCCAAAGTCCAAATACTATGATGATTAATTAGAGCTGATTTTATTATGAAACATTACTATCACTTTAAGTTAAAATCCTCATTTACATAAAAGGGAATGGGGGGGGGGGTATGTGATGCCTACAGTGCAGTTAGCTTGTTCCAGAACTGCTCTATTTCTTCTTTGAGTGGATTGATTTAAATTGGGTTTTAACTTCTTGAATACTAGAGTGATCTATAATGCATTGATTAGCAATGTGCTGGGACTTAAATTCCCATTTAAAATCAAGTGAGATGTTTATCTATTCCCTATTGAACCGTTGGTTTGGCCCAAATTGCACCACTTTTTCTTTATAAGTATTATGTTTCACTCAATATTATCCATCATCTCTTGGTTATTTAGAAAATATACATTAAAATGTTTGGGGCCCCAAATGGGCTGACCGCCTTATCCTCCCCACTGTATATATATATATATATATAATAGATCTCTGCTCTGTTACTTATAAACTCTTGAGGGAAATCTTGTTGCAGCATGAGGTATTACATAATGATTCATCCAAATAAACTTGTCTAGTGAAATGGATGATATCACATTATGGGGAAGCCTCATAGGAAGCTTTGTAAGGTAAACTATAAAATCATAACAATATTATCTAAACAGTAAGTTCACAGGAAAGGTATTTAACTCTTTTAGTATATAAATGGTATGCAAAACATTGTAGAGCAATGTAGTGCACACTAGGGGTGAGTGAAAAGTCAGAAAACTTTCCTGCATGACTTTTCACGAAAAAAAAATTGATTTTTCATTTTTTTCGCTAAAGTTTTCTCCTATTCGCCACTGCAAAAGTTTTCTCCTTTTTTGCCACTGCCAATAATGTTTTGCCTGTTTCCTAGGATTGCAACATTTCCTACCACAATATTACTACTTTTAAGGGCTGAAGTGGAGAAATAAATAGCTGAAAGTCCAAGTTGTGAGTCCTTCAACAACACCTTGAAAAGGTTGTTAGCAAGCCGAGCACCTTTGCCCACAACACTAACTTCCTGCTTAACATTGGCACAACCATCCTTGAAAAATAACTGTGGCTTGGGATATTCCAGCAGTGTGCAACACATGACATCACTTCTTTAAAACCTCTGTTTTCAACAAAAGAAAAGGGCAGCATGTTAACCACCAACATGTTGGCAAGTTTACTATTCCATAGGTGTATTTTTGCATTATGTTTGTGCAGGTTTTTTCTTCTTTCTAAGAACATAGTAAGTGTGGGATGGCAGTTCATAGAACTGTGTAACTTTATGGAGGTGGTGGCGGTATGTGTAGGCACTCTATGACTCTTATCATCTCCTACAGAATACCCAGAGTCATCATACTCCTCTGCAGCAGGAGCCATAGGTGTTATTTGGAATGAACAAACTGTTGGCAGTGGCACACTCTCTGATACATCAAACACATGTATGTGCCCAAGAGCCCTGCAAACTTTTTGGAGTGTTTCTGCTGTTGCTAATTGTGGCACCTGTGACATGGTGTGTCTCCTAGTCAGACCTGTGTTGTGCTTCAGGTGCAATCTCATTGAGGATGTGCCTAGGTGTGAGCCCGCTTTTACCCTCTCACTTGCTTTTTGCATATACAATAGACTGCAACATTCATAGCTTTTGGATCCTGAGTGAAGTAAGATTGCAACATTCATAGCTTTTGGATCTTGAGTGAAGTATCTCCACACTGTAGACTTCATGGACTGCGGGGTTCCTGAGGGGCTGCTACTACAACTCGGGCAAGATGTTGATGCAATTCTACTGCTACTACTACTAGGTATCAAAGGTGCAGCACTTCCAACAGCAACAGAGGCACTTATCATTGCTAAGTTTGTGGATGTTAATAACTTGTGTTGTTGTTGCTGCTGGTTACTCAACACAAGTGTGTGGCTGAGTTGGGCTTGGATTTAAAAGTGGTGTCGATGCTGATAATGACAGACTGGATGACTATGTATTTTTTAGGCATCTATGCTGGTATAGGATCAGAGTTTCCAATGGTTTTCTCCTTTTATAGACAAGAACAGAGCTCCTTTTCAGTGGCAGAAGATTAAGCCTTTGCCTTTCAGTTAATGTTATAACCATGTCATCATCTCTCTCACTCTCAGTTTCATCTGTATCTGAAGAGGAGAATGCTGGAGGGATATATTTTAAATCTACATCATCATCATCAGTCATCATTAGGTCATCCTCAGTACCACTCTTTCTCACTACCCTTATATTCCTCTAAGCTTTTAGAAGTGTGAAACAATTTCTTTTAACTTTTACTTTCACACTACTTTGAGGACAGGTGTTTTGGTGCTTGTTTGTCTTGCTGTCAGATGCAGCAGTTGTTCGCCATTGCCATGATCAACACTAGAATACGACTCATTGTCATCTTCAGTGTTCTTCTTACATGTTTTTTTATACTACTGGAGCTGGCGGTAGTGGTGGTGGTGGAACTTTTGGTGGGAACTTGACAAACTGCATCTTCCATGGGAGCAGAGGGATCATCATCATTTATTGCACATGCTGCAGCAACCATTGCTGCAGTCAGTTTATGAACTACCACTTTGCTCCTACATCCTTACACTGCTCCTCCTTTCCCCATGCCCCTTTCCCTGCCCCTTGCACGTTTGCTAGACATTACTCAACTGTGTTTGTGTTTTGACTCTAAAGTACGCAACAGAACTGACGGAGTGTGATGTCCTGCTATGGCCCTATACAAAATTCTCAAAATCATCTGCTATCTATCAGGTCTGCCAGTCACACAGCTCACGTCAGGGTCCCAGTTAGCTGTCACCTAATATTTTGTTTATTATTATTTTTTTTATGTTTTATTTTTTTACAGTTGTCAACCCTATCACTATAAAAAAAAGTATAATTTAAAAACAAAATCAACAACTTCTTTCCCCAGACTTGTCCAGCACAGCGATAATAACAGCAAGATCAGCAAGGAAATTGCTTGGACCACAAGTGCCTGTCTTTCAAATCAAATCAGACAGAATGTGGGGGTATTTGAAGTGAACCTCTTTGCTCCCTTCTCACACCCCCAGACACATCCAAAACAGTAATAATAACAGCAAGATAAGCAAGGAAATTGCTTGGACCACAGCTGCCTGTGTCTTTCAAATCAAATCAGTATGACAGAATGTTGGGGTATTTGGAGTCAACCTCCTTTGCTTCTTTCTCACATGCCCCAGTCATGTCCAACACAGATATAATAATAATAACAGCAAGATCATCAAGCAAATTGGATCCCAGCTGCCTGTGTCTTGCCAGTCAGTCACACTGAATTTTTTGGTATTTGGGGTCAACCTCCTTCCTCTCCCCCAGAGTGCCCCCAGACTACCCAAATAACCTATCTAAAAGACTCCCTAAACTGAGCTTCATTTCTCCTTTATTTGCCTGTCTTTTGTAGCTCAAAAGTGTGCTGCTTTCTCCTCTCACAAACACAGAATTGCATGCTTTGAGAGCTTGATACCATTTTATATCCCTGCAGCTAAAAAAAGAAAATCTGCCATGTGGTGGGGAAAAAAGGGGATTTTAGTCTTACCTGTTAAATCCTTTTCTCTTAGTCCATACAGGTTACTGGTAACTCTGGGAGGCAATCCAACCCTTTAAGTAGGCAGGAACATTTCTCTAAATGTATGCAGGGGGTGGAGCCTCCCTTCCCTTCTTAGGCTGCAGATAGCCAAACAGCTCCAGAATGATTGAGACACTAAGTAATGACTAAATAGTAGAAGGGAGGAAGACTCCTGTGAGCATGACCCCAAAGGACTCCCACATACTGCCATAGGAGAGCCAAGTATGGTCCCTTGACAGGGTGGGAGACCAGTAACCTGTATGGACTAAGAGAAAAGGATTTAACAGGTAAGACTAAAATCCTCTTTTCTCTGTCCTCCAATACAGGTTACTAGTAACTCTGGGATGTCCAGCCACTGAGTTCCCCAGAGGTGGGAAGAAGGCAAGGACCAGGCGCAAGGCCCCCAAAGTCACCAGAACCTCTAAGAAACAACTGGTCAGAGAAGGCCCAACAAAACTAAAGTGTCAACGGACACTGAACAGGGGTAAAAACACCCCAGGAACTGTTACACATCACACTGAGCTAGAGCCAACAGGGCAGAGAAAGTAAAATGGCAGAGAAAGTAAAACTTTCTTAGAAGCCGTGACAGTAGACCAGATCTTGAGCCAAACAGCACGCCTGGCTACCACAGAAATAGTAGAAGCCCTAGCCATCATGTGGACGGCATCAAAGGCAGCAGCAGATACAAAGTGTTGCGCTTCAGAGATATTGGCAAGACGACGCAATTTCTCCAAAGTAGGCGCATTCTGACGGACAGCCGTAGCGAGTTGTTCAGTACAGACTGCAATAGCCCAGTTAACCCATGCAATAGCAAACTCTGGACGCATAGCGGTACCAATAGTAGCAAAAATGGACTTAAGGGAAACTTCAAGTTTCTTTCAGTGCAGAAGCATCAGAGACAGGTAAGGCAGTAGATTTAGATAGCCTAGATATAGGTGTGTCCACCTTAGGGGATGAACCCATTTAGCCAGCTCAGCTTGAGAAAAGGGATAAAGCTTAGCAAATTTCCTGGACACAGAAGCAGACTTGTCCGGAGATTTCCACGCCAAACCAGACGGTCAAGAGTGGGGTTAGGAGGAAAATAAGTAAGGGGCTTAGCAGGCTCCTGAAAAACATCAGAGGGATCAGAAGGGACCTCCTGAACTAATGGAATGTTAAGTGTGGATAATACAGCCCTGATCAGGCCCTCAGCAGATGGTTCTGGTTCAGCTTCAAAGGGATCACCAAGGGACCGAGAAGACTCCAAGACCGTACCATCCTCAACATCCGAATCCAACAGTTCTTCCTCAGAAGAATCTGACACATCAGGTGCCCCCTGCGGTTTAGGCAGGGAAGACCTGATAGTAGAGGGGGTCTGCTACGTTTGAAGTGCCCCATGTATCTGGGATGGAAAGAGTTGCAATGTGGACCTAAGGTCCCTAGTTGCAGGCTTAAACTCTTGAACCCAAGCTGGCTCAATAGCATGGCTGGAAGTCCCTGGGTTGCTGTCAGGAACCTCAGAACATGCTGGGCATAAATGACCAGAGAACTTTCTAGGTAGCCCTGCGACAGGAAGAGCAATGCACAATGGGGGATACTGAGACCCCAGCCTCCTTAGTCTTAGGTCTAGCCCCAAGCTCCAGCGGTACAGACATTCTCATAGTGTCAAAATAACCAACTGTACAGTAAATCACCCAATTATAGTGTGTAAGATTAATATTTCATCCCAGAAATGCTAAATATAGACTAATCTGGCAGGTGAAGGGTTAATCTGCAGAGGAGAGAAGGAGAGTCCAAGCCCTGCGTAGGATACTTGCTGAGAAAAGCTCACAAAATGGCTGCCGCGACGGGAGCCAATCAGAAAATAGGTGCGAACCAATCGCTCATGGGAAATGTAGTTTTCCCCCAAAAGGTACCCCAAACAGTGCCCGAAGACCCCCCAAGCCGCCAAACACACTTGAACTACAAACCGGGTAGACAATTAAAATGAGCCCACTCTGAAGTTGCTAAGTTAGTCAGTTGCAGAGATACGTCCCAAACAGTATTATCCCATAGAGGTAAATGAAGCAATGCCGCCTACTAATGTAAAGCGCACCTTAAAGGCGCAGTACATATTTTTAATCAGAGTTAAAGTAAAACTTAAAAACATGTAAAACATCCATGAAACATGTGTGAACACTGAGAAAACACTAACACAGTAGGGAAAGTGCTATAACCCCCCCCCCCCTAAAAAAACAAGCCTACTAGCAGACAAAGGGTTAAGTTACCACATAAATCTGCTCCAAATACCCAACAGACATACAAATATACCCAATGAGTGCAGGAGTGCACAATGAGGACTCCCAAACACAACCCCTGTGCAGAGGGGCACTGGGGGACAAGTGGACCTGCAGCACTCAAAGAGTAGCTCACCTTTCCTGCAGATCTTCTGTCTTCAGACTACCATGTAGCAAGAATTACCTCAGTGGGTAATCCCTGAGGAAGCACTTGGAATTAAGATTTTCCCCCTCAGGACTTAAGATCCACCAAAAAAGCACCTGGATACTGAGCTAGCCACATTGAAGGGCATTTGACAGTCATGGTAATCCGCCTAATGGTGTTATTCCATATCTGACAGAAAATAAAAAAGAAACTAAAACTATAGAAGAATGTTCTCCACCTGGTGTTGTCGCAAATCATTCTGGAGCTGGTTGGCTAGCTGCAGCCTAAGGAGGGAAGGGAGGCTCCAACCCCTGCATACATTTAGAGAAATGTTGGCGGATCGCCTCCCAGAGTTACCAGTAACCTGTATTGGACTACAGAGAAAAGAGGATTTTAGTCTTGCCTGTTAAATCCTTTTCTCTTAGTCCATACAGGTTACTGGTAACTCCGGGAGGCTATCCGCCCCTTAGTAGGCAGGAACAATTCTCAAAGTGTATGCAGGGGGTGGAGCCTTCCTTTCCTCCTTGGCTGCAGCTAGCCAATCAGCTCCAGAAAGATTTGAGACACTAAGATGACTAGATAGTAGAAGGGAAGAGGACTGAGCATGACACAGAAGGACCCCCACGATCTGCCACAGGACAGCCAAGCATGGTCTCTTGACAGGGTGGGAGACCAGTAACCTGTATGGACTAAGAGAAAAGGATTTAACAGGTAAGACTAAAATCCTCTTTTCTTTGTCATCCAATATAGGTTACTGTTAACTCTGGGATGTCCAACCATTAAGTTTCCCAGAGGTGGAAAGAAGGCAAGGACCAGGTGCAAGGCCCCCAAAGTCTCCAGAACATATATATGAACCAGAGCAGAGATAGCCCAACAACAACTGAAGTGTGAATGGACACAAAAGAGGGGTAAGGGCACCCCAGGAATGTTACACAACACACTGAACTAGAACCAACAGAGTTCAACAGAGAAGGAAGCACTAAGAACCAAGGAAAATCCTAGACAGGCAATCCTCCAGGATTTTCCTCCCAAAGCTGGCATCAGCCAATGCCAACACATCCACACGGTAGTGCTTCAAAAAAGATGACCAAGTGGCCGCCTTGCATAACTGATCAGCGGAGGCCTGATTCTTGTAAGCACAAGAGGCCCCAATAGATTGAGTAGAATGAGCCGTGACCCTGAAAGGGAGAGGTTTCTTTTCTCAACTCATAAGCCTTGCGAATAGTGGTCTTGATCCAAGAGGCGATAGTCACCTTGGATGCAGGTCTTCCTGCCCTAGGACCCTCTGGAATGATGAACAGAGTGTCCGATTGCCTGATAGACTCAGTGCGATGCACATAAAACTTGAGACAATGCACCACATCTAACAAGTGGAGATCCCTCTCCTTGTCAGAGGTGAGGTCAGGGAAGAAAGAGGGCACCACAATCTCCTGATTGATGTGGAACTCAGAGACCACCTTCGGTAGAAACTCCTTGGAAGTGCGAAGCACCGCCTTGTCCTTGTGAAACACCAAATAAGGTGGTCTACAGGACAGAGCATGTAACTACGTGAAACGGCGAACTGACACAATCGCCAGGAGAAAAGCCATTTTCCACGTCAACAGGCGTAGAGGAATAGTAGCCAAAGACTCAAAGGGAGGGCGCTGAAAGACACACAAAACCAAGTTAAGATCCCACTGAGAAGTGGGAGACCTGAAAACAGGATGAGTAACGAGTAATGAGCAACGCCCTGGAAGAAAATGTTGACATTAGGAAGGATGGCAATGCGCCTCTGAAAGAAAACAGAGAGAGCAGAAGTCTGAACCTTAAGGAAACTCAAACTGAGGCCCTTATCCACACCGTCCTGCAAAAACGCCAGGACCGTAGGTAGATCAAAATTGTGTGACAGGTCCCTGTCGGCGCTCCAGGACAGAAAAGATGACCAGGCGCGATGGTAGATCTTGGAAGAAACAGGCTTGCGGGCACTGAGCATAGTAGCCACCACACCAGAAGAAAAGTCCTTCTTCTTCAATATTGAGGATTCAATTTCCAAGCCGTCAAAGCTAGCCGATGAACATCCTCCTTCTACAGGTAACCCTGTAGAAGAAGGTCCAGATGGTCGAGGAGCTGAAAGAGCTCCGCCACTGACAGATCCAAGAGCTCCGGAAACCAAGACTGGCAAGGCCAGTATGGAGGGATCAGAATGACTGGGCAACGCTTCAGTCGTAATTTCAGTAACACCCTGTGTAACATGGAAAGGGGAGGAAAGATGTAAGCCAGAGGAAAGGCCCAAGGAATGGACACTGCATCCACCGCTAGTGTCAGAGGGTCTCGCCACTGAGAGCAAAACACTGGAACCCTCCTGTTGTGTCTCATCGCCATCAGGTCAATGTAAAGAGGACCCCATCGCTGAACAATGAGTTGAAACACCTGTGGATGCAACTCCCACTCTCCGCTGTCCACTGTGTGTCGACTGAGGAAGTCTGCCAAGACGTTGTCTACGCCTGGAATGTGCACTGCGGATATAGCAGGAATGTGATCTTCTGCCCAGGACAAAATAGCCTTGACCTCTAACCAAGCAGCAAGACTTATTGTTCTGCCGTGCTTGTTGTTGTAAGCCACGGCCGTGGCATTGTCGGACTCCACTCAGACCGGACAGACTTCTAGCTGAGATGTCCAATGTCTCAGGGCATGGAATATTGCCCGATGCTCAAAAATGTTGATCGGAAGGACAGACTCCTCCAGAAACCACCGACCCTGAGTGCTCAAGTGACCTAGGACTGCACCCCAGCCGGACAGGCTGGCATCCGTCGTCACCTTGGTCCAAAAGGTGACCAGAAAGGACTTGCCATTCAGCAGGTTGGAAAGGTTGAGCCACCATGACAAGCTCAGTTCCACATGAAGAGGAAGGGAAACAAATGACTTCCAAAGATCTTGTTGCCCCTTGCACACCTGGATCACGAACCTCTGGAGCCCCTGGTGTGCGCCATGGCAAACGGAACCGCTTCTATAGTGGAAATGAATTTCCCCACCAGAGATGATAGCTTCTGGACTGGAACTGGATCCTGAGACAGAATCGCTGAAACCCTGTGGGAGATCTGGTGAACCACCTCATCCGTGAGGAACACCATGGAAGACCAGACGCTGGGATAGGATAAGATCTGACTTGTCCAAGTTGATGATCCACCCATGACGGGTGAGAGCTTGAATGCAGTTCTGAACTTGCTGATGAAGAAGTTCCGCAGGGGGGCTTTCAGAAGCAAGTCGTCCATGTATGGAGTAACTCTGATGCCGTTCCGGTGGAGGACGGATACCAAGGCACCCAGGACACGGTGGAAGACCTGAGAAGCCATTGTCAGACCAAATGGAAGGGCTGAGATCTGAAAATGTCCCCTGTCGCAGGCAAACTGGAGGTACTGCCAGCTCTCTGGATGAATGGCAATGTGTAAATATGCATCCTGAAGATCCAGAGAAGCAAGGAATTCTCCCGGGGACATGGCAGCAATCACTGTGCGAAGAGACTCCTGGCGATAATGAGTCTGGGTCACAAAGGAATTGAGGTCCTTCAAGTCCAAAATAGGGCAACAGCTGCCGTCCTTTTTGGCGACTACAAAGAGGTTTGAGTAGAACCCCGAACCCCTGTCCTGGAAAGGCACTGGCTCTAGAACATCCTTGTCCAGAAGAGCCTGAACAGCTCTGTCGAACAGACAGCGTTTCTCTGTACCCTGAGGAGTATAAGAAGGACGAAAGGGAGGATGAGAAATGAAAGGGATCTTGTACCCTTCCGTCACCACCTGTAAAACCCATGGGTCCACCACAGAGTCCTCCCAAACGCTGTGATAGTGTCTCAGACGAGCACCCTCAGTGGAGTGTGGACCCAGGTTCGGCGAGTCATGCCGAAGAAGTCTTGGAAGCCTTGGGCTTGGAGGAGACCTTGGGCTTCCATTGATGTTTGGTCTTGGAGGAGGTACGCAGAGCTGAGGGAACCGTCTGGTTCACCGGACGTGTCTCATTTTGAAAGGAACGAAAAAGCTGGTTACGCTTAAAGGGATAGTAATACTTAAGTATTACAAATCCCTATATTAAAGCCCTAGTAAAAAAAAAAACATATTGCCCCCAGTGAGATGAACTCTTCTAAAGTTGCCCTCTCCCTCCCCCTTCCCCGTAGTCAGCATTCTAGCTGACTCAGGGAAATCCGGTCAGAGATCATCAGGCGGCTCTGCAGCAGAGCCATGATCGCGTTAACTAAAAAAAAAACTTTCACTAAAACGGTCTTCTACGTGTGCTTGCAAACCAAGCACACGTAGAAGACCATTTCAGTGAAAGGTTTTTTTTTGGTTAACGTGATCAGGCTGTGCTGGAGAGCTGCCTAAAAGTCGTACGACTCTGTTCCCTGCAGTCAGCTAAAATGCTGACTACGGGGAAGGGGGAGAGAGAGGGCCACTTTAAAAGCATTCATCTCTCAAACCATAAAGGTTTGAGAGATGACACTGGGGGCAATACGTTTTTTTTACTAGGGCTTTAATATAGGGATTTGTAATACTTAAGTATTACTATCCCTTTAAGCAGCAATTTCTTCCTAGGAACTAAGGGTAGAAGTGTAGTCTTTCCTAACAAAAACAAAGGCTCCTAAGAACACAGTTTGCTTATCATGTTACCCTGCCCTCACTTCTTACATCACCTCCCCATACCAGCAGACATACTTCTCATTCTCTCTCACTTAATTCACACACTCACTTCCACTACCCACAGTCTTTTCAAAGATAGACATTGAAAATAAACCAAATATGACATAAAACAAAAAAAGTTTTGAAACAGACATCAAAGGAAAAAAATAACAGGAAATCATGAACAAAATAAATAGCAACTGAGGCAAAAAGCGGAAATAAATCAAAGAGAAATAAAATGGGGTAAAAGTGAAATTGGAATGTGTGGGAGGAGGTTTTAATGTATGGGGATATGTGTATATGAGTGTGTATGTATATGTAAACCTATGTAGTGCTGTATGTATGTATGTATGAGAATATAGCTGGACTGCGTTCACTATCACCAACTGGTATTATTTGATCATTTATTAAAAGTAGCAAAATACTGTAATCAGTTAATAATGTACTCCTGAATAATACTGAGACACATCATTTTTTATATCTTTGTTACATATTTATGTGAAATTGCCATTCATATGAATATCTCTTCACACACCATTTGCTTATACATTTTCAACACTGTTGTGACACTATAGATTTCATTCAAAAGGTAACATCCTAGCACTCATGAGTTGTAGTTGTCTTTTAATGATTAACGACTGATATTAATTTTATTAGTATGGTTGTGCTGGTGCTTCTACTAGTGATTCTGCAAGTGCTCCTGTTAGGGCCTTTTGAAGAAGTACATCAGTTGAAAAACATTTTGTAATCATGTCAAGGAGCTTGGTGAAGCAATTTAAGGACAAGTTGATTTGAGTGCTGAAAAACTTTCCCAGCCCCATATTGCAGCTTAGTTGAATATTTCTAAGGGGCAGTACAACACACAGTGAAGAGATTTTCTGAAACCAAATCATTTTTATCCAACACAAGACCAGGCAGACCTATACGGACCACACCATCAGAAGACCAAGATATCAAGCTAAGATCATTACAGAATAGAACAGCATCTGCATCCACAATTCAAGCCTAGCTGAACCAGAAGTCATTAAGGCAAAGGGAGGTCGTAGCAAATTTTGAGATTTTTTGATTTTCAGTACATACTAACAAACATATTTTTTTACTTTTATTAGTGAAAATGCTGTATTTTTGTTAGAGAAATACTGCTTTTTAGAAATTCTGACATAAAACAGATTGTGGCAGTAGATTCAGACTTTTGGGCCCTACTAAATATATGTGTGTGTGTGTGTGTGTGTGTAAATGACAATGTAGGAAAACAACCAGCACTCTCAGAAAATCACAATGAAAAGATGTGCTTAATTCACTGGTGTCAACGTTTCAATGCACCCAATGTGCTTTTTCATAACATGGGTGCATTGAAATGTTGACACCAGTGAATTAAACACATCTTTTCATTCTGATTTTCTGAGAGTGCTGGTTGTATCCCTACATTGTTGTTTGCATGGGGTTTGTTCTAGGGTGACCACATTTCCCTTCTGCCATTCCGGGACGTGGTCACCCTAGTTGCACCCTAGTTGTCCCTGGTGGTCTAGCGGCGTGGAAAGTGCTTTGTGCCTCCTCCGGCACAGAGCTGAAGCTCCCGCGCGCTGTGCTCAGTAATGCAGAGCGCTGGGAGATGATGTCATCTCCCAGCGCTCTGTTTTACTAGAGCGCTTGCCTCCAGGAGATCAGGTAAGCTGCATTGCCGCCCTGGATGTCAGCCTGTAAGCGGTGTGTCATATCATGGACGCCGCGAGGGAGCGCTGATTTATGCTACCAAGCGCTCCCTCGCGGCGTCCATGATGTGACACACCGCTTGCAGGCTGACATCCAGGGCGGCTTGGCTTCATTCCGGGACACTTCATTGTCCCGGTTGAAGATGACCCGGGACGCGGGACATAGCCCTAAAATAAGGGACAGTCCCGGACGTTCCGGGACCCGTGGTCACCCTAGTTTGTTCCACTCAACTTCAGCACCCAGACGGACCCCATTAAGTGAGCGTGTTTCCCTTTCTCCATTTTGTACATATACATATCACAAAGTACGAGGGTAAAGTTGTTGCTATAAATGTGACTCCTATTCCACAAACGATTAAAAATAATTTTGTTCATAATAAAATCATTAGCAACAGGGACAGAATGTTAGCTTTGCTGTGAGAACATGGAACAGCGGAAATATTTACTAAGGCAGTGCTTCTCAACAGGAGTGTCTTGGCACATTTAAAGCCCCAAAATGGCTCTATCTGCCATCTGAATGGTCAGAAAACCTATCCCCTTGGCTGAAAAGCAACACAGAGGTTTATGTATCTCATTAAACTCCAGTGTTGTGTGTGCAGTCCCCTTAGACCCAGCAATACAGAGGATCTATGGCTACCTTCATCTTGCAGTTCAGTCTCTTCCTGTAGGACCAACAGAGTTGTAACAGGTCTTTTCAGACCTCCATTACTTAATAAATAGGGTATATAAATAACTGGACAATAGTACATAATAGCAGGAATGTTTATGAACATTTGTGGCCCCTGGAAAAATTGTGAATGGACCCCCCCCCCCACCGAATATAGGAGCACATTTAGTATTCCTTTAAGCTTCATGGGTGAGTTCCTTAGATCCATTGTTATATGTTGGAAAAAAACAGTCATACTGGTATGTTGTGCACCAAAGATTGTTGTCTCCTTTTGCTTATAGGATTAAACTGGTTCCTTACTAAAGGCCCTTGGTGAATGCTGGGTACTCTCATGTATAAAATAGCCCTGTGTGATGATATAGTCTATTTTATAGAGGTAGTTTCTGTACACATTGATGCTGACGTACTAAAGAAGAGTGGTGCAATTCTGAGGCATATCAAATGAACCACAGGGAATGATTAATAATTCCCTTTGAAATAAATAGGGCTTTTAACACATTTAGTGCTACGAAGGTCACAAATACATTGCAAAGCAATACGTTGCGGAACTCCCTAGCATTCAAGGGGGATAAAAGCCCCATTTACATAAATTGGAATTTGTTTTAATCCCTTCTGGTGATGGAGTTAGTTTGCAGAAGAATTGCTTCACTATATCTCAGCTTCACCACGTGATTCATATCAAGGGATACATATACAGTATACAGTGTATATATAGTTCCAAATAGGAATCACACTCAACAAATAAAGCAATCGCCTGGCTGCATAAAAAAAGATAACTACTATAATGAAATCAGCACTCTCAGGACTGCATAACTGTTCTTAGAACGTTTTGATAAACGTTTGATATCACACAGGGATTAAACAGTTACAAATGAGTATTGGATAAATGTAGTCACCTAAACTACTTGTGGATGAATACATTCTTCAATGGCTCTAACTTTACTGAGTGAAATTGTTATTCTGATAAAACCTCTTATGTTTACACTTGATTGAACAGGTTCCATTTAACCCTTTGAGTGTCAGAGGGGTGTACAACGCAATACTCCTCTGGCACTCTAAGGGTTTTAAGCCCTTTGATGATAACTATGTCTCTAGTGCATTGTGAAGCAATGCATTGGAGAAGGCCTCTATAATACACTGGGTTAATATCCATTTTTTTTACCCTTAGGGTGCCAGGGTAATCGGCACAGCTATGCCTTTGTGTGCTAAACTGGTGTATACATTTGGTTTTCACAAAAATAGATAAGCATGCCTGTTTTGTAATGTTATGATTTATCCAAATGCCCTGAACATTCCAAACTGTGTGTTAGGGGTGCTTTGGGCAAAAAGACTGAGAACCACTGGATTACAGTCTAATTGTTGTGGTGTCTGAAGCACAGGGAGTTCCCAGGGCGAATGTGTGCTACTGATTCTACTGTAAACCAGGCACTGGGTTTGCTGTTGAGTCCCGACACTTGCATAATGCCAATTTAATTAGTCACGTATGCCAAAAAGCCTCCTCTTGGTGCCACCTTCTCCAAGAAAAGGGCAATGGAGCAGTCTGTCTGCGTTTTGGGGAGCTCTTTTTATTCATGGTCAAAATCTTCTCCACGTATTAACATGCTGTATATAACTTTGTCACCATTACAGAGAAATTTCTAGTACGTGCTATGGGGTAGGCATATGGCTTGCTGTCCTGCGATTACAGAGTGCATGCGCTGGCATGCAAAGATCATTGCATACAAGTGCAGTCGCTGTCATTAGAGAATAACTCCATGCTGCTGCACTGACGGTGTCATAGCTTCACATTCATAGTCTAGGCTTCAGAGTCAGATAACAATCTGAGCCACTCCTCCACTACAGAAGATGTAAAAATTAATAATGATCATAAAAATAATAATAATAATAATAATAACAACACCTTGGACACTAGAGCCATCCCTAAAGCTTTTCAAATCCTTTCTATGGAGAGGTCCCAGGCACTCACGGGGTTAATACATTATTATTCTGCAACATTGATTATTATTATATGGGTATTCCCTTTTAGATTAAGCGCCAACTGATAACAGTTTTGCCAACGCCATCTGCTATCCCTACTCTGGATAAGAAACAATGGCGTTATCTCACCAAGGTTATGGACTGTTTACCATGTGCTGATCTCACAGTGAGACTAGCTGTTAACTGACAGGCGTACCAGGAGGTGCAGTGAGACTAGCTGTTAACTGACAGACGTACCAGGAGGTGCAGTGAGACTAGCTGTGATAAAAGCAATAAAGTGGAAGTAGAACCACTGTCCTTTATATTAGCTCCAACACATTTCCAAAGACAGCTTTGTATCTAGTTACACATGTTAAAACAATTAGTGTTTATTCAAATTGTTAACCTCTGAAAGCAATAACAATGGTATAAAATGCTTTTTTTGATTACCTTACTGCCCCTTTAAAGTGATAAGATATCCCTTTTAATTGCAAAATGCTTATGAAAATATCATTCTGCATGACTTACAGCAATCAAGTGCAACCCTGAATTGTGTGTTTTTCATAAGTATTCTGTAGTTAGAGACACTTTCCTGTACCTGAGTTTATCTTTGTTACTAGTAGATGAAATCCATATAGCTATCCCTTAAGTCTTTGCTGAAAAAAGGTACAAAACGCTTCAGCTGTTCTATAAGGTACAAAAGCACAAAAACACACTGTACCTTCTAAAACGTGTAGGTGGAGGGCATTCAAGTGTGTTTTCCAATGAACGGGAATGTTGGGAATGTTGCAGATGTTTACTCTTTAACCTCCTTGAATATTAGAAAATTTTACAACTCATTGCTAATCAATGCATTGGAGAACTCTCTAGTAATCAGGGGCTTAAAATATGTTGCTAAAAATAAAAAGTAATGAAAACTTTCAATACAATGCCTCTCAAAATGGGATGAGATATTTTTTCACTTTTGGGAAAATAATTTCTGGTAGCACAATAATGACCTCCCAAGCAGTAACACAGAAGTCTGTAAAGGCAAAAATGTATGACCCCCAGTATGTATACATATAGAAATGTTTAGAGCAGTCCAGGATCAGACTGTAGGTGCTAGATTGTAAGCTCATGCAAGCAAGGCCCTCACAACCACCAGTTTATTTCTGTTCATCATAATCATTCTTCTCTCAACCCTTTCTATATAGTTAATACATGGTGGGCTGATGCCAAAGGGGGTCAGCTATTCATTGGAAGCTAAAATGAGCATCACAATCTCCAAGTCATTAATGTGGCCTCCTATGCTGCAATTTCCCTGTATTCCATTCAGAATGCATGGATGTTACAGCCTGCTGCATTAAAAAGCAGTTCAACACCTGACAAAAATGTAATTCTTTGTCCCGATGCTGCCCATGTTAAGTTTACTTAAAGGGATAGAATACTTAAAATGTTATAGGGGTTATCCCCCTGAGTAAAATAGGGGTACTCCCACAGCTGAAAGGTGTTTTTTTCAGTAGTTATTACAGTTCAAACTTGACTTTTTAGCTGCAGTATCACAGTGGCCTGAAATTGTACAGTGGTGCTGTCGCTACACCATCCTATGGACAGCTCTGGTCAGTTGACCATAAATCTCCATAGGATGGTATAGTACATCGTTAAGAAGCAAGAATGCAAGTAGCAAGTGAGCTCAGCAATAGCAAACAACCTGGTTGATCATGGAAGACCACTGCAGTGGATGACCAACAAATGCTTGCAATTGTAAAGAACAAGCCCTTTTTAACTGTCCAGCAGATCAAGAACACTCTCCAGGATGAAAGCATAGAATACCTTAAAGGGATAGTAATACTTCATTTTAACTGTATTTTATTTTGTAGGCATTAAAAAAACATGAAGAATGATATAAGTCTTATCTCTGAAACCTTTATGGTTTAAGAGATATTCACAAACAAAGTATCCCCCCCCGTTCAACCAGATCAGAAGGAAGGTGCCCAGGTAGACTGCAGAGAGGGACAATCTTCAATTAAGATAAGGTAAAAAGCTGAAAAACTTGTCAAGGGGGGAAGGGCTTTCATTGTTTTCATACAAAGAAAATTGTCCCCTTCTGTTATCTGTACTGTCATACAACCAGACTCACATCTGAGAAGAGATGGCTTACACTAGGTAAAAGGGGCGGGGAGGGGAACTTTGCTTGTGAATATCTCATAAACCATAAAGGTTTGAGAGATAAGACTTATATCATTCTTCATGTTTTTTTAATGCCTACAAAATAAAATAAAGTTAAAACGAAGCATTACTATCCCTTTAAAGAGAAGTCTACACCTGCATAACCTCACAAGATGCAAACCACTGGTAATCCTCAAAAACAGAAACGCCAGGTTACAGTTTGCTAAAAAATACATTAAACAACTGTAGAGTTCTGAAACAAAATCTTATGGACAGATGAGACAGATTAACATGTTTCAGAGTGATGGAAAGAGGAGGGTGTTGAGAAAGGAAGTACACATGATCCAGGGCATACCACCTCATCTGCGAAACATGGCAGAGGTAGTGCTATGGCTTGGGCATATATGGATGCCACTGGAATTGGCTCGCTTGCCATTATTGATGATGTGACTGCTGATGGAAGGATGAATTCTGAACAGTACAAATATCTTATATGCTCAGATCCAACCGAATGCCTCAAAACTCATTTGAAGATACTTCACCACACAGCATGACAGTGACCACAAGCATACTGCTAGGGCAAACAAGGAATTTTTCAGGTCCAAAAAGTGGAATCACCTGACCTGGATCCAAGATGTGTTTCATTTGCTGGAGACAAAAGCAAAGGGAAATTTGCCCCAAAACAAACAGAAACAGAAGGTGGCTGCAGTACAGGCCTGACAGAGCATCACGAGGGAAGTAACCCATTGCCTGAGGATGTCTATTGGTCACAGACTTCAAGCAGTCATTGAATACAAAGGATTTGCATCAAAGTACTAAATATGATAACTTTAAGATTATGTTTGTCCAATTACTTTTGGTCCCCAAAATAGAGGGACCAAGTATAAAAAGGGCGCAATTCCTACACAGATCAATATTTTTTAGTTGCAAATACCCTTACATTAAAGACAATAGTCTGTGCTTTATTCCCTTGGTCACTGTTTCATTGCACATCCAATATGCTGCAGTATAGAGCCAAAACACCAAAACTCGAGTCACTGTCCAAATACTGATGGACCGAACTGTACATGATTTTACACAGATTATCCTGCTGATAAATTTGCCAATGATTAACAATATTTTAACCCTATAAAGACCATGCGATCTGGGGGTGGGTGGCCCTAGAGGACCACAGCACTTTTTTTTTTTTTTTTTTTTAGAGAGAGATGCATTCTGGGAAGGTAGCGTGGCGTGGAGCCACTCTGCCACCCCAGAATTGCATGGGGTGACAGGACTGTCACTGGTCCTTACTGCACGTCAACTGATGACAGTCCTGGCACATCATGGGTCATTAAGGGGTTAAGAACCTTTCTCACAGGTACGACCAAAATAGCCATGGTGAACTGGTTATGTTGCCCATGTCAGGTAAGTTGCTGGGCTAGTAAACCTTTAATACTGGTGACTATCACCTCGATTGAATGCACCAAAGTTGTGAGTGCCGGAACTGTCCTGCACTTAAACAGGAAGCTGCAGAAAGGCAAATCTGCATTTAGGCCTATGGGGCTACTGGCGGATCATTCACAAAAGATACATTGGAGGATGCAATGCTCATCATCGCAATGTCCAACACAGGAGAAATTTAACTTTAAAACATATCCAATAGAAATGTACCAGGGGGTTGCATTTTTCTATCATCTGTGTAAATGCGCTGTTAAAACTGGTAGCCCTTTGCCTCTGAAAAATATCAGTCAATAAAAAAAAATGTTTCTGCTTTGGATGGTTTATCTCGTGCTTTGCTATAAATGTCTAGTGGATGTCAGAGAATAATTGCATTTTAGATGGAAAAACACAGGAGAAATTCTTGTTTCAGTAAAGGACTCAGCTCATTATTATGCACAAGAAAGTCAAAGAGAATACCTACAGCTGAGGTAGTAATGAGATCGCCATTTACTTAATAAATAATAAGCTTTCACCCAGATCACTAGCACTTAATTGCAAAGTGCTGGGTTGCAGTCATTAGAATTTTGGCACCCAAGGAGTCATTGACCCTTTTGGGTGCTAGGGGTTCTCAATGCAATGTGTTATAAACACCTCTGGCACACAAAGGGTTAAGGTTCCCGAACATGACATTTACTTGTCTAACAATAACCAGTGCACACGGGACCATATGCACAAAGAAAGAGGAGCACTTCTGGGGCAAACTAACTGCACCATAGGACACGGAAAAATACCAAATAATGTAGGTGGGCCTTTTAACCCCTCATTTATCCCTCTGAGTGCCAGAGGGGTATGCAATGCATTACGTTGCATACCCCGCTGGCACTCAAAGGGTTAAGCCTCATTTAAATCAATGGAATTGTTTCTTTGTTCCCTATGGTACAGCTGGTCTGCCCCAGAATTGCTCCACTTTTGCCCCTGAACATAAAGCACACAAAGTTCAGTATTATATATAAACAAACATAAATAAATGATTAAGGTCAAATTAATTTGCTAATTCCATGCATCAAGGTAGAATTTATACTAATGATAATTGATAAGAATAAACATTTATTTACATCAAGTAATCAACTGCACAGTGACTGAGATTATCTCTATAACAGAACTGTTTTTTTGCATTACCTTATATTTGTCAAAACCAGCAAGTTGGTCTGAAGTGATATAGTGGTGGCTGAACATGATGATGTTTGTTATAATACCCCAACACAGCAAATGTTCTTCCCTACAGCTCCTCTTCCGTCACCTACTCCTCCAGGCAGCAGGTAGAGGTACTGTAGCTAAACAGCAAGTTAGTGTGTGTGTTTGTGTGTGTCAATGTGTGTCAGTGTTCATGTGTTTCAGCCTCTGCTCTGCTATCTTATCTGTTAAGAGCCGTGCTGTTGTAATCACTCCCTGTGGACGGCAGGTATTTAAGAAGTACAGGTATCGCCATGCATTTTCTGGCTTGCAAACAATGCAAAGTGCACTAGAGATAAGGCAATAATACAATTATAGTAATATTTTTCCTGCTAGACCATGTTGATCTTTGTATCTTTTTTCTCAAATAAACAATTAAAGTGAATGAGATACCTACACAGCTTTTATCCTCATGAACCGTATCTATATAAACTGCTTATACATTGTGGTTTTTGTTATGGAAATGAAAAAAAGATTTAGAGATTTGGATGTAGTCGTTGTGGAGGCTGATATCAGCATAGCTTTGTTCTCTGACTTGATCAGATAAAGCTGAATAATTAACTACTTACATGTCCAAAAATCACCTCTCTGATTTCTTAGGCCAGAGGGGTATCCAATGCATAGATATCCCTCTGGCATTCAAAGGGTTTAACAGTTTCTACCAAAGGAGTGGAATAAATTGACAGAGAAAAATAATCATTCCAATCCATCCAAGATGGAAGCCCGCTGAAAAAAAGAGGTGGTTAGCCCTTTGAGCGCCAGAAGGTATGCAACACATTGCATAGAACTTAAAGGGTTAAACTGGCTTACAACGAAGATGATAACGCATCCTATGAAACGAAAGTTCTTTCAAAGATGACGCTAAAGAAGGATATGACAAGATTAGGGAGATGACACTTGCCCCCTTCATAGAAAAATAGGAATGGGCAGGCTGGCCTGGGAGTCATTTAACGGCTTTGCCCTCCCCCGGAAAAAATTCTGTGGAGACCGCTATAGAGAGGGGTCTCCATTGCATTGCTTCACAACGCGTTGGAGACTCGTATTCAGGTGGTTAATATCCCCATTTAAATCAATGGGAATTTTTGGAATTGTTAGTTCTCCCCTATAGTGCAAATAGTTTGCCCCAGAACTCCTCTACTTTTCTTTTGAACATTAGGACCTACGCCTTTAACCCTTTGAGAGCTGGAGTTTTAGGGAATTTTGTCCTCCGAGGCGGCCAGGCACTTTTTTCGATGTTTTGCTATCCATCGGTTTAGGAAATTATTCCTGGAGGTAATGTTCTAGTTTTATATGGAAAACTATATACTGTCTTTTCAGAACAAATTCTGCTTTTTTCATTTTGCTTCTCATGAGGCAAATTATATATCGTGACACAAGCTATGATAACATAAGTACAAAATAGTTTTAAAAAATTACTTATTTTGCTACTATCATACACTATAAAGCAAAAACAATTATGTTTCTATTATTTTTTAACCCTTTGAGTCCCAGAGGGCAACAGAATGCATCGCAAAGCAATGCATTCCATACCCCTCTGGCACTCAAAGGGTTAAAAGCCCTGAACCCCCTGAGTGCAAAAATATCAAATAGGTATAGATTTTATCTACTGTACACTAATTAACAGGAGTGCAAATGGGTATTTTCAAATTTATGAACTAAAAACGTACGAATAACAAAGTGGCTAAAGTTTCTTTCTACATGAAATGATGAAACAAGGAAATTTTGGTAAAAATAGTTTTTTCAGGAAGCTTTTGGAAACTTACACTCAAGTCACAAATTACTGTACAACATCTCAAGCAATCTAAGAGTAATAAATCAAAAATGTGAAATACAAATGCCACATACAGTCTCTCCTGAGTACATTGATACCCAATATGTGTAGATGTACACAATATATCCTTTCCCATTGTCCCCAAACTGGCGACAGCATGTAACAGAATTTCTACTGACATCTTCATACAGATAACCGGAATACACTATATAAATTCTGAAGGCATAATAATCCTTAACATACAAAAAACCCTTAAAAGCATACATTTCCTGAAAACAGATATCCAACTGCAACAAAAGAGGGGTTACTTGCTTTTCTACCCCTAGCTTGATTTGCACAAATACTTCCAGAAGGTGGTGCTAAAGGTAAAAAAATAGGCGTTATTTTACATTTCTACCGCTCTACCGAAGGAATGAAAATCATTGAAAACTATGGAATTCGCTACTATATTAATTAGCTACTGCTCTTCCGAGAACAAAGGCACCCCATTGGTATGAGCTTAATTACTGCAGGGAGTGCCAGAAGTGCAAAACTACACCATCTGCAATCTCTATTTTTTAAAATCTTTTCAAATGTAAGATGCCTGTACTAAAATGGTTGTATCAATTGCAGAAACAAGTAAAATGTAGACAAGCCATACCATCTGGGAAAGAAAACAACCCACTGGGTAAAATGAGAGGTTACTTGCCTTTCTACCCCCTAGACTTATATGCACATATATTTCCAGAAGTTGGTGCTAAAAGAAACAAATAAACATTGTTTTAAATTTCCACCTCATCAGGTACTGAAATCATTGAAAACTGTGAAATTTACTACTGTATTTATTAGCTACTGCTCTTCCAAAGAAAACAGCATTACATTGATTTGAGCTGAACTACTGTAGTGGGTACCAGTAGTACAAAACTGCACCCTCTAAAACCATTTTTCTTACATTTTTTTTATCAAATGTGACTTGCCTGTAATAAAATGGTTGTAACAATCACAGATGTTAAGAAAATATATACAACCCATACCAATCTTTAAAGAAAACAACCCACCGCATCAAATGAGGGGTCATTTGCGACCAGTGGGCAGTAGAATGGGGAGGATTTCAGACGTTATATGTGTATGTGGGGAATCTATGGCTACCTGTGGTATGGGGAACAAGGCAGAGAGCAGACAGTGTATGTGGGGAATTTGTAGCTACTAGTGTGCAGGGGAGCAATGCTTGGGTGGACAGGGATTGGATGTGGGGAATAGGTGGCTATCATTGGGAAGAGGAACAAGGCTGGGAGAGTCAGTCAGTATAGGTGGGGATCTGAGAGCCACAGCTTGCCCAGCTTTGTTCCTCTGCCCAGTGGTAGCCTCAGTTTCCCCACATACATTCACTATAACCCCCCCACACACCAGTTTTGCTCCCCTGCCCACTGATAGCCACAAAGTTCAAGAAGGAAATCTGTGGCTACCAGTGGGCGAGGGAAAAATGGTGGGGGTGTATGTGGGGTATCTGGGGCAGTAAGGGATTTTTTTTTTCATTTTGATTATTATTATTAATGTTTTTACATTTACTATTTTGTATTATTATTATTATTTTCTAAAAAAAAAATTAAAGGGGGATCAGGAACCCCCCAGATGCTCCTCCTAGCACCGACTGCCTATTCGGTATGATAGGTGTGCAACGACCAAGAAGGCAATCATCTCCTTTTCTTACTTTCCCCTGTGTATCATCCTGTCCAACCCATTTTCTATGAATGCCAAAGTTGAGGAGAACCATAGGTCAATGCCGAGGGGGCATCACGAAGGGTCCTGATGCCACCCCCACGAAGTCTGATTTACTTTTGCAGATGCACATTTAATTTTGCAGATGCATTTTTTTATATACAGGATCATTCCCACTGTCATGGTATTAATCGCGTATATATTTAAGAGTTAAATCTTGCCCTGCAATGTAGGGAAACTTCTTCTCTACATGCAGAGCAAGTTTCAAACTTCTCCCTCAACCAGGATTGCAGAGAGAAGCTTCAAAGTGCCACCCTGTAATTTTCACATGGTTGGCCGTGCAAGCCTACTTTGACAATCACGTGAAAATTACAAGGTTGGCACTCAAAAGGTTAAAGGGAACCAGAGCTGCAACTACTGGGGGTGCGGTGGGTGCAGCTACACTGGGGCCCAGAATCCAAGGGGGCCTATCTATTATTATTATTATTATTATTCTTTATTTATATAGCGCCAACTAATTCCGCAGCGCTGTACAATTGGGGAATAGACATACAGTGGTATTAAATAGTACAATCAGATGTGTAGAACAGGAGGATCAGAGGGCCCTGCTCGTGAGAGCTTACAGTCTAGAGGAAGGTAGGTTTGATACAGAAGGAGTAAGTGCTATTGTGTTTAAGTGCCTCCTGCCACATGAACTGCCAGTCAGTGGGTGGGAGTGAGAAGTGCCATTGAGTGCAGTAGTCCGTGCAAGGGGTGAATCTTGGTGATGATGTTTATGGAGGCAGTTGATAGGCCTCCCTGAAGAGGTGAGTCTTCAGGGAGCGTCTGAAGATTTGAAGGCTGGGGGAGAGTATAATGGGGCGGGGGAGGGAATTCCACAGCTCAGGTGCAGCACGGGAGAAGTCCTGTAGGCGGGAGTGGGAGGATGTAATAAGAGCTGTGGAGAGCAGAAGGTCATGTGCAGAGCGAAGATGGCGGGCGGGAGTATATTTGGAAATGAGAGATGAAATATAGGGGGGTGCAGTGTTAGTGAGGGCTCTATAAGTTAGCACCAGAGTTTTGAATTTGACTCTGTATGCTAACGGGAGCCAGTGTAGGGACTGACAGAGGGGTGTGGTGTTAGAGAAGCGATGAGTGAGGTAGATTAGTCTTGCAGCAGAGTTCATTATGGACTGTAGCGGGGTTAGTCGGGTGAGAGGCAGGCCAATTAGTAAAGAGTTACAGTAGTCAAGACGGGACATGATGAGTGTTTGGATTAGAATTTTGGTAGTGTCTTCTGTGAGAAAGGGTCGGATTCTAGAGATGTTGCGGAGGTGGAGGCGGCATGAGTTGGAGATTGACTGGATGTGAGGAATGAAGGATAGGGCAGAGTCAAATGTGACCCCCAGGCAGCGTGCTGTAGGGGTTGGTGTGATGGAAGTGTTGTTAACGGTGAGGGTAATGTTTGGGATAAGGCTGGTTGCAGATGGAGGGAAGAGAATTAGTTCAGTTTTGCTAAGGTTAAGTTTGAGTTGATGGGAGGACATCCAGGAAGACACAGCAGACAGACAGTCAGACACTCGGGACAGGAGGGAAGGAGAGAGGTCTGGGGAGGAAAGATATATTTGGGTGTCATCAGCATAGAGATGATGGTGAAACCCAAAGGAGTTTATTAGTTTTCCAAGGGAAGCAGTGTAGATTGAGAAGAGCAAGGGTCCCAGTACTGATCCTTGGGGCACACCAACAGACAGTGGGAGGGGTGGGGAAGTGGAGCCGGAGTATGAAACACTGAAGGAGCGGTTGCAGAGATAAGATGAGAACCAGGAGAGTGCAGTGTCGCAGAGGCCTAGGGAGTGGAGGGCTTGGAGGAGGAGTGGGTGATCGACTGTGTCAAATGCGGCTGACAGGTCCAAAAGAATGAGTAGGGAGTAGTGGCCTTTAGACTTGGCTGAGAGCAAGTCATTGGCCACTTTAGTGAGGGCGGTCTCAGTGGAGTGATGAGGGCGGAATCCGGATTGCAAGGGATCTAGCAGGGAATGGGAGCAGAGGAATTTAGTGAGCCGGTTATATGCAAGGCGCTCGAGAAGCTTGGAGGCAAACGGGAGTAGGGAAATTGGCCGGTAATTTGACAATGAGTTTGGGTCTAGGGAGGGTTTTTTTAGGATGGGAGTGATCAGTGCATGTTTGAAAGAGGATGGGAAGGTGCCGGTTGACAAAGAGAGGTTGAATAAGTGAGTAAGGATTGGAGTTAGTAGAGGGGAGAGTTCTTGGGTGAGCTGAGATGGGATTGGGTCGAGAGGGCATGTGGTTAGGTTTGAGCGAGTGAGGAGAAGGGAGACTTCATCCTCAGTGACAGGTGGGAAGGAGCTTAGTGTGTATGTGGGAGAGGCGACAGGGCTGGGCTGGCTGGGTGAGGGTGGTAGTGATGAAATGTCATGTCTGATAGATTCAATCTTGTTCTTGAAGTGGTTGGCGAGATCTTGGGCAGAGAAGTTAGTGGAAGGTGTTTGTGTTGGTGGGTTTAGAAGAGATGTGAAGGTTGAGAAAAGGCGTTTGGGGTTGGAGGAAAGATTAGAAATTAGAGAGGAGAAGAATGACTGTTTAGCCAGGGAGAGGGCAGAGCTATACAAACGGAGAATGAATTTGTAGTGTGTGAAGTCGGCTGTGGAGCGCGATTTCCTCCAGTGCCTTTCAGCAGTGCGTGAGCACCTTTGGAGGTATCGCGTTAGTCTTGTGTGCCAGGGTTGTAGTGGGGTTGTGCGTGGGTGGCGTGGAGTTGCAGGTGCAGCGATGTCAAGGGCTGAAGTGAGAGTGCTGTTGTAGAGAGCAGTAGTTTTGTCTGGGCAAGTAAGTGTGAGGATGGGGTTGAGGATAGGCTGCAGGGAGGTGGAAAATTGTTGCTTATCAAGAGAATGTAGATTTCTCCGCATGCGCTTGATTGTGGCGGGGGTGATGGGTTTGCGTGGTATGATGAGGTTACCGGTGAGGAGGTGGTGGTCAGAGAGGGGAAAGGGGACATTAGAGAAGTTGGAGACCGAGCAGAGGTTAGTGAAGATCAAGTCGAGGGTGTGTCCATCACTGTGTGTGGGAAAGCTGGTCCACTGCGATAAGCCTAAGGAGGTTGTTAAGGAGAGGAGTTTGAGGGCAGGGGGGGTGTTGTGATTATCTATAGGGATGTTGAAGTCACCCATGATGAGAGTAGGGACATCAGAGGACATGAAGTGAGGGAGCCAGGAGGTGAAGTGATCAAGGAATTGTGCAGTGGGACCAGGTGGCCTGTATATGACAGCGACACGCAGGGGGAGGGGAGAGAAGAGGCGAAGTGTGTGAGCTTCAAATGTAGGGAAGGAAAGAGAGGGAACAGTGGGGAGTACCTGAAATATATGGTTAGGGGGCAGCAGGATGCCTACTCCCCCTCCCTGCCTGTTGCCAGGCCTCGGTGTGTGTGTGAATTGAAGGCCTCCATATGAGAGTGCGGCAGTGGAGGCAGTGTCTGATGATGTGAGCCAAGTTTCAGTGATGGCAAGGAGGTTTAGGGAATGAGAAATGAACAGATCATGAACAGCTGTTAGTTTGTTACACACAGAGCGGGCATTCCAGAGACCAAAACAAAAGGGGGGGGAGGAGGTTAGGTGACGGGGTACGGTTATTAGATTGTGAGTGTTGCGTGTGTGAGTGGGTTCTGTGGTCCAAGAGAGAATGGAAGGGGGGCCTGGGTTAGGTGAGATGTCACCTGCAGCAAGTAGGAGGAGAAGGGACAGGGACATAAGGTGAGAGTGAGATTTGAAGCAGTGGGGCTTTTTTGCAGGGGTAGAAGGAGATGGTGGTGATAGGGAGCGGAGGAATGAAAAAAGTTCATGGGAGCAGAGAAGTGGTGAGTGAAGAATTGAGGGTGCAATGTGAATGGCGTGACACTTAATGTGGACACAGGAGGAGGAGAGTCTTATGCAGGTGAGAATGGCGATGACAAAACAAGGAGTTAATTTGCCCATAGTTGGGTTAATGAATGGGGCAGTAGAGATGTGCAACAGTCAGTAATCCAGGAGAGTACAGATGACTTGGCAGTCAAGGGTCAATCCACGGAGCAGAGGGTATAGGTGCCAGGGATGGTGAGGAGAGTCAGTAGCAGAACTGCAAAGTACTTGGCGAGGGTAGGAATCAATGCAGGGTTAAATGAAGTAGTCCAATGATGATCAGGAGAGGCAGAAGTTGTAATGGTTAATGGTGGCTGGAAGTCCTGGTTTCTTGCATCAGGTGGTCAGTAGTTTCAGTAGAGGAAGCAAATGTCAGTGCTTGGTGAAAATGACTGTTTCTTCATTCTGAATTCAGCCTGTTTACTTGCCTCTTGTCTTTAGGTGGCTGCAGCAGCTGTCTCTCTCCTGTCCAACTCTCTTGCCTAACTCTCAGTACTTAGATAAAGATGTACTTGGAGAAAGGTGCCAACTACTACCCCTGACAAATGCCACCCCAGGCAAATGCCACCCCTAACTGGGCCTGAATATATAGTAACTGGAATCCCTAAGAACACTGAATGACTGACTGAGGGATTTCCAAATTACAAATTGTTTTGGGATGGGAGAGCTCAGAGTGCGTTCAGGTGTGACACCATTAAATCTCTGATAAGAAACAGACACAGAGAGATATAGGAGAGGAATGGGGGAGGAAGGCAATATGGAGACTGGGACAGGGGGTCAAAATGGCTAAAGTAGATTAGTACATACAACAAGGGGTTAAATGGTAGAGGGAGACTGGATGAGATTGGAGTTCCAGGTGAAGGGTAGATTAGTACATACCAGGAAACTGTATAGTTAATAAACAATTGGGGTACAGCACAGAATTTGAAGCAGACTGGATAGGAAACACATACCAGGAAACTGTATAGTTAATAAACAATTGGGGTACAGCACAGAATTTGAAGCAGACTGGATAGGAAACATCTATCTCAGGGTCCAAAAGGTTTTAGTTATGCCTATTTGAAAATATTTTTGTAGTAGGGCTCAAAGAAATGTTTGCACCTGGGCCTTCCAATAAATAGTTATATCACTGAAGGGATGGTAACTTTTATTTTGACTTCACATATTCTGAAAATTCATAAAAGTCAAATTGACTATAATTTGTATCTATTTGTTAGAAGTCGCTGATATTAAGCTCCCCGGATCTACATCCAGAGAGCTTTCTGTCAGGGACTTTGAAAGCATGGCTAGTGATCATACCTGGGAACTCTCTCTTCTGGGTTGAATTTAAATTAATGGAAATTTGCATTTGTTCCACATGGTTGTTTGCACCAGGACTGCACCAAACACCAAAAATAAGTGAAGCTTTGTTTAACCCATTGGTTGCTAGTCACCTGCAGCACATGCTTACCAATGCATTGGAGACTTGTCTAACTTCTAATGGATTAAAATTAAATTATTATTTAAAAAAAAGTTCTATGCTTTTAAACCTTAGTTATCACTATATAAAGAAGTGTAGTGGTGTTTTTTTCGGGGGGGGGGGGGGGGGGGTTGCCAGGGGAACTGTGACTTGTATCTGTCTACTACTGATTAGAAACAGCTGTGGGGATTTATGACAGCGCTTCCCCAGTAGTAATTCACTGACATGTATGAATTCATTGGCATTAGTCTCTAACACCAGTGGCTGAACTTCAGGGTATACACTACAGTGCACAATGGCTATAGTGCATACTGGCAGCCCCACACATCAGCCCCTTAGCATGAGCAGGGAAATGGTGTACATTATTCCTTGCTTAGTACATTGGTGGGCAGGAGATGAATAACACAAAACTCCCACAGACTGTCCCCTTATCTTCCCCTTGGAACAAGCAGTGATAAGGATTTTGTGCATACTCCATTTTGACTCCTCCTACCACCTTCCCTTTCCCTTCATTGTCCGCTCCTCACTTTCTTCCCTTTTTTCTTCAGTGCACCTTCTGTTTCACCACCCTCCCACATGCCTTCAGGAGCTTTGCCCCTTGTCGTTCAGTCATGGCAACTGGCCATAATGGCAGGTCAGATTTATAAATGAGTAAGGGCATCATTATAAATATGGTGTTAGTAAGTTGATGTTAATGCCTGTAATGGTTAAGGACAGACAATAGCTGGTGTAAAGATTCTGGCAGAAACTCTGTCGCAGTTAGTGACATTTCTTAATAAATTCAGTGCGCCAGAATTTTTGCCAGCAGTACTGTCACATTTTCCCAAAATACAACAATGTGGCGTTAAGGCTTCCACAACTAGCATATTTGTGATTTTAAAGGGGATGTATCATCCCTATACGAGTTAGCATTAATGGTTAGTTTATAGAGCGAATATAAAAGCCCATGTACACAGGCCACAGTGCCACCCAGCAACCTCAGCTGGTGGCCAGATCCTGTTGGCCGCGCTGCAGTCATGCTCAGTACTGACTGCCTGTACGTTCCGCGGCTGATAACAGAGCGGGACGCTCTGAATTCAGACCGTAGTCCTCTCTGTGCACCACCATGACGGCTTCTAACAAACAAACTTAGCGAATTATTATATAGGATGTTTATTCATTTTAAAAATGTCTGGTCTGCTGCTGCTTCTGGACAGACTGCGGTTACCTTCTCTGTAACTGCAGTCCATCACTCTGCCTCTACTCCCCCTCCCGCTAACCAGCCTCCTCCGATGACGGAGTCTTACTGCCTGAAGCTGGAGCGATCTCATTGGCTAGATATCCTTCTCTGCCAATGAGATCACTCCAGCTTACAGACAGAAAGCCTTAGTCATTGGAGGAGGCTGGATAGAGGGAGGGGAGCAGAGGCAGAATGACAGACTGCGGTACAGAGCAGGTAACCACAGTCTGTCCAGAAGTAGCTGCAGCCCAGACTATAACTTAAATTAATATGAGCAGGAGCTTTTTTTAAAAAAAATTAATAAAGTAACGATTAATGCTAACTTGTATAGGGATGATACATCCCCTTAACCCCTTAAGGACCGGGAAAATCTGATGTCGTTTTCCCTTAAGGACCGGAGCAATTTTGACTTTTTTGACTATGTCTTTGTTCAACCATGTTTTCTCTTTAATTCCTTTTGTGCACCCACATAAATTATATACTGTTTTTTTAAGCAGAAGTAGGGCTTTCTTTTGATACCACAATTATATGAATACCTCATTGTTTAATTTGATTAAAATAGAAAAAAAGAGGAAAAAAATTGAAAAAAAACAACATTTTGCTTACATTTTTCTGTCAGGATTTGCATACTATTAGTTAATGAAAAAAAAATACCCCTAAATATATTAATTTGCTTCTCCTGAATATAAGAATACCCCATATGCCTAGTATTTTAGTCCTTTACTCACATTTACAAGGTAAATATTACAAGATGGCTGCCGTTATTTCCAACTTGTGATTTCTCAACAATTGGCATGTGAGCATCATAGCTTAGCTGACGGTGCCAGAACCAAAAATGTCCCACAAAGGTATATGTTTCTGAAAACTAGACAACATAAGGTAAATAATCAGGAGAATTTTTGAGTTTTTCATGCAGCTATTTTTCCAGAAAAAAATTTCAAAATTGTGGTAATATTTAGTTTTTTTGCAGTTTTCACACTTACATTTCAATACTACTGTTGATATCAAGCACATGATAGGTGAAGATTTTTAAAAATGCATTGTTTAGTGTTCAGCTCTTTCTTCTGAGTACGACAATACCCCATATGCATAGGTTTCTCAAGGTTTGGGAGAGCTACGGGGCCCAAATTGGAACATGCTCGTTTCCAGTTTCACACTTTGAATTTTCACAGCTTGCATCACTGGTGCCATGTCTCATTTGGGGCTGTGTAACAGTGCTCCACTCTAAGATTTCCCCCCAAAAGTATATATTTTTGGAAAGTAGACACCCCAGGCTTTCATTTTATATATGATTTCAATTTTTTTACGCAGCCATTTTACCACCAATCGCTCGTAAATCTTGACGTAAGTTAAAAAAACAGCGTTTTTCACACTTGCACTTCAATGTTGATGTGAATTTCAAGCACATGATAGGTGAAGATTTTTAAAAATGCATTGTTTAGTGTTAAGCTCCTTCTTCTGAGTACAGCAATACCCCATATGCATAGGTTTCTCAAGGTTTGGGAGAGCTACGGGGCCCAAATTGGAACATGCGCGTTTCCAGTTTCACACTTTGAATTTTCACAGCTTGCATCACTGGTGCCATGTCTCATTTGGGGCTGTGTAACAGTGCTCCACTCTAAGATTTCCCCCCAAAAGTATATATTTTTGGAAAGTAGACACCCCAGGCTTTCATTTTATGTATGTTTTCAATTTTTTTACGCAGCCATTGTACCACCAATCGCTCGTAAATCTTGACGTAAGTTAAAAAAACAGCGTTTTTCACACTTGCACTTCAATGTTGATGTGAATTTCAAGCACATGATAGGTGAAGATTTTTAAAAATGCATTGTTTAGTGTTCAGCTCCTTCTTCTGAGTACGGCAATACCCAATATGCATAGGTTTCTCAAGGTTTGGGAGAGCTACGGGGCCCAAATTGGAACATGCGCGTTTCCAGTTTCACACTTTGAATTTTCACAGCTTGCATCACTGGTGCCATGTCTCATTTGGGGCTGTGTAACAGTGCTCCACTCTAAGATTTCCCCCCAAAAGTATATATTTTTGGAAAGCAGACACCCCAGGCTTTCATTTTATGTATGTTTTCAATTTTTTTACGCAGCCATTTTACCACCAATCGCTCGTAAATCTTGACGTAAGTTAAAAAAACAGCGTTTTTCACACTTGCACTTCAATGTTGATGTGAATTTCAAGCACATGATAGGTGAAGATTTTTAAAAATGCATTGTTTAGTGTTCAGCTCCTTCTTCTGAGTACGGCAATACCCAATATGCATAGGTTTCTCAAGGTTTGGGAGAGCTACGGGGCCCAAATTGGAACATGCGCGTTTCCAGTTTCACACTTTGAATTTTCACAGCTTGCATCACTGGTGCCATGTCTCATTTGGGGCTGTGTAACAGTGCTCCACTCTAAGATTTCCCCCAAAAGTATATATTTTTGGAAAGTAGACACCCCAGGCTTTCATTTTATGTATGTTTTAAATTTTTTTACGCAGCCATTTTACCACCAATCGCTCGTAAATCTTGACGTAAGTTAAAAAAACAGCGTTTTTCACACTTGCACTTCAATGTTGATGTGAATTTCAAGCACATGATAGGTGAAGATTTTTAAAAATGCATTGTTTAGTGTTCAGCTCCTTCTTCTGAGTACGGCAATACCCCATATGCATAGGTTTCTCAAGGTTTGGGGGAGCTACGGGGACAAAATTGGAACATACTCGTTTCCAGTTTCACACTTTGAATTTTCACAGCTTGCATCACTGGTGCCATGTCTCATTTGGGGCTGTGTAACAGTGCTCCACTCTAAGATTTCCCCCCAAAAGTATATATTTTTGGAAAGCAGACACCCCAGGCTTTCATTTTATGTATGTTTTCAATTTTTTTACGCAGCCATTTTACCACCAATCGCTCGTAAATCTTGACGTAAGTTAAAAAAACAGCGTTTTTCACACTTGCACTTCAATGTTGATGTGAATTTCAAGCACATGATAGGTGAAGATTTTTAAAAATGCATTGTTTAGTGTTCAGCTCCTTCTTCTGAGTACGGCAATACCCCATATGCATAGATTTCTCAAGGTTTGGGGGAGCTACGGGGCCCAATTTTGAACAAATATTGAATTTTCACATCTTGGTTAACTGATGCCATTACTCATTTTGGGCTATGTTCCAGTGCTGAACTTCAGAATTTCCCCCCAAAAGTGTATATTTTTGGAATGTAGACACCCCCAGCTTTCATTTTAGGTGTGTTTTCAAATTTTTTACACAGCCATTTTACCACCACTTTCTCATAAACTTGACGTAAGTAAAAAAACAGCGTTTTTCACACTTTGCCTTCAATGTTGATGTGAATTTCAAGCACAGAATAGGTGAAGATTTTATAAACTGAATTGATTAGTGTTCAGCTCCTTCTTCTGAGTACAGCAATACCCCATATGCATAGCTTTCTCATGGTTTGGGGGAGCTACGGGGGCCAAATTGGAACATGCGCGTTTCCAGGTTCACACTTTGAATTTTCACAGCTTGCGTTACTGGTGCCATGTCTCATTTGGGGCTGTGTAACAGTGCTCTTTTTTAAGATTTCCCCCCAAAAGTGTATATTTTTGGAAAGTAGACACCCCAGGCTCTCGTTTTAGGTGTGTTTTCCAATTTTATACACAGCCATTTTACCACCAATCCTGTGAAAATTTGACGTAAGTAAAAAAAATTCAGCATTTTTCACACTTTGCCTTCAATGTTGATGTGAATTTCAAGCACAGAATAGGTGAAGATTTTATAAACTGAATTGATTAGTGTTCAGCTCCTTCTTCTTAGTACGGCAATACCCCATATGCATAGCTTTCTCATGGTTTGGGGGAGCTACGGGGGCCAAATTGGAACATGCGCGTTTCCAGGTTCACACTTTGAATCTTCACAGCTTGCGTTACTGGTGCCATGTCTCATTTGGGGCTGTGTAACAGTGCTCTTTTTTTAAGATTTCCCCCTAAAAGTGTATATTTTTGGAAAGTAGACACCCCAGGCTCTCGTTTTAGGTGTGTTTTCCAATTTTATACACAGCCATTTTACCACCAATCCCTCGTAAACCATGACGTAAGTAAAAAAAAAAACAGCGTTTTTCACACTTAGGGTTGGCGGCAGTATATTGGGCTGCATACAAATTGGTTTGGGAAACAATTTCACCTAAAATGTCTTCCCCCAAAAACAAATCAAAAAAATGATCATGGGTAAATCCTTCCACATCAATTTGAATCCCTGGGTTGCCTGTGAATTCTGAGATTTGTGGGCATAAATTGATACCCATTCATTAGGATCCGGAGTGGCAGGTGTTGGGGCATTTCTTTGGGCAGGTCTTTGGGCAGATCTTTTGGCAGGTGCTGGGGCAGTTGCCAGGGCAGCTCTTGGGGCAGCACTTGGGGCATTTCTTTGGGTAGGTATTTTGGTAGGTCTTTGGGCAGTTCTTTTGGCAGGTGCTGGGGCAGTTGCCAGAGCAGCTCTTGGGGCAGTGCGTCTTTTCTTGACAGAAGGCCCAGCGTCATCACTAGAGCTGCTCTCACTTTCTGAAAACTAACCCTAAAACTTACCCTAGCCTACGTATATCCTGAACCTACCTAACCCAAATGAACTACCTATCTAAACTGCACATATATATATATATATATATATATAATTTTTTTTTTTTTTTTTTTTGGGGGGGGTTGGGGTTTTTGGGGTTTTTTTTTTTCTTACGCTATCCCTAAACCTAAATCTAAACCTAAAACTTACCCTAACCTACGTATATCCTGAACCTACCTAACCGAAGTGAACTACCTATCTAAACTGCACATATTATATATATATATATATATATATTTATTTTATTTTTTTTGGGGGGGGGGGTTTTGGGGTTTTTTTTTTTTTTTTTTTCCTTACGCTATCCCTAAACCTAAATCTAACCCTAAAACTTACCCTAACCTACGGATATCCTAAACCTACCTAACCCAATTGAACTACCTATCTAAACGGCGCTTATTATATATATATTTTTTTTTTTGGGGGGGGGGTTTGGTTTTTTTTGTTTTTTTTTCCCCTAAACCTAAATCTATCCCTAAAACTTTCCCTAACACACGTCTACACCAAACCTACCCAACTACCTACCAAAATACCTAAAGAATATTTACTATTAAAAAAAAAAAAAAAAAAATTAAAAAAAATTAAAAGAAAATTTAAAAAAAATTTAAACATTTTTAAAAAAATCTAAAAAAAATCTAGGGGGATGGGGGGTGTCCCACAGATCAGAAAACACTGATCTGCAGCAAATTGATCACTCCAAGAGTGATCAGATGGGGGGGCACTTATTGATCACTGCAGAACAGTGATCAAAGGGTTAAATTTCTTTATTTAAACTTTTTTTTTGACTTTTTTTCTTACAGTAAGGCAGTAACAGCATGTCTCTCTGTCTCTCTCCACCTTAGCAGTATGCAAGGTGGAGGGAGACAGAGAGATCTGACAGGGACAGTATTTACAAATACTGTCCCTGTCATTCAGGTTTTGCAACATGTGATTCGCTTTTGAAGCGAATCGCATGTTGCAACAATGTTTCAGCCGCTTGTTACTAAGTGTCCCGATACCGGGACACTTAGTAACAAGCGGCTTGAACTCTTCCATCGCTCCGTGCGGCCGCGATGGAAGAGTTTAACCCATGACGGTGCAGGACCGTCATGGGTCCTTAACGGGTTTGCAACCCATGACGGTCCTGCACCGTCATGGGTCCTTAAGGTGTTAAACTGTTGAGTTAGGCCACGTTTACTCCACATTTGTTATAACGCCAGGTTTATAAATCTCCCCCATAATGTAATACATTCACACAGCTACATTAACACAACCCTTTAATACTGAACCACCCTAAGCACTCACAAGAATAAAATACTTTAGCAATACTGGAGCAATCCACCTGCACCATAAAGGACATATACATTTTCCCACATTTTCAATCATTTAAATTGGGCTTTTAACATTGTATTGTGAAGCAGTGCATTGGTGAAATATCTAGAATTTAATGGGTTAAAATCTCCACTTAAAGGAGTGGGATTATATTTATTTTACCCTATGGTGCAGTTGGTTTGCCCCAGGTCTTCTCCTTACATCAGCCTCACATTATCAAAGGCACTGAGTAATACAAAGTATATTCCCAGATTCCAATAAATCAGTATCTGGATAATAGTTTTTTTAAATTGCTTATTTAACCTATGGACTTTAGCAACACTGTTAATAATGGGCAGGGCCACATGACTCACACAAATACCTACAGAATCCTTCCCTCCTGTCACTACTCTATAAACTGAGATAACCTGGTGTCAGTAGTGCCCCCACCCCTGTGAAGTAAGGGATTGTAATTGTATATAGTACAATTCACTGCTGCACCTAGGCCTGTATCAACTAAGTGGTGAAAACTACGGTGAGCCTATTATTGATGTTCTGTGCATCAAAGCAGTGACCAGAAAATACTGTATTTACTAAAAATTTAACAAGATTTTCTCCAGCCTAGCATACCTGGGAACTTTTTCTTCTGGCCTTCCCAGAGGGGGAGGACTGTGGTGCAGCTGAGGTCGACAGATGACGTAATTTGCTTCAAAAAGGAGTGGGGGTTAATCGCGACGGGGGGTGGGGCTTCATAAACTTGTAAAAATATAGGTGAATAGGCTGGGGAAGGAGGAGGAGTGGGCAGGGAGTGGGTGGAACAGATAGGGAAGGAGCACAAATGGGCAAAGTTTCTTAAGAAACTGCCCACACCCCAGGAATCAGACCCCAGAGACCCAGTAATGCAGAGTCAAAACCAGAGTCTCCAGGGCAATCCCAGAGAGTTCCCAGCTATGCAGCTTAGGTGCTAGTGACATCTGCAATGCAATTCTTCTTAAAAAGTTGGAGATGTCTTTAGTATCGGTATCTGTTCAGCTGCTGCAAAAGAAAATAAGGTACTATCCTGCATAAAAAGAGGCATAGACACACAGGATGGTAATAATTTTCTACCTCTATATAAATACTTGGTTAGACCTCATCTAGAATATGGAATATAGTTTTGGGCACCAGTTCTAAAAAATATGGAACTGGAAGAATTGCAGAGACATGCAACAAAACTAATAAACGGATTGGAGGATGTGAGTTATAAACATACGTGGGAACTTTCAAGATGAGCTGACCCTGAGATCTTTGAAATATTAACCCTTAAAGCTTCCCATAATGTAGATTTTATGCGATATGTGCCTGCTTGCTCTAACACAGAGGTGCTCCAGTCCGTATGCGAGGGACCTTTAACATGCTACAGTTTGGATAACTCACTGCCTGAACACAAACAAAACAAGCAGGACATCTCCCACTGTATTTCTGGTAATAATGGCACCTGTTTAGAGGCTAAGGAAACATTTAATTGGGGAAATTCATATAGTAGGTGACACAGACCTCTCTCACCCTGAGAATTTGGCCCTTCACCCTGAGACCCTGAGATTTGGGTCAAAACCCTGAGTCTCAGGGTCAAACCCTGAGAGTTCCCAGGTATGGTTATAAAGAGACTAGCCAAATTGGGTTTGCTTGCAGTAGAGAAGAGATGCCTAAGGGATGATATGATTATCATTTACAAATATATTTTAGGTCAATACAAGGAACGATCTGATGAATTATTTATGCAAAGAGCTGTGCTAAGAACAAGAGGTCATCCATTTCGACTAAGACAAAGGCAGGGGTTTTTACAGTAAGGGTGGTAAAGCTATGGCATTTTTTTGCCTTGGCATGTTGTGCTTGCAGATATTGTAACTGCTTTCAAAAAAGCAATGGATACTTATCTAGCACAGAACAATACTGAGAATTATGACAGATGGCTTCAATACTGATAGGTTGTTGATCCAGAGAACTTTCTGACTGCCATTTGGAGTCAGGAAAGGATTTTTTTTTACCCTCTTGGGGCTTCATTGGAAATGGCTTTGCAACGAGATCCTAAGTCCACGGATGATCTTAGCTCGTTCTGCCGGGTTTCTAAGCCTGCCTGTGGGCTATGATCTGGTAGGCAGCTCCCTCTCACAAGTTCCAAAGCTTTCCTGGAAAGGGGGTCAAGACTAGACCCTTGATACCTTCCCCAAAGTAACACACAGGACACGGATGAAGTTCCAAGACTAACTCTTTATTTCTGGCTGAACTCAGCTCTTTTATGCAGGGTTAACAACATTACAGTAACTCCATCAACTGGACCATACAAAGCATGTAAACAGTAGTACAATGGAGCAGACATGATGACATTAAAGGAATAAAAAAGAGAGCAAAGGCTGACATTCACATGTCAGTGGGGTAGCCTACATGCTGGAACAATGGGGCCGTAGACTCAGCGGCGCCTTTGAGTTGGCCACTTCTTTGTTTTAGCCAATGGGGTGTCGGGCTACCGGCTCGGGGCAGCCAATCCCAGACTCTCAGACATTTCCCCATTTTACATGAATGGGGTCCCTTTAAACCTGTCCCGGCACTGGCAGCCAAACAGGAAACAGCCGACATCCCCATTGTATCTCAATGGGACCTGCACAATGCGCAGCCAATGGGATGGAGGCCTACTTTCTTCCATGTTATCCCAATGGCAGCCCTTTAAACCCTATGAGCCAATGGGAATCTTGCCGACAATGGAAGTCCAAGCGACTGTTTTCCCCCACTTTCTACCCAGTGAATATCAGTCCTTTTTATGAACCAAGTGGGTTGGGGTAGGCTGATATAATTCCACAGTAAAGGCCTATGGTCCGTTACAGGCTTCAGTTGTTTTTTGGGGTTTATTTTGCCTTCCTCTGGATCAACAGGGATGATTTGGTATGGGCTGGACTTGATGGACATGCTTCTTTTTTCATCCTCATCAACTATGTAACTGTTGCTATGTAATATGTGATCTGTGGATTCCCTATTAGTTCATTTTTCTCTCCCACCTTGTGAGTTCAGGGAGGAGTGAGTGGATCCCCTCCACGTTAACACAAAAGGTTGAATTTGCATAGCTTTGTTACTCTATTACATGTAAGGAAGAAACCAAATACACCATGGGGGGAATGAAAATTCCCACTTAACTTGGGCTATGAAAGGTATAGTGATGTTTCACAATAAAAGCAGCTCCAATTAATCTCCATAGTATTTGGGCCATGGAGAGTGTTATTTCAATACTTTCAAAGTTGTAGTTCAAGAGTAATTGAATGATACAATGTCCCCCTCCCACCCCTTTTACTGATGTAACACTGCTCAGCTCAGAGCAGCAAGACTGTCCAAATGGATCACAGAGGGACAATCTTCAGTGAGAATAAGGAAAAACCTGTCAATTGGGGCAATGTTTTACTTCTACTCACAGTAAGAAGACTGTCCCTTGCTGTGAGCTGTCTGGTCCCAGGACCAGATTCCACGTCTGAGGGGAGGGGGATATTTTATCATTCATTTACTCTTGAACTACAACTCTGACAGTATTGAAATAACACTCTCCATGGTCCAAATACTATGAAGAAAAATTGCAGCTGCTTTTATTGTGAAACATTACTATCCCTTTAACACCTCAAACGCTACATGTCACAATCTGGCATGGTGTTATACACACAATATGACATGTGAAAACTAGGAATAACATTTAAATACATTTCTGTAAGTGTTCTGAGCACAATGAAAATCTGTTTTTGTATAAATGTGGGACTCACATTCATAGCTGGGAAATTTCAGGATTTGACCCTAAGACTCAGGGCTTTGGGCTAAATCTCAGGATGCTAATTTAAGTGGGTGAGAAAGTCTACTGTTACCTACTACATGATTGTTTTTATCTCTAAATTGATTCATTTGTACCAGCAAGGCATATGGAGTAGTCATGCTTGTCTTGTATGTGTTTAAGTAGTAATATATCTCTAAGCTTGTAGAATGCTAAGGGTTCCTAAAGGACTGGCAGCAATATCTCTGGGTTAGAGCAAGAAAATAATTAGAGAAGGATTTGGGAGTAGTTGCAGACAAAAGACTGCAGTATGCAGTGTCACACAGCCCATGCAAAATCAAACAGGGTTTTGCCATGTAAAAAGGGATATATATGCACGGGATGGGAATATCATTCTACTTCTCTTTAAATCATTGGCAAGGTCCCATCTAGACTACGGAGTACAGTTTTGGGCACCAGTCTTAAAAGAAAAAGTATAGAGACGTTCAACAAAATAAATAGATGAATTGGAATAATTTGGGTTTAAATGTTATCCAAATTGTTTACTTATTTTACATTAGAGAAGGTGTTAAAGCTGGGGACAACTACTATTTACCAATATATTCAAGTACAATACAAAGATATCGCTAGGGAACTCTTTATCATACATGGAAAGCTTCTTGTCCCAAGTCTCCCAATGAAACACTATAATGCTGACGTGCATTAATGCTGAAAGTATTGTAATGATGCGGTGGGGCTTAATTGAGTGGGTGGGTGTTATTGAAAGGAGGAGTTTGCCATGAAATTGGTAGGAAAGTGTCTTGAATGGAGTAGGAGTGGGCTAAACAGACTGGAGAGGACTGGAGGAAGATGTTTTTGTCTAAAGCAATCACAGTGGGTTTTCTTATGGTATGGGCAGTAAGGATGCAGAAATTAATTGCCTGGTGGGAAGACTGTTCTGACAGACTGTAGATAAATTTAAAAAAAAAAGTGCTGGATACATTTTCAGATGAGAACAATAAGGTCAATTATATCAGTTGGTTTCAGTGAAATGAAAACACACACTCACAAACACCTAGGTGTGAAGACATACACACATATAATCTGGCATGCAGAAACATAAATACAAAAACCATTTACCCTTTAGATGAGACTGTCTGCAGCTGACTATCATCCCATTACATAAGATCAGACCATTACACAAAACCTACTTAATCACTAGTCTGTCACGAGTCCACGCCATTACGTCCATACTTGCGGACAGACTGTTACAAGAGACCAGCAATTATTATCCCAATATATAAGATTAGATCATCAATTCATTAAATGAGAACAAACCATTACCACTTTACATGAGACAAACCAAAAACAAATACATTTTTGAGTTCCAGAGGGTTGTCCAAAGCACTCAGAGGGTTAACATACTTCCAGGAAAAACAAACAAGGGAAAGTGTGGGATGGACTGTAAGTGGATCCTGTAGTGTGATGGGGTATAGGTGTTATCTATAAACCCTTTAGATGCCAGTAGGTGTGTATGTCATTGCAAAACAATGTCTACTTTACCACCTCACTCATTCCTAGAGTTAATATGACAGACATGTCACTGGGCTGTCACATTCTTAACTCTAGAACTGCCAGAGAGATTCCAAATATTAGAAATCAATAAGCATACCATGGTCCACTTCTCTCATTTGCTTAAGGTACAGGACAGGGGCAGGCTGCTGATACAAATGTATACGCTACCTGGAAGGGGAAGAACAGACTCAGAAGGCTGTGAAATGTAGGAAGGAAAATGATACAGGGGTGGTGGCATAGAAGATGTGATGGAGAGGAGAGTAAAATGGGTAAGATAAGCTGACCAGGTCTTCTCTTTAACTGAGGATACATGAAATATGCATAGTGCAGGATCAAATCAGCCCTGTAGTATGAATTTTCCATAAGTGGCCCAAGTTAAAGAGTAGGTCAATCTCACCCTTTTCCTCTCTTGTCCTTCCTGCCATCTCTTCCATCACTTTCCTCCTCCACCTCCCCCGCATCACCTTCATCCACATATCACCACATTCTCACCACATCATCTCCTTAGATTGTAAGCTCCATGGATCAGGGAGCTCCTTTCCTAATGTATGCTCACCTGGTCTTCCCCTTATGACCGTCTATATAACCACTTAATTACTGCACTTATAGTGCCCCCTGTATACAAAATGTAATCTGTAAAGTGCTAAGTACACCTGTTAGCTGTATATAAAAATACACATACATTCATGGATACATGAGTGTCCTCCTGGTCTGTTGGGAAGCAGCATCTACCTGCTGGGGAGGGCTGGCAGCTTGTGGCCCGGGGGGCAAATACAATCAAGCGGCCCATTTCTACTGTCGTTTGAGCCCACTCTCAAAGCCCACCTCCTTTTGTTAATTTTAAACGTGGCACTAATATTGTGAAGTAAAGCGATACCACATAGCTAAACTACTGATATTACAGAGCTTACAATTTAATTAAAGCTATACTAGTGATACTATAGAGCTTACAGTGGAAATGGGTTATTTAACTAGTGTAGCCTCTTTTGGATTGTAGCTTTGTGGTATCATTTGTATAGCACCATTTCAGTTGTAAGGTTTGTGGTATCACAAGTATTGCTCCATTTATAGCAACAAGATGGAGATTAAGTGAGACAGTGGCCCACTGGCCCAGACATATGACCGGCCCAGGGGGCAATTGCCCCCCTGCCCCCCAGGCCAGCCCTCCCCTGTCTACCTGCCATCTTGGATTGGCTGAACAGGAGCAGTCTGGAGTCACCTATCTGTGATACTGACCAGTTATAGTGGATATGAAAATTGTGAGTACCGTGGTATACTGGTGAAATGCCCCTCTCTCTTTTTTGTCTGAAAAGAAAGAAGCTAATTCAGAATGAAAGTGTCAGTCTGTGTGCCCTCTCTGAACAAAACTCCAGAGATCATTTCTGACTGCTAGTAACCATACCTGGGAACTTTCAGTTGAGGGCTACCCGGAGGGTAGTCCTCTGTTCAGCAGGGGGTAACAAAAATGACGCTAATTGCGTCAAAAATGGGCGGGGCTTAACTCGAGTGTTGGGGGGGGGATTTAACCCTTTGAGTGCCAGAGTGGTACGGAATGCATTGCAAAGCAATGCATTCCGTACCGCTCTGGTACTCAGAGGATTAAATGTGTCACACAGAAGGCTGGGGACGGAGGCACAACGGGAGAAAAAGCAGATCTGGCAGAGTTTCAATAGAAACTCTCCACATCCGAAGGAATCTGCCTCTGCCCCGGAGACCCGGTAAAGCTCTGTCAGAACCGGAGTCTCCGGGGCAAATCCGGAGAGTTCCCAGGTATGCTAGTAACCACTTTGACTGGCTAGGCCCCTCACACTTTCACAGGCCCTAGGCATTAGCCTATATTATTCAATGGATAATCCAGCTCTGGTTAGAGACCTTTCTAGCATCCAATGGGTTCAAATCCCAAGTTAAATAAATGGAAATTTGCAGAGTTTTCCTTTTAATCCAGTAGTGCAGTTGATTTGCACCTCTATAACTTAATGAATACGACCCTGTGTGTAAAGTAATCACAGGACACTACACTCACATCTGTAGTTATACATTATAACATTGGTGCTAAAACAGGAAAACAATGCAAATATAGTCAGACTGTATACCGTGCTCCAGCTTATTATCCTCAAAAGTATATATATGTGCTATAACAGATAAAGAAATTTAATTAACATTGCACTTCTTTGTACATAGATCCATGGGACCCACCTTGAGCACTTTTATACATTTTTAAAACGTAAATGAAAATATGTTTCCCTCTAGTGGAAATGTATATATTTGCAAAAACAGTGCAGCAATGTAATATATTTAATTACTTCACTTGCATTGCATTATTTTCAGGTACACTTTTCCCTTGGCAGTGCACAAACAGGTTGTCAGTAGTGGTCAACAGAAAATCCATTTCAACAGACAAAGCTGAACATATACAGTAGAACAGACATTACCATCACTGGGTATATATGTTGGTTATATGTTGATATTTCCAGCATGTATGGTATTCCAACTAGATGAAGATATTTTGCAAAGCACCACCATAAGCTTTATAATTTTACCTGTTTTTTATTTTTCCTTTCTTGTTTAAACCACTTCCTACAAGTGGGACATATATATATATATATATATATATATATATATATATATATATATGAGCTGTATTTTTTTTATAATTAAATCTTTATTGAGACCATTAGTACATATAAATAACATAGGTACATAGCATGGGTACATTATACATGGTGAAGTTGAAGTATAAAAACTGAACAAAGGAAAAGTACAGAAATACCGTACAAATGTAATGGCCAGAACAATGCAGTACAATTACATATGGATGAAGTTTAAAGCCACCCATGCTATAAGCTGGTCGATGTTAGCCAGTCACTAATGGTCTTCGTTTTGTTAATATGATGGATAAGGGAGAGGGTGTCGGGTAAGAAGCACAAGAGTAGCGGAGAAAAGAAAGAAGGAGGGAGGATGTTCAAGAGAACGGAAGTGGTGAGAAAGGGCTCAAAAAGGGGGTAGGTAGATGAGGGAGAAGAAGAAGAAGAGAAGAAAGAAAAATAAGACAAGGAAGAAGAAGAAGAAAAGGAAGAACAAAGAACTCTGGATCGGGCAAGGGCGTCAGAAGGACCAAAGCATATTACTATGTCCCAGTGTTACAGGACGAGTCCCACTCCGTAAGTATAGAGTTAATGTAGGCCTCTTTGAAGAAAAGTCAATCTTGTGTGTAGCAAATATTCTCATACCTTAGACTTCTATTCTGAGTAGGATGGTGGGTTAATATCAAGCCAGTGTAGGGGAATTAGAGATCTAATCGCCATTATCATAGTAAGTAAAATGCATCTTTTAGGCCTTGGCAGAGTAGGGAGATCAAGAAGAAACAAGAGAGATCTAGGAGTCTGGTGTATTGTTATGGAGAGGAAAGATTCAATTTGTGATAAACACTGTGACCATAGTGGTTGAATCCTAGGGCACGACCACCAAATATGTAGATAATTTCCCTCATGCATAGAGCACCTCCAGCATAACGGAGATTTAGCTTTCGAAATAGCATGTAATCGCGAGGGAGTAAAGTACCATCTATAAATAAACATATAATTGATTTCTAAGATCTGCGCTGAAACGGAGAGTGATGCCGCCGTGTTCCAAATAGATTTCCAGTCCTCTGCTGTAAGTGTAGAGTCTAACTCCTTGTCCAATGCTTTAACATATGCCGGATTAGACTACGATGTAGCCCTTAACAGGAGTTTGTAAGTATTTCCTAGAAATCGAGTATTTGGGCTAGTGGCCATAAAAAGAGTCTCAAATGGTGAAGGGTCCCGGGCCATCGCACCTTTAAACGAGGGAGTGTCCAAAAAATGTACTATTCTAAGATATCTCCAAATCTCACCTGGGGGTAAAGCGTAAGTATCTTGTAACGTCGGGAAGGGATCTATGTCTGTAGCAGTTCTCATATCTGCTAGACATATATTCCTATCTCTGGACCAAAGCGGAAAATCCAACTTCATTAAGGTAGAAGATGTAGCTCTGTCATAGAAAACTCTAGAGAAGGGGGACAGGAGTGTAATCACTCCCCCGTGACAGGTCCACTTGTTCCAGATTTTTAGAAAAGGAAAGAAAATAGGATGGGTACGAAATGTAAGGTCCCGGTCACCGTCTCGCAGAAAAGATTCTGTGAGGATATTGCCATGTGTAAAGCATGACTGTTCAATCTGTACCCATCGTTTGGAAGATTCGTTACAGCACCAATCTGGTACAGAAGACAACAGCTCTGAGTGGTGGTATAGCTTAAAGTTAGGAATGCCTAAGCCTCCAAGTAGCTTAGGTCTCTGCAGAGTGTCGCAACTTAGTCTAGGATTGTGATACTGCCATATGAAGTCATGAACAATCCGAGTCAGGTGAGAGAAGAAGGTTGATGGGATATCGACTGGTAAGGCCTGGAAAAGAGAAAGAATCCGTGGAAGAACATTCATCTTTATCACACTGATTCAACCAAACCAGGAGAGAAGAAGAGGTGTCCATCTCCTAAGATCCATCCTGATGCTAGTCAGAAGAGGAGGGAAATTAGCAGAATAAAGGGAAGCAATATTAGATGTGAAACTTACCCCCAAATACTTGAAGGAGGATCGAGTCCATCTAAGGGGGTAAAGTATACTAAGCCTATTCAAAGTACCGGTAGGTATATGGATAGGCATAGCCTCAGATTTATCAAAATTAATCTTGAAGTTAGACAAAATAGAAAAGGTCTCAAATTCTTCCATAAGGGTCGGTAGAGAGGTAGAGGGGTCTGTAATGGAAATCAAGATGTCATCTGCAAACATTGATAGTTTGTGTTCTGTAGATGAATTTTTAACTCCTGTAATCATTGGGTTGGTCCAAATGTGTTGAGCCAACACTTCCATGACTAAAATGAACAAAAGCGGTGACAAGGGACAACCCTGTCATGTTCCGTTTGAAATTAGGAAAGGTTCAGATAGGATGCCATTTACACGGACACGGGCAGAAGGGACAGAGTATAGGGCTAGGATTCGCAAAGTGAAGTCTGGTCCAAATCCAAAGACTTTCAGAGTGTGCAATAAGAAAAGCCAGTTTACTCTGTCAAAAGCCTTCTCTGCGTCCGTAGTCAAAAAGACAATAGGCACATCTGATTTAGTAGCTATATGTAAAAGGTTGATCAAGCATCTGGTATTATCCCTTGCTTCTCTCCCGGGCACAAAACCCGCCTACATCTACAAGTGAAGTCAAGTATTTCTTCAAACGTTCAGCCAATACTTTTGCGTATAATTTTATGTCTAGATTTAGCAGAGATATTGGCCTATAGCTAGAACAGAGGAGTTTATCCTTGCCAGGCTTAGGGATAACTGTGATATGTGCTGCAAGCATTTCCGGATGACAAATGACAAGGTCTGGGAGGGAAGAGAAAGCGTCTGTAAGAAGCGGAGCCAGAAGAGTACCAAATAATTTATAGTATGCTTGCGAGAAGCCGTCAGGTCCCGGACTTTTCCATGCCGGGAGTAATTTAATTGCTAGCTGAACTTCAGACAGGGTGATAGGGGAATCTAAAGCTTCTCTGTCTACTTCCGAGGTCTTAGGTAGATCAATCCCATTCAAAAAATGGTCAACATAGTGGCGTGATCAGGAACTGACTGTTGCGCCATCGGTAGGGAGTAAAGCAATCTGTAATAATCTCTAAAGGTCAAACCTATTTCCTGATCAGTATGGTGTATCGTACCAGAAATATTCCGAATGGATGGTATATACGTGCGTTTAAATTGTTGACACAAGATCTTTGATAGTACCACCACTGGTTTATTTCCATGTTCAAAATATTTATGTTTGGTTCGCATGAAGAGACGTTCAGTCTTCACCTGTAATAACTCCAGCAGTCGTTGTCTCTTCAGAGTGAGCTGAGGCAATACTGACAAGGATAGGTTGAGTTTATGTTGAGTCTCCGGTATTCTAATCTCCGACAGTAAGTCAGATATCTGTTTAGATCTCTGTTTTTTCTTTATCAAAGCTATCTTGATCAGTTCTTCTCGTAACACGCACTTGTGTGCTTCCCACACCGTAAGTGGGGAGAGGTCAGTGGAGTTATGTATCGCAAGATATTCTTTGATCTTGTTTTACACTGCCGTTTGCACGTCGTCGTATGTCAGGAGATGTTCGTCGAGTCTCCACTGCGTCGGCGATGGAGTTCCCAATATTCAAATCAGCGTTAGCAGAACTGGGGAGTGATCTGACCAGGTGATAGATCCTATTGACACCGAATGAAGGAGATGTAGCCTTGAGTGTTGGAGTAGAATAGAATCCAGTCTGGAATAAACATTGCGTGGGTGCAAATAAAATGTGGAGTCCCTAGTTGTCGGGTTGCGTAGTTGCCAAGAATCTATCAGTGTATGCTCGTGCAGTAAAGAATTGAGTTTGCGTATGGTCGAAAATGGATAAGAGGACTTACCGGAGGAACAATCTAGAGTGGGAGATACAGGAAAGTTGAAGTCTCCTTCGAGTACCAAGATTCCTTCAACAAATGAGGACAAAGTGTCTAGAGCGTCTCTAAAGAATGGTAGATGTGAGGAGTTAGGGGCATAAATATTAGCAAATGTATACATATTTCTATCTATAAAGCCTTTAAGGAGTAAGAAGCAGCCTTCGGTATCCCTCTATTTCTGTAAGTTCAAAAGGAAGACATTTATGGATTATTGTGGCTACTCCATTGTGTTTAGAGGTAGCAGAGCTCATAAAAGCCTGAGAAAAAAACTGGTTTGTAAGTTTCTGTTCCTGTGACTTTTTAAAATGTGTTTCCTGTACAAAGATGACATCGCCCTTCATGCGTTGAAAGTCGTGTAGGGCCATAGAACGTTTCCTAGGTTCATTAAGTCCCTTAACATTAAGTGTGATCATTTTCATGGATTGAGCCATAAGGATTAGGATAAGTGAGTTAGAGCCAAGTATTGAGCCTCTATGGAGTGCCCACACCATTGCATCATATGGTTCTGGTCAAAAGACACCCTAGTAACGCCCGATCCAGAGAGGGAAACCACAGAATATAGATGAAGAAAGAGAGGAAAGACAAAAACAGAAAGAAGCAAGAAAGACAGGAGGTACGAGGGTAGGAGAGAAGGGTAAGTACATCCAGCTCCAATCAGCCCAGTGAGGCCTAGAAATATCCCCACCAGCTGATAAGATATATACAGCGGAGAACAGGAGTGGGAGTAGAACAGCACCTGGGAGAAGGAAGAGAAGATTTGAGTAAGTGTGAAGAACATGTGAATGATAAAGACCAGACTTAGGATGAGCCAGTCTCTAATGTCATAGAAGGTACCATGGTGGAATAGTTAAAACCCCAAGTCGTGTGTCCGTGTTGGAAAGGACAAGTAGGGCAGGGGCCCGGAGCGATGAAGGTCAAGTGTAGGTCAGGGAAGTAGTGGTTTGTAAGGAGGAAGATGGAGGGTTAAGAAGCTGTCCAAACAAAAGAGGGTGTGGGTATCCAGATAGGGGCAGTCCAGAGAGAAGAATAACAACCATCTCAACAGAAGATGTGGGTATCCAGAGGAAGGGGTGTCAGGGAAGGAGAATTTCAGGAGCAAAGTGCGTGAGCAAGCATACAGTCCACGTTGTCATTCTGAGATAGATAAAGAATGTAGATAATCTAAGAGGGGTCCGGAATAAAGTGGTTGTGCACCATGAGGAAAGGAGGGCAGAACCCTAGAAACCCACTGAGCCATTATTAGTTATGGACTTTCTAGTTGTATTACTCCAAATGTAGAACGACCCGTTTGAGGTTTTGTTTTAATTTTTTTTTATAGATTTTTTTTTATTATTTTTAGTTATTTTTTTTACACATTGATTTTTTTTTTTTTTTGTGGAATATTAGGTCAATCCCATCCTAAGGACTAGCGGATGGTGGGGGCCGGAGGCAGAGGAACGAAAATGACATTAGAATTCGGGGTATACTAACAAGATTAGTAACCAGCAGGAATAATTATGGTGACTTCATGGGAAGTCGACATTGCAAAGATAACTCCCTTAGTAGTCGGGGAGTATGCTGCTCAGTTTGCTAGCATAGATGGAGGGCAATCAGGCAGTCAAAACACAGTCTCCGGCCCTCACCATCCACCCGCCAGGAAGGCACGACATCAAACAGGTCCAGTACAGAAGCGAATCCCAACAGCAAGAACCTGAAATGTGTAGGACATTTGCATGGTTATAACATCGATACCCCCGACAGTCATCCACACAGTCAAGAGTATCAATGGAGAATTAATAAATCTGTACAAATCAACTAGTATGTAACCTCATCCCTTGACTCAGCCCGTATTAAATCACTAAACTAAGACCTCGGACAAGTGTAAAACTATACTGTTGTATCAAGCAGAAACAATGTTCAATATATGCTTCCTTTTTCTTATCTCGTAAGGTGGTCTCCTGCCCGGAAGCAACGGCTCTGTAGAGCTCCCACACCCCCCTCACTAATAAAGTGTCATCCCCAGACCACCAGCCTCCCCCCAACCCCACCAGAACTACTCATAACATAACATATATATGTTAGTAAAAAGGTTAAGGAAAACAGTTACTCTGTATAACTAGATGGAGAAATGTCGGAAGGAGGTGGCCCCGGGATCCCCCCGCCTTAAAGCGAGACGCTCCCTGGCGCCAAGGGCCACCCCCCCAACACAGTCGCACATGGAACATCAAACCTAATGACTTTTGCGAAATAGTGAACAAAATGTTGCCTAACAATGGTCAAAGTAGACCGAAATAAACAGCATAGTTCAGTAGGTCCGGGACCCCTACAGACAATAGCATCTGCAAGGGCCTCGGAATCACCATCATATCCTTGGTAAATAAATGAAGATACTAAAAATGATTTATTCTTATGTAAAGGCCATCACTAGCCATTCAACCTACCAACATTTTATGGCTAAACACAGAAGGCCATGCATGGCGGGATGCCACGGCCATCGGCCCTGGAGCCGCCCCGACATGTAGTGTAAGCACCCCGACACCAAGGTCCGCCAATAACACGGCTTTATTCAGACTTGGTCATGACTCCCGTGTGACCAAAGAGGTCCGACAATAGTTAGGAAGTTCATAGACAAAAAGTAACAGGAATCAACCTCCGGCTCTAACTTGAACATAGAGCCTTGAACAAGTAAAGGGTCCCATTGGGAAACAGGTGCGTCGCGGAATCATCCCAAGGTTGCGATAGAAGAGTGGCGATGTCTAAGTCAACTACAGTCAGCCATGCCCAGATGCTTGAAAAGAGGAGGACGCTTCATCTTCGTCAGGAGACGTGTGTGCTCTACGTTTCTTGGGAACTGGTTTCCATTTCTCACGAGTCGAAGGAGCAGAGTTCCACTGCATTTATGATCCTGGAGATGTTGCCTCAGCGTTCAAATCCGTAAGGTGCAAGTGTAGTGTCTCAGCAAAGGCTTGCATATTTCCCCCGTATAGGAGAATATGAAGCATTCCATCTTTGTGAATTAGCAATTTAAGGGGGTATCCCCACTGGTATCTGATGTCGGCTGCTCTCACAGCCGATGTAAGCGGGCGTAATTCCCTTCTCCAGTTAGTCGTCAGTGGAGAGAAGTCCCCATAAAAACTCAGCGTTGCATTTACAACTTTCAACGGTGGTTGGGTACGGGTTCTGGATGAATTTCACAATCGTATCTCGCACTGAGTCTTGTGGCGCTGCATGTGATTTTCTAAGCCTATGAAACCTTTCCAGGCTGAAGAGCATATCATTCTCTTTTTGTAGGCTACCTTTAAACAACTGTTGGAGATAGTCATGCATCTGAGGGTCTTGCACCGATTCAGGGATCCCCTGATCCTCAAGTTGTTTCTCCTATTCCCGTTTTCAAGATCGTCAAGTTTGATTGTTAGTTTGGTGTTCTGGCGATTCAAAAAGTCCAATTTCTTGGTCACATCACTTTTAAATCAGTGCCACAACTCAATGTCATCCTCTACAGCAGATACTCGCTCACCGAGTTGTGAGACATTCCACCTTAGTTCCTTTAATTCCTCTCTAAGGAACGCTTTCAGGTTAGCCAAAAGGTTCTGAATGTCCAACTTAGTCGAAGGATCATGTAGGGTCGCCGCCGCAGGTAACGGAGGAGGAGGATTAGGATCCATAGTCTCTGCCAGAGGTGCTTCCACGGCGTCTAGTAAGTGCGCATTAGACGCCATTTTGTCGTTCTTGACTCTGTTAGGTCTGTGTGTCCTAGGCAGGAAGAAGCCGTGCATCGAGGTAAGTTGTTTCTGATGCTTGTGTCTCGCCATAAACATATCCAGGAACAATCTCCAGACTCTCCGGATATAATATCCACCTCTGGAAAGCAAGTCAGATCACTATATATGCCAAAGTTTGGTCGGTCTTTACGGAGCAGAGCTATCACACAGCCATTTTCCAGGCTGTCCAAGCCACGCCAGACATGAGCTGTATTAATATTATTTCTTCCACTGTAATCATGGTTTGCTCCTATATCCCCTCAAACATACACTGCACTTACACCATAACATACTAATACACCATGGACTTCTGTATATATGTGACTAGTCTCTGGATGATGTTGAAGAGTGCTAACATCTAACTCACCATACCCCAGTCATCATAGCAAGCAAGATACAATTTCATTATATGCTTAATACAAGCAACTCTCTAAAATAATTTCTATTGTACTACTTGCCCTGGCAAATGTCATACAATCTAACCCTTGCCCTCAACAAAAATTACCTTCACCTTTTAAAAAGGACTTTCCTTCATCCATTGCAACATACATAGTATACTGATCAAAATGGATTAATTAAACATATGGTGTTATGCATACAAACTGAAAATCTTTATACTCACCAAATCATGTCTGATCACCACAATGTCAGATACTGCCATTGCCAGTTAAGCACGCTCATGCTTTAGAAAGACCAAGCAAAGAAAGAATGAGGCATGATTATATACACCAAAGAACCAATAAACTTTATTAAATGAGTCTTGTCTCTCTATCAAGTATGAATACCTAGCTAGTAAAAGTGAGTTTCCATCTCCAAACCAATCAAAAGTTCAACATCTACTGACCACTTGGTTCCCCAGCACCGCCCCTCTCTGAAAACAATATATATTGTGTAAAAGTTTTAGATAGGTATGAAAAAATGCTGTAAAGTAAGAATGCTTTCAAAAATAGACATGTTAATAGTTTATTTTTATCAATTACCAAAATGCATAGTGAGTGAACAGAAGGAAAATCTAAATCAAATCAATATTTGGTGTGATCACCCTTTGCCTTCCAAACAGCATCAGTTCTTCTAGGTACACTTGCACAGTCAGGGATTTTGTAGGCATGTTGTCAACATAGAAACATAGAAGATTGACGGCAGAAAAAGACCACCTGGTCCATCTAGTCTGCCCTTTAGTATTCCTTTATTGTTATCTTAGGATAGATACATGTTTATCCCAGGCATGTTTAAACTGTGTTACTGTGGATTTATCAACCACCTCTGCTGGAAGTTTGTTCCAAGTTTCTACTACTCTTTCAGTGAAATAATATTTTCTAATGTTTTTCTTGATTTTTCCTCCAACTAGCCTCAGATTGTGCCCCCTTGTTCTTGTATTCAGATTCTTATTAATCACACTTCCCTCCTGAACCTTGTTCAGTCCTTTAACATATTTAAAGGTTTCAATCATGTCCCCCCTTTCTCTTCTTTCCTCCAGACTATACATATTTAGATCTCTGAGTCGTTCTTGATAAGTTCTATGCTTTAGACCTTCCACCATTTTTGTAGCTCTTCTTTGAACCCGCTCAATTTTAGTTATATCCTTTTGCAGATGAGGCCTCCAGAACTGTACACAGTATTCCAGATGTGGTCTCACTAGAGCTCTATACAGAGGGATCACAATCTCCCTCTTCCTGCTTGTTATACCTCTAGCTATGCAGCCAAGCATACGATTTGCTTTCCCCACCGCCTGGTTGCATTGGTTACTCATCTTGAGGCTGTCAGAGATGACCACCCCCAAATCCTTCTCTTCTGAAGTCTTTGCTACCACAGAACTGCCAATACGATAGTCAGATTGAGGGTTTCTTTTCCCCAAGTGCATTATTTTACATTTGGAAACATTGAACTGAAGTTTCCATTGTTTTGACCACTTATCTAATAGTGCCAAATCATTCTCCATATTACAGACACCTCCTGGAACATCAACCCTATTACACACTTTTGTGTCATCAGCAAACAAGCAAACCTTCCCTGCCAAGCCTTCCCTTATGTCACTTACAAATATGTTGAACAGAACAGGGCCCAGAACAGATCCTTGTGGCACTCCACTTGTAACCAGTCTCTGCTCAGAATGTATGATTAAACAAGTATACCAAACAGGTGCTAAGTATCATCGATTTAATATGTAGGGTGAAACACAATCATTAACTGATACAGAAACAGCTGTGTAGGAGGAATAAAACTCGGTGAGGAACAGCCAGTCTCAGCTAATAAGGTGAGATTTCTGAAGACAGTTTAATGTCAAAATCGTACACCATGGCAAGACTGAGCACAGCATTAAGACACAAGGTAGTTATAATATATCAGCAAGGTCTCTCCCAGTCAGAAATTTCAAGGCAGACAGGGGGTTCCAGATGTGCTGTCTAAGCTCTTTTGAAGAAGCAAAAAAAGAGGCAACGTTGAGGACCGTAGACAAAGTGGTTGGCCAAGGAAACTTAGTGCAGCAGATGAAAAACACTTCATGCTTTACTTCCCTTTGCAATTACAAGATGTCCACCAGTGCCATCAGCTCAGAATTGGCAGAAAACAGTGGGACCCTGGGACACCCATCTTCTGTCTGGAGATGTCTGTTCAGAAGTGGTCTTCATGGAAGACTTGCAGCCAAAAAAGCCATACCCCTTACGTGGAAACAAGGCCAAGTGACTCAACTATGCATAAAAACACTGCGGTGCAGAAAAATGGCAGCAGGGGCTCTGGACTGATAAGTCAAAATTTGAAATATTTGGATGTAGCAGAAGGCAGTTTGTTCACCGAAGGGCTGGAGAGCGGTACAGGAATGAGTGTCTGCAGGCAACAGTGAAGCATGGTAGAGGTTCCTTGCAAGATTGGGGCTGCATTTCTGCAAATGGAGTTTGGGATTTGGTCAAAATTAATGGTAACCTCAATGCTGAGAAGTACAGGCAGTTACTTAACCATCATGCAGTGCCATCCCGGAGGCATCTGACTGACCCCAAATTTAATCTGCAGCATGACAACAACCCCATACATACAAAGTCATTAAAAACTATCTTCAGAGTAAAGAAGAACAAGGAGACCTGGAAATGATGGTATGGCCCCCACAGAGCCCTGACCTCGACATCATCGAGTATCTCTGGGATTACATGGAGAGAGAAGCAACTGAGTCTGCCAAAATCCACAGAAGATCTGTGGTTAGTTCTCCAAGATGGTTGGTACAACCTACCTGCCAAGTTCCTTAAAAAACTGTTTGCAAATGTACCTAGAAGAATTGATGCTGTTTTAAAGGCAAAGGTTGGTCACACCAAATATTTGATTTAGATTTTTCTTCTGTTCGTTCACTTTGTATTCTGTTAAAGGGTTAGTAATGTCTATAGATTGAAAAAGGTCATATTGCAGCTATTAGAAAATTAAACTAAACAACCCCAGTCCCATCTCTCAAACCTTTATGGTTTGAGAGATATAGAAGGCTAAAGTTCCCCCTCCCTCTGCTTTCCCTGACGTCAGCTGTAAGCTGACAGCAGGATATCCTGGTCCCAGGACAAGCAAGCAGCTCTTCGGTAGAGCTGAAATAGCGCAATGTAAAAATAAATACTTCATCGGAATTGTCTACAAAGTGTGCCTGCAAACCAGGCACACTTTGTGGACTGTTCCAATTAAGTATTTCTTTTTACATAGCGGTATTTTGGCTCTGCTCTAGAGCCGCCTCAAGTCGGCCAACTCGAATCTCCTGCTGTCAGCTTTACAGCTGAAATCAGGGAAAGCAGAGGGAGAGGGGAACTTTAGCCTTCTATATCTCTTAAACCATAAAGGTTTGAAAGATGGGACTGGGGTCATTTAGTTTAATTTTCTAATAGCTGCAATATGACCATTTTTAATCTATAGACATTACTAACCGTTTAATTCATAAAAATAAACTATTAACATATCTATTTTTGAAAGCATTCTTATTTTACAGCATTTTTTCATACCTCCCTAAAACTTTTGCACAGTATTGTATATATAATACATAAACACACACACATTAATATATATATTATATGTCTCAACTCCTGTTTTCAAATACACTTCCACTCTCCATCATCGCTCTACACAGGATCTTATCTTTGCATCTCTCATTATATTCTCCCATTCTGTCAGCAGGACTTCTACTGTGCTGTACTTGAGCACTGGAACCTTCTCCCCCACCTAATCAAAATGTCCACTAGCCTTCAGACATCCCCTGAAAAGTCACTTCAGCCACCATAACTGTTACGACAAAAGCCAGTTTAGCATCATGCACAAACTTTTACTGATTCATGTTCCCTTTCTGCATCACTTTACCACTACAACCCCATAAACATCTCACTGTTCACATGGAGCCTTTTTCTCCCAAACAGGTTTGCTACATTTGTGGACCACTGCACTGAAAGCACTTCTATCTCCTATCTACTGACCAGCAGCTAACAAGGCAGGAGACACTTACTCCCTGTAGCATTCCTTCTGTGTTGAAAATTTCTTACTGTAGATCGTAAGGTCTTGAGCAGTGCCCTCTGATCTCTTTGTAAAACTGTCAGGTGGAACATAGTAAACATCTCTGTATATCTATTCACTAATGTAAAGAGTTATGGAGTAAGTAATACTTAATAAAAATATAATAGTATGAAATATGTTTGTTATATTGATTTTCTCACTGAGGAAATCAATAGTATTCCCAATGCGGGGAGATATTTTTCAAAAGCAATTACAGTGTAATCATATTTTTTAATTAAACTGTTTGCATCAACTCCAACTGGAGTTCAAAATCATAAATTTATAAGGTTCCCTGTAAGAGAATTTAAGTCTTACACTTCTACAAAATAAGTGACAAGAACAGCACTACCACATGGCCATAATACTAACCTGCAGTTTAAAAAAAAAAAAAAAAAAAAAAGTAAGCTGTAAAAAAATCTGTAAAACAAATCTGCCACGAGTGGAAGCAACCTTGTTTTACTTACCAACGAAAGCCCTATAACATGCATTTACATATATCTGCATAAGAAAAAAAAGCCTAACTAATCGTTGAAGAATTATTGCATTTCAAAGAAGATGTGCATTCTCATGTAAATTCTATTTGATGTAGATGCACTCCAAGGCAGCAACATGTAAACATATTTTGTTAATGTTTCAATACATAATGAAAGTTTTGCCTCAATTGATTCTTTAAGAAAATCCTAATCTCAATGGTGTTGTAGCCTCTAGACTGTAAGCTTTCACGAGCAGGGCCCTCTGATCAGGGCTGGTGCAAGGATTTTTGCCACCTTACGCAAAACCTAATTTTGCTGCCCCTTAGGTCCCACCCCTTTATACCCCGCCTACTTATACCCCACCTCTTTTCATGATTGTTACCTTAGCGCAATTTAATCCAACTGCACCATAGCAGAAAATAAAGATTCCCACCGACTTAACTGGGACTTTCAACCCCCTTGAATGCTAGAGAAGATTACATTGTATTAGCGAGGTCTCTAATAAGTGCAACTGGTTAAAAGTCACATAAATGTTTATTTCCCCTGTATCTTGTTGGTTTGTTGACCTAGTATGAATATCAAAATATCTTTCAAAGACTGTTTCTACTAGTAAATACCGTCATCAGGAAATAGAATTTGATCTTTTGTCTTATAAGGAGCTAGGTTACAGTGCTTTTTATAAGGTGAATCTTACAGTACGAAAAATTACACTTTGTGAAATGTTAGAGTCTTCCACATGTTCTCTGGTAGCCACAGAACCACAAATACACTGCCTGCCAATCCAGGCTTTCCCCCTCTCTGCCATAAATACAATTCTGCCTGTGAAAGCCCTTAACCCTTTGAGTGCCAGAGGGGTACGGAACGCATCGTTTTGCATTGCATTCCGTACCCCCTGGCACTCAAAGGGTTAAAGTTCTTCAGGGTTCAATGTTCCAGTCTGAGAACCAATGAAATATCACATTACAGAACTAGCATTGTGAATCAAATGAGTGTTTTATTATGACTTTCTCTAGTTTATCCAACAGTAGTTTACAGGTTTAGGAATATACCTAGCGTGGATGTACTAAAAACATGAAACACCTCTCAAAGGAGGGAGGGAAACTGTCATTCTATTGACACTGTCAGTTTGAAGAGGTTTTAGAAAATAACAAAAAAGGCATTCATATCATAACAGGAATTTGAGAACTTACTCACTAAACCTAGGACCTTTTTAATAATTTACAAGTCCATTTCAAAGACAAATTTCTGTACTGGACCAGGAGTCACTACCTGACTAACAATAACTTGGTCTGGAGCTGAATTAATTGTTTCACCCACTGAATGGCGTAATTGTGCCCCGGGGGTTAACCATTTGAGTGCTACTGTGCTAGAGAGGAATCCAACGCATTATGGAGGATATTTTTCATGTTATGGATAGGTTAACCCTTTGAGTGCTAATGTGCTACAGAGGTATCCAAAGTATTATGGAGCTATGGAGGATATTTTTCATGTTATAGATAGGGTAACCCTTTGTGTGCTACTGTGCTACCTCTCTAGCACATTAGCACTCAAAGGGTTAACCTATCAATAACATGAAAAATATCCTCCATGACGCTTTGAATACCTCTCTAGCATAGCAGCACTCAAAGGGTTAACCCCCCCTCCCAGGGGCACCATCACGCCATTCACTGGAAGAAGAATAAGTTCAATTCCATTCAAAACAAATAGACAGTGACATGCCAACGGCCGTATTGACGAGCTTAACCTGAACTTACTACTGGAGTGTCTGACACTCCAAGTTCCAACAGACATGACGTGTAACAGCGCCTCTGGCACTCTCCTCAACAGAGCCGAATTAACACTACATGGGGCCCTAGGCAAGGAATCAATTTGGGGCCCCCTCCCCCCATAACTCCTTAACTTTGGCTACCTACACATTGTTTAGTTTACACTGTAATTTTGTGGGCACAGGCACTCAAAGGGTTATACTACACTTTTATGGGCACTATCACTCAAAGGATTATCCAATGACTGGATAACCCTTTGAGTGCCTGTGCCCACAAAACTGTAGTGTAAACTAAATACAGTGTAGGTAGTCAGGGTTAGGGAGGAAACCCTGGACAAATTTCTTAATTAATTTTTGTCCTCTTTCTGCCCCCTGGGCCAATCTGCAGTCTGCCCCTGGTCTGGAGATGCCTGTAAGAGATGCCCCAACTTAACCCCCACTAGCTCTACTTTGCCCTCTATCAGCTCCAACATGCCCCCACCAGCTCCAACTTGCCCCCCATCAGCTCCAACTTACTCCCATCAGCTCCAACATGCCCCCAACAGCTCCAAATTGCCCCCATCAGCTCCAACTTGCCCCCACCAGCTCCACTTTGCCCCACCAGCTCCAACTTGCTCCCCACTAGCTCCACTTTGCCCCCTATCAACTCCAACATGCCCTCACCAGCTCCACTTTGCCCTCTCAGCTCCAACTTGCCCCCCATCACATACCTGTAGCTGCTGGAGCACCTGTGCGGTCTTCCCTTCAGTAATGCAGAGAGCGCTGGGAGATGTTGACTCCCAGCGTGCTCTGAATTACTAAAGAGCCAACGGCGACGAGCGAGCGCAGCAGCCAAAAAGACCTGACTGTGTTGCAGTGCCCGGCGGAGGAGTCCTGCTAGTGGGAACGGCTGGCCCTGGGTGCAGCATGCCTGCGGCCCCAGTACATGTGCACCCTAGGCCGGCGCCTACCTCACCTATAGGTGGTGCCGGCCCTGCCTCTGATCCTTCTGTTCTCCACATTTGCTTTGCACTGTTTAATATCTCTGTATGTCCATTCCCTATTGTACAGCTTTGCAGAATTAGTTGGCTCTATATAAATAAAGAATAATAGCCTAAAGACAATTGTTGAGTCACAGGCTCTTACCTCCAAAATTTCAAATGGCCCATGAGAAACACTTTTGTTTTAGTTGATGTTGCTGAGGGTGTGGCTGGTGGGGTATTATAGATAATTTTTATGTTATGTAATTACCTATTGTTGTTTAAACATCTTTTAATGTGATTGAATAAATTATTTAAATCAAGATCAAAGTATTATATTTACACAGATTAATTTACAAACACAAACACTAAAGTCTAAACAAACATTAATGTTAGTTGTATTGCTGTAGAGTAATGAGATGCACTTATGCACATCCTACAGGCTGATCTCAAAAACGTGGAATAACAGGGTAGCTAAGAGGGACAGACGGGTTTGAGTCTCAGAGAGGAATCCTCCCTCCTAAAAGGAGATATGTCTGTGCTCACCCTTGGTTCTAAAACAAAGTGGTCTTATATACACAGCTGCACCTGTTTGGGACTACAGAAAACAGTTGCTGGAAGCTGTAGTCCCTATCATCTGGAAGTCCAATAACCGACTGTCTACAACAATGACAAGGCGCATGCCCAGAATAGTCCTCCAGCTTGCAGCATTGGAACTTTCCGCGGGAGCTCTTCTGGCCAATGAGAAGCCGAGCCTGTCTGGAGCCGTGAGAAGTGTGTGTTGGGTGTAAAGAGGAGGAATGCCCCCAAGATAAAGGCACAGCAACTGGGTAGATGTACTACTACCTGTTGGGGGCATAAAGATCCTGCTCGTTAATCCGAGATGCCACAGGGGAAGGTAACGGCGGTAGACAAACAGTACTTCCGTAGTCGTGTCTGGGCTCCAGGACTAGCCATGTGAAGAAGAGCTGGTATCTGACTCTTTCACTGCCGGATAATAGGACAGCTCAGCCTGGCAGAGATAGTGAAGCAGTGGTAATGCCAGGCCTGGGAGCACATATCCCTGCGGAAGGGTTGTCCTGCAGTCCACTATGTAACCCCTTGACTCCCATAAGGTGGCTGTACAGCCCTTTCAGAGTTAAACTATCCTGCAGCTTTTTGACTGCATAAAATTGTTTCAACGATAATGCGATTATTTTTGATTAGTAAAATAAGTTACTTTAAAGGAAACTATTGCAGATATATGTAACTGAAACTCATTATGTGTTCCTGGCATGCTGCTTTTCACGTAGATGGATATGAATACTTTATTTTGTCTTTACGTATTCGGCAAATATATTATATAGTTCAAATAGCTTGCATCCTTCTAAAATATTTTTTACTTTCATCTTCACTCTTTTTTTCCACACTTTTTATGTCCTTGACTGAATTCCCTCGATCTCAAGTTTCCAGAGTTTTGTGGTCAGTGTACTACCAGGACATTGATAATATGTAACACTATCCCTGCAGCACGGAGTGCTCTGTTTGCTATCTTTTTTTTAATTATTATTATTTTTTTTACATTGTAGCACTATCCACACTTTCCCAATACCTGATAAAAAGCCCTAGTCAGTTTATATATATATATATATATATATATATATATATATATATATATATATATATATATTATATACTTGCAGATTTGTTAATTTCAGAGAATTTACTGTATGGCGTGCTAGCCATTTTGCATTTATTTAGAAAAATGTTTTACCAGGAAGAATACATTGACATTTCTGTTGTTTTCAAGTATGTCCTGGAGAGCTTTTACAGTAGAAACCTACATATTTACACAAACAGAACATACATATATATATATATATATATATATATATATATATATATATACACACACACACACACAAACATACAAAATTTATATACAGTTACATATAAATAGCATTGCTATCAACCAAATGTGTTACTTTTACACTTTATGCTTATTGGTTTATGTAGTGGATCAATATTACCTCACTCTGGGCTCTGAGTGCATCTAGGCAGAACCCACACACTGGGTTATCATAAAATCTGGGGTATAATATACACTTTTTTCCCCTTTTTCACATATGAAGTGGGGTATGTGCATTATACATGGAACCAAATCACCCTGGATGATACTCCTGTACCCTGTTTCCCTACCCACCTCCATCATGATGAATACCATTGGTGGCAGCCAGGAGAGCTGTCCTGTAGATGGTATGCTTCCATTTGCTGCCCAGTTCATGTGCTACTGTATTGCCCTGTGAGGACTTGAAAGACAGAGGTCCTGACATTGCACTACTCTAAATGCAAGCATGCTACCTGAATCCTGTGCTGCTGTATTGTATTGAAACTACTGTAGGACCTTTTGCTTTCAAGGCCTCACAGGGTGATAGAGCAGCAGATGAAGCATGCGGCAAATGCCAGCATGCATCCGTCTCAGCTGCCTCCAGTGGAGGTCGTTGTGATGAAGGTGCGTAAAGGTAGGGAAAGGGGTAGTTTTTGTGTTTATGCTGCCTCTGGTGGGGTTCATCATGATGGAGGTGGGTAGAGGGAGGTAATTGACAGAGTTTACAGGTCATATTTGACCTGAACTTAACCTCTACTGTTTCATATTTAACAGTATTTTTTGGATGAAAACATGGGTGTACCAAATATATACAGTGTTCTTGGAGGGTGGGAGGCTGCAGTCATGAGTGCATGTAGTACATGTACTTAATTTTTTTCCTGGCAAAATTGGGGTATAATTTACACCTGCATGTGATACAGAGGTGTGTATTCTATCCTAGATGTGTTGGTAATTTCTAATAGCATGGCAATGGATCTGTTTTACCTAACCCCCCCCCCCCCAAACTAACTGGTATACTGGCAGAGAGCTGGCATAAAGTGACACCGAAATATAAAGGATTATTTCTCAAAATATTTCTTATAGAAAATGGCTGGCACAACATATAGGCAAATATGTGTAGAACAGATTCAACTTTTCTTGAGGTGACAGGTTATCTTTAATATAAGTCTTGAACCCATATGCAAATCAGATGCTTGCCCCATTTCACTACCATTTACGCTATGTTCACATGAAATACTTGAGTAGCGCTCTGCCTGTGTTATTATTCATCCTCTGTTGTGTTCCCCAGGCATTCTCATGGGTCTGGTTGGCGGGTGGCCTGCATTACATCAGTTATTGGAAGTTGCAATGAGAATTATAACCTCCATTGTCTCCTTTGTGAATTATCTTCACAGTGGCTATGCAAGTTATCATGTGGATAGGAGTTGCAGGGGCTACAATAAATACATGCAACATACAGACAAACACACAATAAACACTAGGCTACATAAAAAATGATGTGTGCACAACGCAGTACGTATAACGCTATAAACAGAGCATTATTCGCAAAATAATACTTGCAAAACTCTGCAAGCACAACGCTATATGCAAATTATTATATACGTACAACACAGTGATATATGCAGTACATCAAATGCTGTATGCCAAACTCTATGTGCAATACGCCAAACGCTATACACAATATACCAAAAGCAAAGTGCTATACGCCAAATGCTAGACACCGAACTCTATAGACAATTTGATATGCGCCAAACGCTATATGCCAAATGTTATACACGAAAATGTATATGCTATACACCAAGTGCTGTACACCAAACACTATTCACTATATTGTACCCCAAACTCTACATGAACAATTTAGAATGCAATATGCCATGCGCTATACTTAGTACGCCAAGTGCTATACACAGTATGCTAAATGCTAGAAGCAATATGCTGTATACCAAATGCTATACCCGAAACACCATATGACAAACGCTGTATGCCAGTAAACAAACTCTGTTCACCATAGCCAAATGTTGCTCACCAAATGATATAAATGCTAAACTCAATATGACAAATGCTTTACACAATACGAGAAATGCTAAAAGCAAGCTCCATAACCTATACACCAAACAATATACTCCAGAAACCTTATACCAAAAGCTATAAGCAACACGCCACACTCCAAGCACAATACGCTATATGCCATACTCCAAACACAATACGCTGTATGCTATACATTATACTCAAAGCCAGGGCTTATCATTTTAAGTCCTTTGCTACTAGCCAGACCTGAAAAGTTACTCGCCACCGCAAGCCAAAACATACACACCAGGGCTGAATTTCTACTTGGCGGGGCTAAATTTTCACTCGCCATTGGCTAGTGGCGAGTGGAAATTTTGTGTGCTGCTCAAAGCACTATATGCAATACTCTGTACCGCACACACTGTACTCAATATGCCAAAAATTATATTCTATAAGCAATATGTCAAATGATATAGAGAGAATGCAATACCCTATACATCGAACACTATACGCCAGGTGCAATGCACCAAACACTACACACAATACGCTATACAAAATAAGCCAACCACTATACTCTTTGTGCCAAATACTATAAGCAATATGCCAAAAGCTTTACTCTATACGCCAAAAGAAATACGCGAGACTCTATTCGGCAAACACTATATGCAAATGGTAAAACTCTATACTCGGTAGGCAAAATGCTATGCGCAAAACACACGATGCTATTAGGCAATAAGCTATATGCAGTACACAGACTCTTGCTCACACATGTACTCACTGTCACACTGTTGCTCAAACACGTATACGCTAATACACACACACATATGTTCACTGATGGAGAGTTGTAGTTTGCAATGTGTGACACACCTTTTTGGACCTGAAAGCGCTAAGCACTGGAAATTCAACAAGTCAGTCAATAAAGTAGTCATTGCTTTATTAACCTCACAGGCAATGTTGTGCTAATATTGCTAGTAACTAAAGATTTCTTTGTTTGTGCCCTCAATTACTTCTACTCTTTGACTAATGACTTTAAACAAAATGTTGGGTGTGCCCCAAAAATTCCAGACTTTGTGTTAGTGTTGCCTTGAGCAAAAAGATTATTTTCATACACTTAAAGAGTAATTAACTGGATGACAAAGGTTTGTGTTTTTAAAGCTTTGTTTTACTAGCTAAATTCCTGCTACTTCCACATTTGGGAGTAATTGCATTATGAATTTGCAGCCCCATATGTAGAGGTTGCCCCAGGCTTGTCCCCAAAGCTGACAAGGCAAGCTATATAAAAACTACAATAATCTCTATTGGATGCTGTAACATTGACACAGATTCAGAACCAGAGGGAATGAGAGTGCTACTAGCACATAAAGTTCTTGTAGAAAGTGGACAAATAATCTTAGGGCAGATGTATCATTAGTGCTATATATTTATAATGCTTCTTTTCCTAGAGCAACCATTAGCAGACTGTGCTTTAGCATATATGCTCTATTTTTTCCATGTTGTGTTCTTTATAAAACTTCCCCTTTAAATGTAGTAATTTTCCCTGCATTTTAAAATTCATTATTGTAATGTCAGTGTTCTTATCTTGATTTCCAAAACATTTTTTTAAAGGAATGCATCATATTGCTCTAACTTCTCCTGTATGTGTTTTGCTTTTGTTTTCATCTTTTTTTTTTTTTATAAACAAAATCCCAAACTTTTCGTTGCCTGAAATGATGTCCTTTGAATTGTAATATGTAATGAGTGGATGGTAACATAATACCAATGTATGAAGGCCCCAAAGTATTAAACTACCAGTCTACAGTACTCTGAAATGTAGAGTAGAATTCTCTTATTTACAGTAATCGCACTGCAAAAATATATGATTATCTCCACTTATTGAAAAATAAATTGGAGGCCTGGTATGGAGGACTACAATATTTGTGAAAATACAAGCCTGGCTCTAGTATGATGGCCAGCTAAGCATGGTAGTTTTAGGCCAACAGCAGTTGGAAAGCTGCAGGTTGCTTCCACCTGGTCCAAACCCTGCAACAAAAGCTAACCAATCGGTCAACTTTCACCAGTCGATGACATGTTCAGGATTTCCTGTTCTGTTCCCCCTTTTTATGTGACTAATCACTAGACCCACATTATTAGGGAAACCACAATGTCAGGTTTAGGCTACCTTTTGGATTTCAAGCTGTTGGAGATACAACGTCCATCATCCCCAGCTGGACGTTGGCCCGTTGTGAAAGATGCGATTGTAGCCTCCAACACCTGGAGAGCCAGTTGTTTCCTAATCCTAGTCTAACAGGATTTATTATTACCATGTCTGTCCAGAACTCATCTTCACTTAGATAAATAAAGAAAAAGTGTTGAACATATTGCTGTGCCCTCTGTTATCACTACATGTAGATGAATTTAAAGGGATAGTAATACTTAAAATATAAAAATATAATGTGTTGATCCTCCCTGATTAAATCAAGGGTACTGCCACTGCTGAAAGGTGTTTTATTAAAAAGTTCTTAAATCTCAAACAACATTTTTAGGCGCAGTATCACAGTGTCCTGAAACTGTACAATGGCCCTGTTAGTACACCACCCTATAGAGATTAATGGTCAGCTGTCCAGAGTTGTCCATGGGATGGTGTAGCAACAGTGCCACTGTACAATTTCAGGCCACTGAGATACTATAAAAATTCAAGTCCTAGCTGCCATACATTTAGAATAAAAGACATTTTAGCAGTGGAATTACCCTTATTTTAAGCAGAGGGATAAACATTACAGTATTTTTTTTTTTTTCATATTAAGTATTACTATCCCTTTAAATCATTTTGCACACTACACAGCTGATCAGTGAGTGAGGTGTGTGAGATGAATTTGGGCAGGCAAGTCCCCCAATTAACCAGGTCCTTCTCCGTATCCTGCAAGCTATGAAAAGCCCCACATACAGCTGGAGAAACTTGGGATTAAGTGGTGTAGTTAAACAAATGAGATGCATACAGTCGTGTAGGCATCATTTTAAAGCATGTTACATATGTTTAATACTATGCAATATTAGTTGTGTGGGGGATGTGTCTTTGTAACCCCTTGTTTGCGAAGAGGCTTTTCCACTGGATTTCTAAGCAGTTGTTGCTAAAGACAAATTCATCTCTTGTGAAAGTTAAGCGTGATACATAGTTCATAAAAAGCCTTCTTAAAAATAATATAGTATTGTAGCGATTTTAACCCCTTGCTTGTTAGAGAGAGATCTCCAATGCATTGTTTCACAATGTGATAGGGACCTCTATTGTTCAGTGTGTTAAAAGTGCTCTTTACATTTTTTGGGAATCTAGAAATGTTTTTGTCTCCTATGGGGTAATTTGTTTGCTCCAGAATTGCAACTGTTTAGCTTATTGAATTGCAGCTTATGTACCAATGAATTGCCCTCACTCGATGATGATGATGATGATGGGGAAAATGAGGAAAAGGATTCTTCCTACTTTTATGGAGATTCCTATGAGGCTTATCCGCTACACTCAGTTGAGCAGCTCATCAAGGCAGTCTTGGAAACCCAGACAATGAAAGACTGCACCGAATCCACTGAAGTGATAAGGCAGATATAATATAAAACGAAATCACTTTATTCCAATATATAAAAATAATAAAATATTTTCTCGGACAAACAAAGATCTAGTCTCATGTCTCATACAGTGCGAACTTACATAGTCCACGCGTTTCGGGCTATATGCTCTTAGTCCTGAATAAGCGCGTATAGCGCGAAACACGTGGACTATGTAAGTTCGCACTGTATGAGACATGAGACTAGATCTTTGTTTGTCCGAGAAAATATTTTATTATTTTTATATATTGGAATAAGCGCGTATAGCGCGAAACACGTGGACTATGTAAGTTCGCACTGTATGAGACATGAGACTAGATCTTTGTTTGTCCGAGAAAATATTTTATTATTTTTATATATTGGAATAAAGTGATTTCGTTTTATATTATATCTGCCTTATCACTTCAGTGGATTTGGTGCAGTCTTTCATTGTCTGAGTTACGTTTGTGAAGGCGCGAGAAGAGTGCCCAGACTAGCACGCTTCATGAATGAATAGATTAGGCATACAGCCTGTAGCTCTGAATTTGCTTCCTGCAGAGAATTTTGAAGCACCTAAAGTTGTGTTCAGTCTTGGAAACCCCCCAGGACTCTGATACTTCTGATGGGAGAACTACCTCTCCGGATATCTTCCAGAGGTGTAGAAAATATTCTCCTGTGTTTCCACCCAATAACACATCTTGATCAGCTCCTTATGAATGAATACAAATCTCCTGATAAGAGGCTTTTCCCTAACAAGCTAAGCTATACCCTTTTTCGTCTGAGGCTTTAGCTCTGTGGGCTCCCCCCTCCATGCCATGGACCCCCCCTATATTGTAACTGGTGAAGACCACCACCCTCACACTTGAGCTAGATGCTGACCTTTAAGGATCCGGCAGATAAAAGACTTGATTCCTTTCTCAAGGCCTCCCAAGGGGCACTGAGGCCTATTATTGCCTCTGCCTGGGTCGACTGGGCTGTAGCCATTTGGGGTGAGCAACTCTCTAATGCTCTGTTTGCTGATGTTACCAAAGAGGAGTTATTGGTTCTGATGGCCAACATTACGGAGGCCAGTACCAATGTTTCTGAGGCGATATTTGACACCACCAGGTTCTCATTGAAGGCCCTCCGTTTTTGGTTGCTGCCCGCTGCATCCTGTGGCTTAAGATTTAGTCTGCAGACCAGTCTTCTAAGAAGCCCTTTTTGCGGTAAGTCCCTTTTTTGGGCCTGAACTGAAACAGTTCATCAGTGACACTACAGGTGGTAAGAACACCTCACTACTTCAGATCTCTGTTCCTTTCTGGCAAGGAAGGCATTTATTTTTCATCTCTCCACCAAACAAGGGCGCATAGTTCGCCAACCTCTCAAGCGTGACACTCCGTAAAACCCAGATAAGCCTAGCAGCCCACGCGATCCACTTCAAAGGCTAAGTCTCGCAAACCCACCTCCTTCTGACTTGTGGAATCCTGTACGTTGTTGCCTATACGGGGCTGTCTTCCATGATGGACCGGTGGGTTTTGTAGGAAAGGTACTGCATAGATTTCAAATCCCTTCTTCCATATCAGTCCTTTTTTTATCAAAGGTTCCAAACTATCCAGACAAAGCAAAATTGTTCCAAGAGGCTGTGGACTCTCTACTGGAAAAACAAGTGCTGGTGCCAGTTTCTTCAGGTTTCTATTCCAATCTGTTTGTGGTTCCCAAGAAGGATGGCGGTTGCTGCCCCATTCTGGAGGAATGCCTCAACAAGTATGTGTTCGCTAAGCGCTTAAAGATGGAATCTTTGCGTTCTGTCATCGCGGCAATGTGCCTGGGGAAGTACTTGGCCTCTAGGAGAGTGTTTGCTTTTAAACTGGTTTCGAAGTGTTATCCTCTGGGACTAATGAGCCTCTGAAACAGCACTCTGACATTGTGATTTAATTCTGAGTGTTCTCAAACCCAATGGAGACCAGCATTGTTCCACCATCCAATACCATGACTAACCCATATGACAATAACTAGCATGTACAATCCATCCTGCCACAGTTTGATAATACTGTCCCTCGTTTTAGTCAGTTGATGATATTCTTGATATTATCATGAAGTAGGCAAGTCATTTGAAGGGGATGTATCACCCCTATACAAGTTAGCATGAATTGTTGGCTTATCCAATGTATATACGTAAATGTGTATTAACCCTTTGAGTGCCAGAGGGATACTCAACGCATTGCAAAGCAATGTGTTGCATACCCCTCTGGCATTCAAAGGGTTAATTTATTTCTTTATTTTTTTTAAGCTCCTGTTGGTCTAAATTGAAGTTATAATATCTGCCCTGCAGCTACTTACACATAGACTGACATTACCTGCTCCGTAACTGCAGTCCATCACGCTGCCTATGCTACCCTCCCTCTATCCATCCTCTTCTGATGACGGAGGCTTTCTGCCTTAAGGGGGAGCAATCTCATTGGCAGAGACTAATATCTAGCCAATGAGACCACTCCAGCTCACAGGCAGAAAGCCTCTCTCATAGGAGGAGGCTGGACAGAGGGAGGGGAGGCAGAGTGACGGACTGAGGTACAGAGCAGGTAACCGCAGTCTATGCGGAAGTAGCTACAGGGCAGAGATTATATCTTCAACAGGAGTGTTAAAAAAAATAATAATAATAATACACATTTACTTATATTCCCTGTAGAAGCTAAAGATTCATGCTAACTTGTATAGGGGTGATACATCCCCTTTAAGCATCCCACACATCAGAAAACTCTGTTCAAAGTTTTTACAGCTAACAGCCTTTATAAGCACCTAACTTATTACCCAAGAGACTGTTCAATACTAAATTGTATTTATGTGTATATCTCAGGCAGCTTGTTGTTGGTGTGATTTAACATAGATCTTTGTTTCCTCCTTCTGCTGTGTACAGTTTTTGTGCTGAGCAGTGTATGTTATCCCTTTGCTAGAAAGAATACATTTCTAGGTTCTATACAAATAGCTAAAAAGACAATGCTGTGTGATATCCCAAAAAGTATTAAGCACATTTTATATGCATTAGTACTTTGGCATTTTCTGGGTTGGGGAGTCTAAGCAGGTGTGAGTGTCTGTTTAACCCCTTAACGACCGGCCTGCAGGCATGTTGCAGTCATTAAAGGCCACGGACAGGGCCAGTTTTACATCTCAGGAGCCTGTAGGCACAGAAATCTGAAGCGCCCCCCCCCCCCCGTGGGCCATCTGCACTGGACACCTCCACAATGCTCCTAATCTCCACGTTGCCCCCATTATCTCCATATTGCCCTCTCATTGCCCCCGTCATCTCCATACACCATATTGCCCCCATCAGCTCCACATTACCCTCACAATGCCCCCCATCAGCTCCACATTGCCCCCATCAGCTCCATATTGCCCTCACATTGTGCCCCCATCAGTTCAATATTGCCCTCACATTGCCCCCATCATCTCCATATTACCCTCACATTGCCCCAGTGTCCTTTTCCTACCTCTTCCCTGGTGGTCCAGCGACAAGAGAGCTCTGTGGCTCCTCCTTCTGCACAGAGTTGTAGCTACTGGAGCTCCCACAAGGTCTTCGGTAATGCAGAATGCTGGGAGATGATGTCATCTCCCAGCGCTCTGTATTACAAAAAACCTGAAGAGGAAGCGCAGCAGCTACAGGTCTGTGCCGAAGGAGGAGGCACAGACCTGTCTTCATGGTGCTGGGCGGGGAGGCGAATTTAATAATAATAAAAAAAAACACCACACGCATGATCCCAGTGACAGGCACCCCTCTGCTGGGTGCGCCTGTAGGCAGATACCTACTCTGCCTAATTCTAAATCCGGCCCTGACCATGGAACATTTTTTTATTATTTTGCCGATTTGGATTCCAGACTCCCCGAATGGCGTGTAGCCACGGGGGGAGCCCGGAATTCCATGACGGTCATAGCACGTCATGGGTCGTTAAGTCAAAACAACCTATGATGTGCTATGACTGTCAAGGGTCGTTAAGGGGTTAAATTAACTTCAATGATTTTGTCTTTGAAGGAGAGTTTAAAACAGGAGTGTCCAAACCTGTCCTCACAGGCTTGTATATAGATTTAAGTATATACTTTCAGAAGCCCAAGTTGGTTAGTCAAAATGAACAAGATACTGATTCACTATTAACTTATTAGTACTTCATCAAGCCTGTATATAGCCCTTGAGGTCAGGTCTGTACACCTCTGGCTTAAATTATGTGCAGAAGCAAGAGAGAAGACCTGCTGAATCTGACACTGGGAAATTGAGAGGTGGTGTGAAACTTTAAAAGCCAGTTGTGTATGTTTAAGGATGGTGGGACTACCTTGCAATTCATTGCACAACCCTCTTGTCCCCCAAAGCATTAAGAGTAGTAGGGAGTGGGACATGCTCGTAATGATAATAAAAGTCTTAATATGCAAGATTGTTCTCTTTATTGAGTGAGTTTGGGTAAGGTAAGATGCATATTCCAACCCATTCTTTAAAACAATATTAGCTAACCCATGTATCTTCAGCTGTTGTTCTACAATAGCACCCATTTTTCATCAGCTGAGGATGATTGGAGTGGTAGTCCAACAACAATTGGGAAGCTATAAGTTGTCCACCCTTGTATTAAAGTGATACCAGTCACTGTGAGATCATGAATGAACTGACTTTGCTTAACCCTTTGGATACTGAAGATGTCTCCAGATCATCGCTTTGCAATGCGGTGGAGGCATCTGTAGCATCCAAGGGGTTAATAGACTGACTTTCTGTGCCTTCTAGATGTAATACAACATTGTTTGCTCTTCTCCTAGAGGAAGAGATCTGGAGATAAGGTACATGCATTGTTCCCAGATGAGGTGCAGCCCGGTGGTAAAAAGGGTACATCTGAGCCGGCATGTGAACCCGGATCTCTCCGCAAAGCCTGGAAAAGATGTGGAGAAGGGTTTTACCGAAACCAGGGAGAAGAGGTAAAAGTACAGTCCCCGATTCAGTTTTCTCTCCCAAAGATATGTGTATATGTATGTTTATCTTACATCCAATATGGAACACTGGAACCATAAGGTTGAGCTCCCTTGTCCAGGAGGGCAGTGCACTTCAAAAACACAGGGTCTTTTGGGTGGAGACTCCCTTCACTAGCTCAATACCCCCCCCACCCTAATTTCAGATTCATGTGCTCTGCAAAGAAGATTGAGGTGCATTGGCAGTTCTTAGTTTTTTAAGGTTATTTTATTATTTTTTTCTTTAGATATGGGGCTGTATAATCCCCCATTATTCAGACTCCCACCCCTGGCTTCCCTGGACTGAAAGTCCTGACAGCAACCCAGGGCCTTCCAGCCATGCTGTTGAGCCAGTTTGGGTACAAGAGTTTAAGGCTGCGACTAGGGACCTTAGGTCCACTCTACAACTCTTTCCATCCCAGGTACAGGGGGCAGACCCCCTCCCTGCCTAAACCACAGGGGGCACCTGATGTGTCAGATTCTTCTGAGGAAGAATTGTTGCAATATTCAGATGTTGAGGATGGTACTGTTTTAGAGTCTTTTAGGTCCATTGGGGACCCTTTTGCGTCTGATCCTGAACCCTCTGCTGAGGGCCTGATCAGAGCTGTATTGACCACACTCAACATTCCCTTGGTTCAGGAGGTTCCCTCTGATCCCTCTGATGGTTTTTCAGGTGCCTGCAAAGCCTCTTACTTATTTTCCTCCTAACCCAACTCTTGACTGTTTGGTTTCTGACGCATGGAAAAATCCAGACAAGTCCTCTTCAGTGTCCAGAAAGTTTGCTAAACTTTATCCCTTTTCTGAAAGAGAAATGGCTAAATGGGTTCATCCCCCCAAGACGGACGCACCCATATCTAGACTGTCTAAATCTACTGCCTTACCTGTTTCTGATGCTTCTGCGCTGCAAGATTGGACTGACAAGAAACTTGAAGTTTCCCTCAAGTCCATTTTCGCTTCTATTGGCACTGCTATGCGTCCAGCCTTTGCTGTTGCATGGGTTAACCGGGCTATTGCAGTCTGGACTGAACAACTCACTACGGGGGTCTGTCAGGATGCGCCTACTTCAGAGAAATTGCATCTTCTTGCTAATATCTCTGAAGCTCAACACTATGTTTCTGCTGCTGCCTTTGATGCCGTCCGCATGATGGCACTGGCCTTCACTACCTCTGTGGTGTCTAGGCTTGCGCTTTGGCTTAAGATTTGGTCTGCTGACACTGCTTCCAAGAAAGTTTTGCTTTCTTTGCTTTTCAGGGTACTTCCTTGTTTGGATCTGAACTTAAGGAACTAATTAGCGAGGCCACAGGGGGTAAGAGTACTCTTCTGCCCTTGGTCTTTAAGAAAAAGTTGCCATTTAAGCGTAATCAGTCCTTTCATTCCTTTCAAACTGAGACACATGTGACGAACCAGGTGGTTCCATCAGCTCCACGTCCCTCCTCCGGTTCTTAGTGCTTCCTTACTGTTGAGCCCTGTTGGCTCTAGTTCAATGTGCTGTGTTACAGTTCCTAGGGTGTTTTTACCCCTGTTTGGTGTCCGTTGACACTTCAGTTTTGTTGGGATCTCTGACCAGTTGGTTCATATAGGTTCTGGTGACTTTGGGGGCCTTGTGCCTGGTCCTTGCCTTCTTCCCGCCTCTGGGAAACTCAATGGTTGGACATCCCAGAGTTACCAGTAACCTGTATTGGACAACAGAGAAAAGAAGATTTTAGTCTTACCTGTTAAATCCTTTTCTCTTAGTCCATACAGGTTACTGGTCTCCCACCCTGTCAAGAGACCATACTCGGCTCTCCTGTGACAATACGTGGGAGTCCTTCGGGGCATGCTCACAGGGGTCGTCTTCTCTCCTATTTCTGGTCAGTTATTAGTGTCTCAAATCATTCTGGAGCTAGCTGGCTGGGATGCAGCTGAGGAGGGAGGGTAGGCTCCACCCCCTGCATACATTTAGAGAAATGTTCCTGCCTACTTAAAGGGGCGGATCGCCTCCCAGAGTTACCAGTAACCTGTATGAACTAAGAGAAAAGGATTTAATGGGTAAGACTAAAATCCTCTTTTCTCCTCTCACCTCAATCCCAATTGCCCCAGGGAGCGCATTCACGCTTCCCTTCGGTGTGCTGTGAACGGCTCCTAGCGTTGCAACCTCAGCATAATGCTTATGGGAGCTTGCTGTAATGCTAGGAGCCATTCACAGCACACCAAAGGGAAGCTTGAACGTGCTCCATGGGGCAGCTGGGTGGGAGGTGAAATAGGACGGGCTGAATATCTGTACTGTGCACATAATGCAGAATTGCACAGCACAGAAGAGGCATTATCTCTACAAATTGTAAGATTAAAAAAAAAAACAGCTTTCCTACAGTAACTTTTACTAACAAAGCAGATGGTAACACCCTTAAGGTGATACATCCACTTTAAGGATTAGGCTGACAAATTCCTTGATGCTTTTCTAAAGTCTAATTTTGTTGCAAAAGGTGCAGCTCTGTGGCCCATATTTGCTAAGTTACCTTGGTATGATACCTCTAGCTTATCAGAACTGACGACACATCCACTTCTGGGCCATCTACTATAATTTTGGTACCCTTCTCCCCTCTCCTCCTTTATTCATAATCTAGCTTTTCTTCCTGGTCAGCGGAGCAAGGATATTCTTCGGTGGCAGATTCATGATTCTCATACCCTAGATAAACTAATTTCTGACTCCTCCATAATTCTTTTTGATAACTTGGTCAGGGAATGGGGCTACCTATGAGTTCTCAGTGGTAATATTTGCAAGTAAGACACTTTTTGCAAGATTTACTTGAATGTGGCTACGTTGCCTATGAACATACCACTTGTGAAAAGCTCCTTCTGAGCTCCTCCATCCACACACTACCATTGTCCAATTGGTAATAAATTTTGCAATCCTTAACTTCCCCTATCAACTGCAGCTATATGTTTACATGTAGAGATGCACCGATACCAATTTTTTAAGGCCGAGTACAAGTACCGATACTTTTTTCAAGTACTCACCGATACCAATTACCGATACCTTTTTTTTGCGGTCATTTGCCAGTTTTCTAAGTACCTACATGTTTTAGGTACTTGGAAAACTGGCAAATGACCGCAAAAAAAAAGTATTGGTAATTTGTATTGGTGAGTACTTGAAAAATATTATGTGTGTGTGTGTGTGTGTGTGTGTATATATATATATATATATATATATATATATATATATATATATATATATATACACACACACCACCTCTTGACTCTCCCTTTTTTACTTTCTCCCACCTTTTGCTTCATTCTACCCCCTTGAGCCCCCTTTTGTCTTGGCTTTTGATCCCCCTTTCTCCCACTCCTCCTTGACTCACCCTTTTGCCTCTCTCTCCCTCCTGATCACCCCTCCTTTTGCCTCTTCTTGCCCCCACTCCTTTGGTCTCCTGATCCTTCCTCATTTTGACCCCACTGTCTTCCTCCTTTACTCTCCTCTGCCGGGTGCTCGCTGTTCTCTCGCGAGCCCCGGCAGAGGTCAGCGTCGGAGCGTTGCCATGGTAACCCGCGGCAATGCTCCGACGCTGTAGGAGTGAGAGAGGTGACCGGGGAGCATTGTGAGCAGCTCCCCGGGCTCCCTCTCTGCAGCACCGACCCTGACACAGGGTATCGGTGCTGGCATCGGCCGCATTTGCGCGAGTACAAGTACTCGCGCAAATGCTGGTATCGGCACCGATACCGATACCAGTATCGGTATCGGTGCAACCCTATTTACATGGGAAATGTAGTTATCTGTATCCTTATCTCTTGTGCAGTGATCTGCTATTTACATGTGTTTGTCACTTGTTCCATTTGCCATTCCCTCCAAGGAATGCAATTACAAACTCTTAACTAGGTGGTACTGTACCCCCCAATACCTCGCCAGCGTATTACCCTCCCACTCGCCTATGTGCTGAAGGTGTGGTAAGCATGTTAGCTCTATGCTCAATCTCTGGTGGCTATGCCCTGTGCTCTCTTAAGTTTTGGAATGCAAAGTCTATTTTAATGTATATATTTCACTGGAATTTCCGCATCACTGTATCATTATTGATTCTGATATTGTCTTTCTTTGTTCATGTATCATACAGTCGCTAATTTTGTATGCATCTTTATTCTCAATAAACCTTTAAAAAAAAAAAAAAAAATCCAGAAGATGTTTTCTCCTCAAATGATGCTGTGTTCCAGTGCATCATTTGAGGAGAAAACCCCCTAAATGTTTTCTTCAAAGATAGCTAAAATGTCAGGCGCAGTATACTTTTCTAATTTAAAAAATGTTTTTGGGCTTTTTCTGCTGATTGAAACAAAAATGCTCTCATTGATGGTTGTTGTTTCATTAAATGTTTATTACAATACAAAACTTGTCTTTTATAAATGAAACTGCAATATTTTGTTGCCAGGTGGCGCTGTTCCTGTCACTAAGGAGAGCTGTAGTTTGACTATGAATATGTTTCAGCTGTGATAACTGTTGAATTAAAAATCTCCCAACAGTAGGTTATTTTACTTGTCAGGATAAGCCCTGTAACATATTTTTTCATTAAAAAAAATGACTCCTCTTTAAAGATCAAGTTCGATTATGGAACCACTCTAAAGCTATATGGCCTGGTTTAATTAAAAAATGTGTTTTTAATTTTTTTAATAACATTTTTGTGATTCCCCTGTCTTGTAGGTACCTAGAACTTCTGATAAAAAGCCTAAGGCTGGACGTCACTTAATGCAGTCCCTTGTATGTGATACAGGTACATTTTATTCAGTCGCTAACACAATCCTAATACAACCTTTATGAAAAACTGTTTAGATCCAATGTCACTTTATATAAGACTCAGTCAATAATTACTCGGTTGAATAAATGACCACAGCTGCCTGTTCACAAAGCACTATATATTCCGAATTTTGACTTTTTTTTTCTTCACTCTTATTCTTACTAAAACCAGACTGTATTTTTGTCTGTATAGAAAAGACATAAATCATGACTTCGATAAATGTGAAAATGATTCTTGATTAACAAACAAAAAAGGGGAGCAAAAGAGAACCCCAAAAACACTCCCTTAATAGTGTCACAGTACCTTGTTTCCAGCGCCGCCACTCAGCGTCCTTCCACGCGTCATCTGCAGGTGAGAGGCTTCAGAGTGAAGCAGGCCTCTGTTTTATGCCATGCTTCCTGTAGTCTCCTCCTACCTACTTCCTGAGGAGGGGTTTAAAGTAGGGTGACCAGACCTCACCTTTAACCGGGGACACATAAAAAATACATACTGCAGGGCTGCTTTGGTTTTGGTGCACTCCTGAAATATGCCTATTTCCTATGTGTCCCCGGTTAAAGGTGACGTCTGGTCAGCCTAGTTTAAAGGGCAGTCTGAGTCCTGACTCAGTTACCCTTATGTTGGTGTTCTGAGCAGTTCAATATCTAGTATTCCTGATTCCTGTGTATGATCCGGCTTGTCTGTCCATCCATTCTGGTGTTGACCTGTGGCTCTGTCTGACTATTCTCCTTGTGCGTTCTGATTTGGCTCAGATATCCTTTCTGGTGCAAACCTGTGGCTCTGGCTGACTACCCGCTCCGTGTATGACCTAGGCTTGTCTGACTACCCACTCTGGTGTTGACCTGGGGATCTGTCCACTGCTCATCCAGCATTCCACCTCTTCAGTGGATATGCTATTTGGTACAAACCTGTGGCTCTGGCTGACTACCTGTTCCGTGTATGACTTTGGCTTGTCTGACTATCTGGTGCTTACTAGAAGGCCCTGTCTGTTCGCTCCTTTTATTGGTTCTGTTATTCAGACATCCTTCCTAGTATTGACCTGGGGCTCTAGCAGACTCCCAGCTACTGACTGCAGGCTGAGCCAGTATCTCTCTTGGGCGTTACCTTACCCCGAGACTCCAGCAGGCTGAGGCCTAGTCTCAGACAGTGTGGTGGTGATATTGGGAGACAGCTATTCCGGATACAGTACTCGCCTTTTCTATCGCCCTCTGTCTGTATATTTCTATATTACATTGCTGTTATTATTCTCATAATAAAGGTTACATTAACTATACTGTCTGACTCCTGGTTTTGTTTGCCAACCGTAACAAATAGGCACTCAGTTATTTGACTATGCACGCCTTCACCTTGCCTACCAGGAACAGAATGTGGTGTTGGGTGTGTGTGGGTTTGGGGAGCATGAGGCCCTATGGCTCCACTTTATAGACATATATATTTATGATTTGAAAATGTATAAATAAAGTGCACACTAAGTAATACAATTAGAATAATAAAATATGTGAAAAAAGCTGCTATAAGATAAGACCCTTCTCTCATCTAAGAAGTGCTACAAACCACACAAAACTAAAACATTTATATAAAGTGATAATACACCCTGTCTAAATAGTTATTAACAAAATCCAGATTGAATACAGTATACAAAACATGACACAACTGAATTAAATAATAAAAAGGGGTACAATAGCTCACTTTCCTGTAATCTAATGTACTTAGTTAAATAAAAAGTATTCCGGAATGCCGTATAGCTTTGGGTATAATTATCTCACCTACCCACAACACAATGTCCCAGGCAATAAGTAAAGATCTGGAATGGTTCATTGTATGATCTAAATTATATTATTGATTTTAAATGTGAATAATTTGAATATAAACCTTACAAGACATGTTGACTTGCAGGAGGTAGATTTTCTGGATTCAAAGAACTTTAAAACTAAGATATATCGGAAGCCTACATCTTGCAATAATTTGTCTTCTTATATAAAGGTGATTCTGTATGGTATGGTCAATATTTATGTTCACACATTTATTGGTATATGAGATTATGAAAAGCAAGCTAGTGAATTTACAGAGCTTGAAGATGGAATACCCTTGAAAATTATTACGATTATTTTTTTTTTCTTCTGTCCCCTCCACTGCTTAAAATGGATACATTTCCACCTCCCAGCTGGCAGGACCAATCAAATTTTGACCCATGATACAAAGCGCCATCATGCCACCAGTTTTTTTTTTTTTTTTTGTTTTTGTTTTTTTTTTAAGGTCCTGTATAGCTGAGGAATGGAGCTGTAAACAACATCTTCTACAAGATTAAAATTGCAGCACAGTTTGGGAGTGGGAGTACATAGCTCTCAGCTGTCCTCTTACTCTGCTCAGAACAGGGGTCACATGTAAGGAGGAAAATGCTTATGATCAGCTGGCGCTGGTCCAAGCTTGATCTGCTGCATGCATTGCCTCAATGGGATCATAGAGCCACCAGATGTGCAGCTAAGACAGGAAGTTTGAAAATGCATTCCACAAGTGGAACATGTGTTAGATTCACACCAGAAAGCCCTGTAAACATGGAGTAGACACTATAAAACGGAGCAAAATTGTCAAGGCATGTCCCTTTTGGATCAGTTCTTTTAAGTTATTGGCTTACTGTACTTATATATTATTGTTATTATAGCTTTCAAAGTACAGGGAGACAAGCAAAAGCCCCCAGACAAATAAGCCAAACAGAAGTCTTGTGCTGGCTGTGAGGCAAAGTTAAATGCAGCCGATCCTATAATGCTTTGCCAATACTGCATCAAATAAGCTGCCAATGGAGATGTGCCATCCCAGTTCAAGTAATTCTTAGTATGTATGAAGGCTTCCATGCAGGAAACCTCAAGGAAACAACCCTGGCAGTCAGACTCCGAAGAGGGTACTTCCTCTATGATGTATGATGAAGAGGAGGGTTATGGATGTAGCTTCTTCATCTTCATTGGCTGAGGAAGGTGAATTCACAGAAGATTCTGGGGCATTCACCTTGGAAAAACCTGAACCACTAATAAAGTCTATGAGGTTTAACTGAACATGATGTTATGGACGCAGCTTTCTTGGGCCATAAAAAGCCTATCCCTGTATTCCCTATTCAGCAATCTATTCAGGATTCTGTCAAAAAAAGAGTGGAACCAAGGAGACAAAAGCAGTTCTATCTCTAGGAGTTTTAACAAAATATATCCTTTTTCAGGATGAGAACACAGCACTTTGGGTTAATCCCCACAAGGTATATGCAGCTGTGGCCTAGATTTCCAGATGTTCTACCATTCAACTGGAGGACGGCCCAACACTTAAAGATATAGTGCCTTAAAAAAGCAATATAGCATGACTGGCCAGAACCTGCAACTACCATGGCCTGTATTTTCAGAACCTTTTGTATCTGGATGTCTGATTTTGAGGAAAAAATTGAGTCGGCCTTGTCAAGATCTAGACTTCTAAAAGAATTATCCAACATGAAAGAGTCGGTCAGTTTTGCATGTGACACATTGCTGGACAACACAAAATTATTAGCAAAATTCACTTTATCCGTAGCAACCAGGAAAGCATTGTAAATCAAAGCATGGGATGCCAACATCTCCAAAATAGGTTGGTTTCCCTTCATTATAGAGGAAGCACATTATTTGGAGATCTGCTAGAAGAAATAATTAAACTCTCCTCTTAAGGGAAAAGTTGGTTTCTTCCACAGGAAAAGGCATAACAGAGGCCAGTCTCCATCCAGGTCATCCTCCTTCGGGAATTGTCTTCATGCATTTCAAGAAAGTAAGAGATACAGTACCTTCCTGGGAAGACAATAAAGTCAACATAGTGGTGTGATGGCACCTTCCTGTGGGGGTGGGGGGGTGGGAGGGGGCTACAGGAAAGATTATCCTAGGCAAACTTTTCTTTAAAATAGTCAATGAAGAAGGGATAGCACCTTCTGTAGTTCCAGCTAAAACTTTCTTTAGAGCAGGATTGAGCAAACTGAGGCTCTCCATCTCTTGGTCTACAACCCCTTTTATCATGCCCCTGCTTTAGAGACCTAAGTAGTACTGAATAAGCAAATGTTATTGATCATGTCACACAACATGAAGAATCTATTAAAAGAAAAAAAAAAGCAAATACACACACATACACACAGCATTTTATCTGGTACCCTTTTCATTCTGGGCTCCTGGTCATGTACCTAATGTACTCAGATTTAGACCCAGAATCTGCAGTATGCAGAAAGCATAAGATGAGCAATTCTGAAGCAAATCCTATACACCTAAGAAAAATGTGCAAAAAATCCGCATTGATTTCAATTGGTGTCTCCAACACATTCAATGGGTTAAATGTCCTATTTACAGCACTGGTAATTTCATTTCCCCCTTATAGAGCAGTTGGTATTCTCCAGAATTGCTCATGTCTTTCGTACTGCATACGGTACAATATTGGTGCTCCCATTTACACAAAACTGGTGCTCATTTAGTTGTACAAAAGTGCTCTTGGTGCTTTGAGAAACAGAATTTAAATAGCACAATATTGTAATATGTATGTAGTCCTGTTTTGGTGCAAAATGCCTGCTACATGTGTATACCGCTTTGCATCAGTGTCTATCAGGTACCACAGGAGGAACGCACTTAATATTGTTCACTGGGGTTTCCATATGTGTGTTGTTGGAGTTCAGTTGTTTTTTTTTTTTTTTTTTTTTTTTTTTAATAACTTTTTACTAAGAGCTTTTTCTTACATATAAACAAAGGGAAAACAGGAGAGCACAGCTTCAAATTTAAATCATTGGAAAAGTACAATAACAAAGAAATCTGAACCAGCATGTGGGGTCACACAAGAATAAAACATACCCCTTATTACTGAAGCAAATAATCCGTTCATGGGCAGTTTTGGGAGGAGACAGGAAAGAGGCCTAGTAGATATTACATGGAAGGCTATACATACTTTTATACAGGTGTGAGTGTCACAGATGACCACAATGACCACTTTGTGAGGCCATACCCCACACAGTGTGATCATAAATTTAACAACTCAACAAACAAAAACAAAAAGGAACATACAACTAGTGCATGCTCAGGGAGAGAAGGAACAGCTTCATAGTTAGGCCCCCAGATCTATAAAGAAGGTCGATCTAAAACAATGTGTGGCCCATGTCCAGACCCACCCTCTAGATCAAAGTAGGAAAGTGAGATGTCTCCCATCTCCATACCATCCCCCTAAAGAGTAACAAGGTCATCATCAGTCAGCATCCCCTCTCCCAACCATGAGGTATATCGAAAACAAAGTTAGAATTCTGTCTGACCTGGAAGTGGGCAGGGTGAGAATGAAGGGTTCCCAAAGGGCGACAAAGCGGGCACCCAGCACCTACTTATTGGAAAGGGCCAATATCCAGTGTAGTCTAGTCGTGCGGAGCAATTTAAGGGTACATTGTTTAAGAAGGGTGGGGAGGTGTGGGCACAGCCAGAGTATAAGTATGCATGTCAGTATCACCATGACTGCAAAATCGACCAGTTTAAGTTGGTGTTTCGTCAGGATGCTGGAGAAGTCATAAGCCCCCAATAGAAATGCCAGATTCACAGATGTTACCGAAATCTGAATTTTGTCTGTAATGTACGAGAACTTTGGACCAAAAGGAATAGATGTGAGGGCCGGAAAAAAGCATAAGAAGCAATGTAGTCCAAGGGTCATTACATTTAGGACATAGTGAAGAAGGGGTGAGGCCAATGCGATGGGCAACCAGAGGGATAACATAAGTTCTGTGCGATGTCCTGGAAGAGAGCTCATGGAAGTATGCCGACAGGGAGCAACGTAAACGCCACTCGAAACAAGATTCAAGCATGTCTGCTGTTAAAGTAGGAATGTCCACCAACCAGCCATTGGATTCCAGCATGCTCCGGTCCACATAAGCCATTGAAAAAATTGTTCCATAGATGCGAGAGGTTTTGAACGATATCGCGGGGAGCTTTTTGATTTACACAGTCCAGAGGGTTATTATCAAGTTGAATGGACAAAATAGGTGGGAGAGTCTGGACATATTGCTTGGCCTGTAAAGAGTTCATGTGTTTTAACTCCTTGGATCCTAGAGACATTGTCAGTGCTTTACTTCACAATGCACTGGTGATGTTTGTAGCCTCCATGGTGTCAAGGGTATATGTAATGCAAAAAGAAACACACTACACATACTTATTGTTTACTGTAATAGTAGCCCAGACTAATGGGTTTACTTTTTTAAAGTAATTCAGCAAATTGTTTTAAAGCGGAACTATCATCAAACTTGCGTTGATCACCAAATCCTTAATTCCATAGCAATATACATATGCAAACTTGTATTTTGCTGCATAAGTCCAGCATTAGTGAAAAATAGTACTCAAACACTAGAATATTTGGCGCTCTGTAAATTATAACATAACCATATATATATATGTATTCAATTATTATATCATATAGTATCAATAGGAGTGGATCAGTGTGGCACTGCCTTTAATACAGGGAACTACAATCCCTGGAACGTGTGTACTCAATCCTAACCCTACCAAAGAAACTACAAATATGGGAGAGCGCTATAAGTTAAAATAGTATCTATCTATAAGTAGCAATCTTTAGCAATGAGACACATCCAAATAGTTATAAAAAGTATCTTTATCTAAAACCACAAATCAATCTACAATGTATACATTGCTAAAAATACAAGTGCTAGAGAGTCCAAGCACACTCATGGGCAAGGGATCTCAAATTATTTTCTTTCTTCATGAATGCACCTCGATCGATGTTTCCAACAAATATATGAATTAACACTTAACTCTCCCGACTGCGTATATATATAGATATATAATATAAGTCTCTGTTTCGTGGTTTCCCCCCTCTAGTGTCCTCGTTCTTCCCCTTGTTTCCTTATGTGTCTTAGAAGCTAGCAGTATATATTTTAGCAGTCTTCAATCAACTTACTTAGCTGGATCAATATATCTCCTCCAACTCTCCAGCAGTACTTGACTATTTCTGCACACTTCTCCACTGCTATTTTTTCCGCTTCTTCTTCCAACACTGGGGGTACGGACTGCGGACGGTGTTTGTCTTTACCACGTATCAAATAACTGCTTTCTTCCTTAAGCTGTTTGGCGGGCAGAGTTTAAACAATCTTATTTTAATTCAATACTAGCAGGCTCCTCGCTCCTGTGGGTGACTGGACAATCTCTATTACACCATAATATCCTCCTCCAACTGGACAATCTCTTTTACACCATAATATCCTCCTCCTCCCTGATGAAGTGCTGAGGTGCAGTACGAAACGCATTGGAGGAGGATATTATGGTGTAATAGAGATTGTCCAGTCACCCACAGGAATGAGAAGCCTGCTAGTATTGAATTAAAATAAGATCGTTTGAACTCTGCTCGCCAAACAGCTTAAGGAAGAAAGCCTTTATTCGATATGTAGTAAAGACAAACGCCGCCCACAGTCCGTACCCACAGTGTTGGAAGAAGAAGCGGAAAAAATAGCAGTGGAGAAGTGTGCAGTAATAGTCAAGTACTGCTGGAGAGTTGGAGGAGATATATTGATCCAGCTAAGTATCTTGATTGAAAACTGCTAAAATATAATATATACGCTGTTGAGAGAGTTAAGTGTTAATTCATATTTGTTGGAAACATCGATCGAGGTGCATGCATGAAGAAAGAAAATAATTTCAGATCCCTTGCCCATGAGTGTGCTTGGACTCTCTAGCACTTGTATTATTAGCAATGTATACATTGTAGATTGATTTGTGGTTTTAGATAAAGATACTTTTTATAACTATTTGGATGTGTCTCATTGCTATAGATTGCTACTTATAGATAGATACTATTTTAACTTATAGCTCTCTCCCATATTTGTAGAAAAATAGTACTCTTTCGTCAGGCAGCAACAGAGCAGACCTCTTGCAGAGAAGACATCTGAGTCTGCGGGTCCGTTCCCTTCACCTCCACAATTGGTGAGTTGAATGCCTTTGTACCTTAAGGCAACGGAAGGGACTGTGCAGGCGCAGAGAGTGCCTACAGCAAGATCCCTGCTGCTGCTGCCTGCCGAAAAATTCTATTTCTCACTAATGCCTAACTTATGCAGCAAATGTATATCGCTATGGTATTAAGGAATTGGGGCTCAATTTAAGTTTGATGATCGTTCTGCTTTAACCTTGCTAAATGAACTGCAGCTTGCTGTTTTGTAAGTATTTGATTTATGCCTCTTGACTCTTTCCCAGCAACTGAGTGCCATAGTCCATACTCCCAGTATGCTAGAGTGAGCCAATGATATCTAGAATTTTAATTTATGAACTTTTCAACACAAAACTATTGAACATGAGGATCGGTAGAAGGAAAGTGGCACAGCACGTAGATAAGCGAAGAAAGGGGTAATAGGTAGAGGTGGCATAAAGGAAAAGGGAAGAAGACCGATTAGTCAGAAGTGGAGAAGGAAGGGGGTTCTTCCAGCTGAGTGTTAGCGATTCTTATAATTAACTGAAGCCTAATCTAGTATGAAGAATTGATTTGCATTAGGGGTTCACAGGTCAGAAGGGGCATTTGTAAGAGGATTATCAAGCCCCCTGGATAAAATGTTTATAAGTTTCTAGGGGAATACCTTGATCAGGTAAATTAATAAAGTAGGAAAGGTTTATTGAGCATAGTTATCCAATATACACGTGTGAGAGGTTGGGAAGGTATCAGTTTCATAATTATTCACCATTATAAAATAGAAGAATAGGTAATAGTTTTCTGACTGTTTGTGGGGATTAGCTCTCACTCAGCCTTTTTACATATCTGAAAAACAAGATGGCTGCCCTCAGTGTTAACTGAAACTTTACTTGAACCAGATGCTGGAGAACTTTAACCCTTTGAATGCCAGGGAGGTATTCAACACATTGCAATGCAATATGTTGAATACCTCTCTGGCACTCAAAGGGTTACTAAAAGAATACTTATTTCAGAGTTACTTGAAGAGACTTACTTGGTCACTAGAGAGGTCTCCAGTGCATTGCTTAACAATATGTTGGAGACCTCTCTAGCATTCAAAAGGTTAAAAAGAAAAAATAATTTTGCAATGTGTTGGATACAGGGAAATGTGTAGCTTGTTTGGGCCATATGGTATTTATTTGACATCACGTTGGTATAACTGTTCTAAATCCAAGGCTGGATTCCATTTCAGATGGATCCATGTTTAGTTTTCATTTCCAAATTGCCCAATTCACTTCAGCAGGAATCTGTACGGTAGAACCTGTGATAGCATCACCTGAAATGGAATCCAGGCCTCAGATCAGTGGCCAATTTTTATAACATGTTATATGCCCATAACAACAACATTTCCTAGCACTGTATAATGGGGGTAACAAAGAATTGAACAGACATTTATAAATATTATGGCAGAAAAAAAATCTGAGGTCCCTGTCCATAAGAGTTTATAATCTGCTCTGTAGGATTGTGCTGACATAGCTAAAAAAAAATTCCTTTTTGACTGTAATGATATTCATTCCATACCAAACACTTAAACCATCACCTCAGCCATATAGACATAAGCTATTCTAGAAAACTACTGATAAGTACAAGAGTTTCAATATAAAAAAAAATGGAAAGCAATTAAACACAAAACATTAATTTCACTAGTAAAAGGGCAATTGTCCCTTTAGTAAATGTTGACCTATGTTTTTGTGAATAACCTGATTTTAATCCAGGCCTCTGAAAGTTATCTTACTCTACTTTTTTTGCAGTATTTAGTAGTGTTACAGACCCTGCAGATATAGTATGGAGTTCAAGTGATAGCGATTTGTCACATGATGGGAGCAAAGAACTTCTGTTGCAATCTAATCGATCTGGAAGATCCTCTCGTAATGCAAGAAAATCCTACCGCATGGATGAGTCTGTTTCTGTGGATGGGTGCAGTGAAGGTTAGTGTCTTTGCTGGAACTGTACCATGTGAATAAGTTGATCTTCATTTGCCTATCTCCTTAAAAACTAGAGGGATGCACAATGCATTACAAAGCAAATCAATGGTTAAAAGAAGCACTTGCCTAGATAGGTGTCTTTTACATCAGTCTGTTATATCTGTATACTTTAGTCTCTGTTGTAGTCTACGGATGGTGTATTTCATTTTAGACAGTGTGATGAAGAAAAAGCTTATGAAAAATTCATGACTGCTAAAACCTATTTGTTGTGAGGAGGCAAGTAATAAAGACAGACTTCCTCACAGATCATTATATATATGCAACTGCAGATATAATTGTAAAAATATATAACCAGACTTACCTGGCCACTGTGTAAAGGACACCTGTTTGGGTTATGCCATTTGAGTGCCATAGTGTGTGCCATGTCCAGACCCACCCTCTAAATCAAAATAGGTGTGTGGGAAATGAGATGTCTCCCATCTCCATACCACCCCCACCCCCCCAAAGAGTAGCACTGACACTGAGTGGTTAGTAGCCAAGCCACTGGTCAGGCAAGCCGGGGTCATACACAGAGCGAGTAGTCTGCCAGAGCCACAGATCAGAACCGATGTGGGTAGTCAGAGAAGCCGGGGTCATACATAGAGCGAGTAGTCAACCAGAGCCACAGGTCAGAACCGATGTGGGTAGTCAGACAAGCCGGGGTCATACACAGAGCGAATACTTGGACAGGCGCGGATCACAACGGAGCAAGCAGAAGCTATCAGAAATGTAAGGGCAATGACTCCTAGCCCCAAGGAGGATTATAAATGAGCACAAGGAGGTAGGACCCAATTAGGCCACCCAGAATAGGCCCATAAACAGGCGTCCGAGCCAGTGTCTGTAACAGACATAGTAATGCAGAGGTGGCCGCAAGGATGCTGGCTGACACACCACAGAGGAAAGAAGCACAGGCCTCTGTGATTGTGGCCTCTAAGGCCCCTGACATTTCTGATCTCCCAGAAACCTCTGAGGAGGATTCCTTTGAGGATAAAATGGAGGAAGGTGACTGTGAGTAAGGGGCTTCTTCATATGCTTATGTCGACCCCTTTGAGGCTGACCCGCGCCCTCTGCTGAGGGCCTCATTAAGGAGGTTTTAATAACATTACAGGTCACTGCTACCACTGCTGAGGGCCAAACTTCATCTGACGTCTTTCAACGGCGTAAGAAATCCCTCACGGTTTTTCCGCCCAATCCCACTTTAGACCAGGTTATCCTGGATGAGTGGGAAATGCTAGACAGGTACCTTTCTGTTTCCAAGAAATTTTCCAAGCTGCCCCCCTTCTCCGAGGAAGCTTTGATTCAGTGGGCTACACCCCCTCAGGTTGATCCCCCTATTTCTAGATTTTCTACTGATCTTCCCTTGGCGGATGCCACAGCATTGAAGAATATGACTGATAGGAAGCTGGAGGCTATGCTTATGTCTTACTTCGCTGCCATAGGTGCTACCTTGAGGCCTACCTTGGCTTCTGTTTGGGTCACTAGAGCTCTCACCATCTGGGGCAAACAACTTACTGAAGCCATCTGTAAAGGTGCCCCTAAGGAGCACCTTTTAGCCATCTTGGCTAACATGCCTGAGGCTCAGACATACGTCACTGACACTCTTTTTGATGCCGTCAGACTTGCAGCTAATGCTTCTGCCTTCTCTGTTTCTGTTAGACACACATTGTGGCTTAAGATTTGGTCTGTGGACCTTTCATCTAAGAAGTCACTGATTTCTCTCCCTTTTCAGGGAAAATCTTTTTGGGCCTGAACTGAAACAGATTATCAGTGAGGCCACCGTGCGCACTGCTATAATTTATTCCAGGCTGAGACTGAATGCTCCGGTACCGTTCAGTCTCAGCCCTTCTTAGTTGTGCCGGGTCAAGTGATCGCTGAAGCAGCGATCACATGTACCGGCATTCTCAGTGAATGGGATAGTGCGATTCACACACTGTCTCTGAGTCTCTCCTCAACCAGTCTGTCCCTTACCAGTGCTGGGGGTATTAAACCCTTCACTGCTGTGCTGGAGGCTGGCTGTTAGCAGGTCAATTTTTGACCTGCTAAAATCAACTTTTGTTGTGTTTCTTAAAAAAAAACCAAAAACAAAAAAAAACAGAAAAATGTTTTTTTGCAAAAAAATGATGTCAGTTACCAAAACTGGAATTGTGATTTGTTTATATACACCTCCAAATTTAATCAATAATAAAAATGGGAAAATAGGGTGGGAAAAAGGGACATGGGGATTTTCACCCAGGGGGGCAGTGCCCACTTAAAACTGCCCATTTTGTAGGTATGACAGACTGGTCATACCTTTCATACAGTCTCCATAAAAATTTAACCCATTGCACCCAAATGATTCCAAGAGAAAAAAAATGGTGGTGTTTTTAATTTTTTTTTTAGTTTTCTTTAATTTTACTCAAATAAATGCTGGGCTATCCATATAAGTGTGGTATCAAAGGAAAGCCCTATTTGTGCGTAAAAAAACTGTATATAATTTTCATGGGTAAGATAAAGTACTTTGAGGGAAAATACTGTTGAAGAAAAGACATAGTCAAAAAGGTCAGAATAGATCTGGTCCTTAAAGGGATAGTAATACTTCAGTACTACAAATCCCTATATTAAAGCCCTTGTAAAAAGAAATGTTTTGCCCCCAGTGTCATCTCTCAAACCTTTATGGTTTGAGAGATGAACACTTCTAAAGTTGCCCTCTCCCTCCCCCTTCCCCGTAGTCAGCATTTTAGCTGACTCAGGGAAATCCGGTCAGAGATCATCAGGCGGCTCTGCAGCAGAGCTGCGATCTCGTTAACTAAAAAAAAAACTTTCACTAAAACGATCTTCTACATGTGCTTGCAAGCCAAGCACACGTAGAAGACCATTTCAGTTAAAGTTTTTTTTTTTTTAGGTAACGCGATCAGGTTGTGCTGTAGAGCCACCTGAAAGTCGTACGACTCTCTTCCCTGCAGTCAGCTAAAATGCTGACTACGGGGAAGGGGGAGGGAAAGGGCAACTTTAGAAGCGTTCATCTCTCAAACCATAAAGTTTTGAGAGATGACACTGGGGGCAAAACGTTTCTTTTTACAAGGGCTTTAATATAGGGATTTGTAGTACTGAAGTATTACTATCCCTTTAAGTGAAACCCCCCTCAGATTTTCCCGGTCCTTAAGGGGTTAAGCAACCTCTTGTACTGATCACTTTAGGAATCAACAAGTAATTCTGGATGAATTGACAAGCTTTCTCAAACAGCCTGTACAGTTCATCTTCATCATAGCCCCTTGCTTTCAGTCTGCCCCTCAATTCTGCTCCTTGGCCAGCTGCAAGTTGCTCTGTTCCTTAACAGTCTTAGCATTTGTGAATAGGGTAAACCCCTCATCTCTATTATTACTGTGATATGAAACCTGTGTGTTATACATGATTGTTTATTTACTAGGTCTTTGGCCATTCCACTTTTTCTATCTTTTACTTAGCACTTCAGCATGGTACTGTGAGTTCTTTTAAATCGGAACTATCACCTATTTTAAACTTTATGTCAAATAATTCCCCATCTGGTGACTAGCTGCTCAGTAGTGCTAGTCACCAGAATAATTACCTGGTTAAACAGAATGATACCCTGCTCCGGGGCTGACAGGCAGTAGAGAGCTCAGACATTTTCATAGTGATGTTTGCGCTCCTGCTCTGTCAATAACTTTTGGAGCCGAACAGCTCCCAGCAACGCCTCCTAGAGCTGGCTGCGACTGACAGGACAGGCGCGCAGACGTCACTATGGAAAGATGTCTGCGCTCCGTCCTGCCTGTCAGTCCTGGAGCAGGGTACCATTCAATTTAACCAGGTAATTATTCTGGTGACTAGCACTACTGAGCAGCTAATCACAAGATGGGGAATTATTTGACGTAAAGTTTAAAATAGGTGGTAGTTCCCATTTACATTGCCATTTGTTATTATGTACATCCCCTCCCTCCCCTAGAGTTATCACCTGGCTCCATTTTTTGTCTGTAACGTTTAAAAGGGTCTGTGTTCGCACTTTTCACGCAATATTGAGAAAACTCTAAAAACAGAACTAACAATAGTGGCATTGCGTTGCAGAGTGGGAGAGGTATATCCATATGCATAATAAAGAGGTGTTTAATGCATTGCAATGAGTTGAATAACTCTTGGACTGCAAGGGTTAAAAACTGGTGACCCCTCAACCAGTCAAAGGGTTAAACCTTTCAATGGCGGTATCAAAAGCAATATGAAATGGTTAACCCTTTAATTGCCAAATAGGTATCCAGTGCATTGTAATGTGTTGGATATTTCTACAGACACACACACATGCGTACACACCCCTTCCTCTATCTCTCAGTGGAGGGCCGATGTGGGAGGGACAAATAGGACGTGTGATGGACAGGAAGGATGGGAGGGGGCATTTCTGAGGGACAGGAAATGTGGAAAGAGGCATGAAAGGTGGAGTGGGACAAAAAAAGAGATGTCCGAGTGACTGGGAGGGTAGGGAGTGTAGGTGAAGGTTAAAGCTAAAGATTACGACTGGGACACAGGGTGAAAGAGAGGGGTAGGGATGTGTCCAGGGGGCTTTGCCCTCCAGGCCACTCCTGGAAAAATAATGCACCCACGTATGTTGAAGATTAGAACATCTGCTTCTTAATGCTCCTGGGGCTGTGGCTGGCACGGGAGCAGAATTTTGAATTTGTCATGTGCCAGCCTTCTTCTTTTATTAATATAGATCTGTATGTACATACCTGGGAACTCTCCGGTTTTGCCCCGGAGACTCCGGATTTCAAACTGAATTACCAGGTCTCCGGGGCAGTGTGTGAATCACCGGGTGGGCAGAGTTTAAGTAGAAACTCTGCCCACTTGTGCTCCATCCTGCCCGGTTCCTCCCACTCCCCACCCTCTTACCTTCATTTTGCAGGGTTTTTTTTTTGTCGTCGCCCCCCCCCCCCGCGACTAAGCCCCACCCCTTTTATGACGCGAATCGCGTCATTTTCGGCACTGACAGGGTTACCCTCCGGGTAGCCCTGCATGAAAAGTTCCCAGGTATGTGTATGTAGTATATCCTGTTCTCATTCAAGTTTTACTAGCCAGTGATCTGACTGATCATTGTGTGAAATGTCTACTTTGTACTGTGTGAATCTGGTGCCTTCATAGGTGTGGGAAATTCACTCCACACTAGGGAAATTCACACCAGCATAATTACCTCTTGCTATGATACACAGATATTTTGTTTAATTATATGTCACATTTTTGTTCATTATTTTATCCTTTTTCTTTTCATATTTAATGTTTTTGTGTGGATAATTATATACTGTGAGTCTTCTCATTTTTCTTTCATTGTTGTCTCATGCCTTCCTGTGATTTATCTCTTGTTAATTTTCTTTTGTGATTGCCCTAAACTGCTAGGTGCTAAACTCATGCCCAGGACATTGCAAAACATTGTGTTGGAGACCTCTTGAAAATCTAAGGGCGGTATGTCCTAAGGAAAAGTGAAGGGGGGGTTACGCCCTAAGAAGTGATGAAGAGGTGATAAAGAGGAGATAACTTCTCCAGCGGTATTACCTCCAGTTCCTGTGTTATTCTATAGGGCCTAAGAGAAATCTTAGTGCATTGGATCCATAGAATAACATACGAAATGCAGAAGTGATATCACTGGAGAAGTTATCACCGCTTTATCACACCTTAGTGTATAACCCCCAAAGAGTTCTGGGACAAATCATTTGCATTGTAGGAGATAACTAAAAATTTCCATTGATTTTAAATGGGATTTTAACCCCTTGAATGCTAGAGAGGCCTCCAACGCATTGCTTTGCAAAGCAATGCGTTGGAGACCTCTTTAGCACTCAAGGGGTTAAAATTTCCATTTAAATCAGTAGGAAATTTTGAAATGTTTATTTCTCCCTTATAGTGCAAATGGTTTGTCCCGGAACTCCTCCACTTTTCTTTTGAACATACGACCTTATGGCATTGAAGGTGATGTGCTGAGAAAAAGAGGTGCCATTCTGGGGCAAACCAACTGCACCACAGGGGGGGAAATAAAAATCCCCCTAATTTTTATTGATTTTATAATGGGGCTTTTGAATCCTTTGAATGCTAGAGGTCTCTTTGTTCTAGAACTCTCTAATATCGATTGGTTTACAAGCAGCCCAGTTTCAGTTGTTTCCCTATGGTGCATTTGGTTTGCCCGAGAATTGCATAACTTTCCTTAGTATATCAACCTCACTGCTTCCCTTCTTTAGTCCTCATGACACAACAGATCAGGTTTTCAGGATATCCTGGTTGATCACTGGTGGGTAATCGATGGCTCAGTCATTATGATTGATCATTTTGCCTTAGTGATATGATTAAAACCTGACCTGTTGGAGTGGAGGATCACTGCTGTATGAGCCTAAAGAGTATGTACAGGAGGCTGTGAAAGCACTGTTGGTCTGAGAGATTTTTTTATTGATGTTCTCCATGTCTGAGGCCCAGTAGAGCAATCTGCAAATGAATAACCTAAAGGGCATGTTGCCTTCCATGTTTTGTCCCATAACATGTTACAGTCCTATCGTCTGATCTTGTTAATTTCTGGAGGTGTCTGTTGATGGTGGCACCTACTTCCTCTTGATCGATATTTATATTTATATATATATATATATATATATATATATATATATATATATATATATATATATATATAATGCTTTTGTTAAAATGTTTGTAATCAACTGGATTCTTCAAGCTAGAATTCAAATAAAATGCAAGTGAGTAATAGTATAAATGTGTGTAAAAAGCTAAAATAAAAACACAAAAGGTTTTCAAGGTTTGGTGAAAAGCAAAAATGGGGTCATCAAGTCAAAAAGTTTGGGAACCACAGGAATATGGGATCTGAACTGGGACTTTACCCCTGATTAAACCCTGTATTACTACTGAGCAGTCTTAAAGTAAGTATTTTCTTATCACATGTCTGTGCTTACTGATAACTGGTAACAAAGGGGTATTAAGTGATACTGTTGTGTTTTGTAGATGATACCCCTCAGATCAGTGGCTGGCAATATGACAGTGACTTTGATGGTGCTGAAATGTGCAGAGAATCGGGTGCAGCTGAGAGCGTAGTGGAGATATCGGACTCTGAGTCCTCCTCCAGTAACATTACAGGTTCCCAGCTGCAGAGGGAGACAGAGCTTGCTAAAGTAAGTCATTCTGTGTTATGTTTTCATTCTTTAATGATGATGAGGTACATAATAAAACTCGGATGATTTGGGGGCAAAACAACTGCACCACAGGGGACAAATATCATTTCTCAAAATTTATATTTATTTTATATGGTGCTTTTAACCCCTTGAATGCTAGAGAAGTGTCTAATGCATTGTGAAGCAAATGTTTGGATACCTCTCTCTGTCAAGGGATTAAAAGCACAATTTAAGTCAATGGACATTTTTGTTTGCATGCTCTGTAATTGGTTTGCTCGATTATTGGTCCAGTTCTTCATAGTTCAGCCTCAATATTTTAATCTTAACAACTGGACAGGTTTTTTTTCTGGCTTTGGTTTTTCCCTTGATGACATTTGTATAATCTATACATTTTCTAAAAGGGAAAAATATAATAAATGTGTAGTTCCAATAAGATATGTGTTTAGTCAATACTTCTAATTTTGAGTTTAAAGTTTAATTCTGATAAAATCATGTTGGCAATATACCTGTGTTATTATCATTGTCTATGATGTGTTTTTTTTTCTTTTTTTTTTTTTTTTTTTGCCAGCAGATGGCAGTAATGCTACACAGTCGTGTACTTGGGATGTGTGTGTTGTTTGATTCCAATGTTATTCTATCATTTGCCACCAGAGGAAATAAGTACTGTCTCTCCCACCAGTGTAACTTGTTCCCTTCAGTACCTTGTACAGAACACCATGAACATCTTATCATCCTTAAAGGGATAGTAATACTTGAAAATAATTTTATTTGATATTGTAGCCCTTAAAAAAAAATGTTAAAAATGATATGTCTTAACTCCCAAACCTTTATGGTTTGGGAGATATGCACAAGCAAAGTTTCACCCTAAGTGACGTCACTGTTCTAGCTCTCAGATTCGGAATCCGGTCCCGGAACCGACTGCAGCTCTCCAGAAGTGCCGAGATAACAATCCTTAAAAAGGAATTTCTTCATTGAAGTGGTCTACAAAGTGTGCTTGCAAGCCAGGCACACTTTGTACACAATTCCAATTAAGTAGTTCTTTTTAAAGATCGTGAACTAGACACTGCTAAAGAGCTGCCTGCTGATCTGTGGACCGGATTCCAAATCTGTCCACTAGATGGCAGACTTGGCTGAAACAGCCAAGAAAAGGGAACTTTATTTTACTTGTGAATATCTCCCAAACCATAAAGGTTTGGGAGGTAAGACTTATATCATTTTTAATGTTTTTTTAAGGCTACAATATCAAATAAAATTATTTTCAAGTATTACTATCCCTTTAAGGTGTATACACCATTATATTCTCATATTTACAGATCAGTGTTAGGCTGTTGGGCACACCAACAGTTCAGGTCAGGATATCCTTGTATGCTATGTTGGATCACTGCATTAGTCCTTTTGACTGATCTGTCTTCGCTTAATTAAGGATACTCCAAAAAAAAAAAATATGCCCCCAAAAAACACCGTGTTCTAGTTACCAGCTGCTTTACCTCAGGAGGGAAAACAAACTTGTTTAATAATAACGAATTTTACTTTGAGTACTGTTATTTCTGTGACTATTCTAGTTTTTGCACCCTGTTCTGAAGGTGCCCTGATACTGTGTAAACCTGGCAGAAAAGCAACAGTAGTATGATCTAGTCCTTCAGCTGAAAGAGTGCATGTATTTTAGAGTTCCCATTACTGGAGTTCATTTTAAAGGGGATGCTTATGAGAAATACTGTAGGGCTGTTAATTTGCAGTCCTGTGGTATGTATTTTTCATAAAGGTTCCATAGTCTCTGAGGACAATTTCGTTTAACCCTTTGAGTGCCAGAGGGGTACGCAACTCATTGCTCTGCAATGCGTTGCGTACCCCTCTGGCACTCAAAGGGTTAATATGTTTGATGTGTGGAAAATGGTGAATGGCACTGGGTGCGTTGCTAGAATCCAGTTTTCTTCAGGTGCCTGTGTTCATGTGAAGTCACAGAACAGGAGGTGGGGAAATCCTCTCTAACTTGGTTTTCTCCAGTATTGTAATTCCTCTTAGTACCTCAGTCTGTGTGTATGGAAGGTTGGGAAGAGTCTTAGTGAGAGATGCACAAATGGAAGTGGTTACTGGATTGGATAAATAAAAATTGGAAAGTAAGGGACTGACCTAAAAAACATATTTGGCACTTTTGGCAGTCACCGTTCTAAATATCCTCATTTTTCAGGTGTATATCTTAAGCAGGGTGGATAAAAATTGATGATTTAAAAAAAAATAAATACATTTAAAAAAATAGCATTTTTTTTATTTAAATCAAATTTATTTTAATGAAATGCTTTTGGAGGAAAAATCTGTCTAAAGATAGTTTTCTATTTACGATACATTATAGTTTAAAGGTTATTCAGCATGAAATAGAGGTTAGTTATGTACCTGATGCTGTATAGTCAATCAATTATATTTTATGTTCTATTTTATTATATGTGCCAAATATGAGTGATTAATCTACTAACCCCTTATCGACCCTAGATGGTCATTGTACGTCATGGGTAAATCTGACTCAATGACCCATGATGTACTATGACAAGTCATGGAATTCCGGGCTCCCCCCGCTGCTGCACGCCATTCGGGGAGTCCGGAAAAAAAAAAAAAAAGAAGCTCTGTGGTCCTTTAGTGACCGCCGCGTGCCTTCTCGGCCAGTTGTTAAGGGGTTAAACTAAAGTCAGTTCTGATATTGCTGTTTTAATAATCTGACAGGTTATATTCTAAATATGACTTCTTCACCTGGTTGCAAATATTGATGGTTTTAACTACCAGCAAGAATGAGTTTTTGCATTTAAAAATCACGATTTAAATCGAGTCTTACTGACTAGTGATTCAAATCATGATTTAAATTGTGATTTTAAATGGATTTGATTTAAATCAAACCCACCCTGATCTTAAGCAGTTGTTTTATTGATGGGTCCGAAACTCACACCACTATATTGGTAAATGGCATAACAGACTCCCAAATACTGCTTTATTAGCAAGAGATTACTTTATGGAATGTTCATGTTATTTAGTGCATTTGTTACCTTTGTTCCTGTTCAGCACTGTGGAACCGCCAGTGGCAATGTTATAGTTAAACTTGATAAAGGGTCATCCATTCTCAAAATATTAACATCTACATTTCACCTTAACCCCCTCAGATGCTCGAAAGCTCTCCAACTCATTACTGCTCTATAAGCTGAAGAGCATCCAAGTGGTTAAAGGGATAGTAATACTTAAAATGTAAAAAGAAATATGCTGTAGGGTTTATCCCCCCTGAAAGGGGTTTTATTCAAAAGTTATTACAGTTTAAAGTTGAATTTTTTAGGTGCAATATCACAGTGGCCTGAAATTGTATGGTGGCGCTGTTGCTACACCATCCTATGGACAGCTCTTTAGACCCTTTAGAAATCATAGCTATAATGTCACCACCTTCTAGTTCCTCAGTGCTGTGAGTTGGAAAGATCTGTACCATGCAAGGGGGTTAACATTCAGCAAATAAATCTCTTCATGTCCAGACACTTTTCAGGCATTTGCTTTTTGAGGCTCCATTTTTTTTTTGCTATACATTTTCTTCCATATCATTTGTTGAGCCGTGCAAGTAACCTTTAGAGTCCTGCTTTGCACAGGACTGGTTAATGTGTATGGGCATGGGCAGTGTGCCACTGTTGGATTTGTGACTGATGACACAGACAAGTTGTGCTGGCTGGAGTTTGCCCTTGAGACTTAGTACATACGTGCTCGGCTGTGATGTTTGACACTTTTTTGCTTCCCAGATATTTTTTTACTCTTTTCCTTATGGTTATTTATTAGCTTGGCTTCCGGTTCTCAGTCATGAGTGACGACTGTATATGACAGTTGTTAAAAGTAGATGCAGCTGGTTAAGTCTGCTTTACCCTGCAGAGGGGGCCAGAAGCCAAACATCCTGTATTTATTAACTTACTAACTGAGCCCTTGGTACGGAGGAGACCTTGAGAGAGCTAGAATTTCAGCCTATTTTCATACGAGTTTATTACATTTTTAACATTGACCATTATAACTAGCAGGAACTTTCAAATACATTCTGATTTATTGCCTTTATAGGCCATTACGTTGTATTTGATGGTGGAGTATAGCAGAATTTGTTTAACAGCCTGCGTCACATATTCAATACCTGAAACAATATTTTCAGACCTTTCAGTGGGTCTGGACTCTCCCCCAGCTCTGTAAAGGTGACATTATCAATATATACTATAAGGGGCAGAAAGATGTGGAAGCGATTGAGGAAGTGTAGCAAGTACAACCGTGCAGAGCAATGCAGTGCGTACCCGTCTGGCACTCAAAGGGTTCATGACAGACTACGGCCTAAATTCCATTCAGGTTTTTTTCACTGTTTTCATCTAACAGATTCTCATTGAATTATATGAAGAAATTTGATAAAATTGGTAAAGTTCTCAACTACAGTGGAATCCATGTCTATATTGTCTCCCTAAATAATGTATACAATTAAATGGCTGTAACCATCCAAGAAGGGCTGCAAATAATATGGCTGATATACCAAACAGAACTGGAGTAATTCTGGGGCAAACCAATTGCACCATTAGGGACAAATAAAAATCACCATTGAAGAATTAGACCAGTAATGGAGCAAACCAAATTCAGAGACGGCAAACACAAATTCCCATTGAGTTAAATGGTGCTTTTAACCCCTTGACTGAAAGAGAGGTCTCCAAACCTTTGCTTCACAATGTGTTGGACACTTCTCTAGCATTCAAGGGGTTAAAAGCGTCATTTAAATCATTGGGTATTTGGGAATGTTTATTTGTCTCATTTTGGACTCTTGATTTACTCCAGAATTACTACGGATGGGAGCTGCATTAAGGTGTGATACAACGGAGATGACTTCTCCAGTGTGATAAGCTCACCAGTTCCTATGTTATTCTATGCAGCCTATGCACTAAGATTTGTCTAGCTTCAGACAATTTAGTGCACTGGCTCCATAGCATAATGCAGGAACTGGAGTCACCTTTTCTTTATCACCTCGTTATCATACCTTAGTGCATCTCCCAACACTTTTTATTAGTACATCAGCTTCACTTTTCTGTTGATAAACTGATTTTTCCTACTTATTGTATTACATGACAAGTGAAAGGTCCTGGGACTTCCAGGCAACTTGTGGCTCTTCAGGTGTTGTTGAACTAAAGGTTCCATCATCCTCAGTCATCCAACAACTGAGGCGTGTAGGGGGAATGCCCAGGTCATAGTTCAGTATTTTAATAACGGGGGAATTCAGCCTTTATGAACAAAGTAAGGTCTAAGAATTTGTTTTGGGGGTTTTTGTTCCATTACTAATATATTTATGTGCTTAGTGAGATGTGTGTTCACAGATTTCCAATCTTCTTCTCTAAGCAAGGCTTGTAAACCAATTTTAACTCCTTGATACCCAGTATGGTGTGCAACACAATCCTCTACATTTCTGTACCAACTTGTATCCTACTACAATTAATGTTATTCAAATTGTGTTAACCCCTTAGATGCTAGATAATTCTCTAGTGCATAGCAAAACTAGGAGTTTAGAGATCTATGTAGCATCTAAGGGGTTAAAGTGTTTAATTGATAGGGTTCCTCAACCAACCGCTTGCAAAAAAAAAAAAAAGACAGCCCTGCTTATGGGGATCAGGACCCCTCCTGTTGCCCCCCATCTACTGCTCTCCCAGCTAATTTGGCTGGAAGACCAATAGAGGCGTTGCAGGGGAGCAACAGAGCTCATCTGCTTGTGTCCTACCTGAAGTAGGAGTAGGGCTGGATCTTGAAACCCTATCACGTCAGTGAGAGAAGGTTTCCCTCATTGACGTGAAATAGTTTCCGATCCCGCCCACTCCTACCGGTAGCAGGAGGGATGGAAGCAGGTGATCCCTCTTACTCCCCTGCATCATCACCTCTATTGGTCTTCCATCTGAATCAGCTCTGAGATCAGTAGCTGGGGGGCATCAGGAGGGGTCTTTATGCCCCACCTCGAGGTCTGCTCTTAATACTATTTAACCCTTTCAGTACCCCAGAGGTATCCCACTCAATGCTTTGGATACCCCTCTGGTACTCAAAGGGTTAACTCCACAAATCAAAAGTAAACCAAACAAAAAATACAAGGTTCATAGCACTGGCGAAGTTATGCCACACACCTGCTAGTGTGTATAGATATCTAGATAGATAGATAGACGGATATAGATTTATGACCTGGTGAGACAGCTGTTGGTTAATGCACCAGCTGTGGAATCTGTTCAAACTTCATGTTAGCAGGGTCAAATATCTCCCAACCTGCACTGGACCAGAGTGGCAGATTATGGTTTATACCCTCAGCTTGCTGAGAAGGCAATCATCCTGCAGTGGACTTATAATGGCTGCATCTTTAAATACTGGTGTACTTGTTTTCTTTTTGTTTTAAGGGTGGCACCTATTGGGATTAAGTATATGCGAAATACAAAGGCTAACCATCAAGTGCCTCCTCCTATTATCTATTGGTTTGGTAACCTCTGTTCTATGTGATCAGTAGTTGGGCTCCTGTAGCACCCATTTAACCGTCTGAGTGTCAGAGAGGTATGCAAAGCAATGTAATGGATACCTCTGGCACACACAGAGTTAATAGATAAACTTTGTTTTCATACAAAACAAGACTTAATTTTTGGTGGTGATTTCTCTTTAAGTCAAAACTTGCTCATCACCCAATTACTGTCCAAACGATTTTTCATTTATAAAATGCCTCTGTGTGTAATATGACGTTAGAGGTCATTATTGAAGATCTTCATGTATACAAGTAGTTGTACTAGAACTAAAGGAATTGGAAACAGTAAAATAAGTAAGAAAGCAATTCTGGAACAAACCAACTTTTCATAGGGGAAAAAGAAAACTGTATTTTGAGGTAAATGGAGGTTTAAACACTTTGTATGCCAGATAGGTCTCCAAATACACTGGAAAGCAATGCTTTAGAGACCTCTAGCATTCAAATTGTTAAAGGGATAGTAATACTTAAAGTGTTAGTAATGTCTGAAAAAAACTTTTTTTGCATTTAGAAGAGCTTAAAAAGCTGATCTAAATTCAAAAAACCGTATCTCTCAGACCGCTATGGTTTAAGAGATACGGGTGTTTAAAGTTTGATTTCTCCTACTGACAGCTGTAAAGCTGTCAGCAGGAGATCCGTGTCGGTCGACACGCTGGTGCTTGAGAAGTGCCGGGATCTCGTTACTTACACGGAATCCCTTCATTGGAATGGTCTAAAACGTGTGCCTAGTCTTCAGGCACACGTATTAGACCATTCCAATGAAGGGATTCCGTGTAAGTAATGAGATCCCGGCACTTCCCATCAGCTTTTTAAGCTCTTCTAAATGCAAAAAAGTTTTTTTAGACTTTACTAACACTTTAAAGTGTAAAAAAACAGAGCTGTCCATAAGATGGTGTTTCAACAGCACCACTGTACAATTTCAGGCCACTGTGATATTGCATCTAAAAAATTCAAATTTGAGCTGTAATGACGTTTGAATAAAACACCTTTCAGCAGTGGGAGTACCCTCGTTTTACTCTGGGGGATAAGCCCTACAACATTTTTTTTTAATATTTTAAGTATTACTATCCCTTTAAAATCCCCATTTACACTAATGGGAATTTAAAGGAGCAGTAAACTTTTTTTATTTTATAAAAACACATATTTTATAGATCTTTTCCTGCTGAATAAAATAAGGGTACTCCCACTGCTGTTAGATGTTCTATTCAAAATGTATAACCGTTCAAATAATCAGGAAGTGAATTTACTGTGTTTACTTCCTGATAGTTCTAACTGACAGGAAGTGACAGGCAGTTTCTATCACATTCTAGAATTTGACCACTAGAGGGCACTGATAATGTAAAGGAACATGGGTTTAAACTGTCATAACTCTGGAAATATGAATCTCTTGGCAGTGGGAGTACACTTAATTCACTCAGTAGGGAAATCCCTACAATATATATTATATTCATAAAAAAAAGTTTACTGCTCCTTTAAGGAATGTTTTTGTCCCCATGGGGTATTTGCCTTGCCCCCGAATTGTTCCTCTTAAATGTCCTGAATATGGTTCTTAGTTAATATCTGCTACTTCATTCAGCGTACAGGTATACTCCCAAGCATTTATCTCCCCTGTAAGAGCTGAAGTTCTCAGCGGCAGCCTTTTTTCTATTGGCTGCATATGTGGGTTTGATGTGATAGCAGCCCATAAGAATCCAGCTTTTGTTAGGAGAAAACATAAGGTGAACCTGTACACTGAGGGCATTATGTTTATGATTTTACTAGTCTGAGAGGTGGGGGCTACAAAGATTAGCATTCAAATAAGTATTTTTCTATGTTAATTACCCTTTAATTGAAGATGGGAAGATAAAAAATTGGTGAGAAAATTGTGTTACAATCTCATATGAAGCCATTAAGTTATAGTGCAGAGTTTGCTGATGTGAATTTTGGACCAGTTTCAGATCTTTGAAATCTATCTGGGATCGAAGCAGCAAATCTGATAAAATACTATTCACTTGTGCCAAAGACATACAGAGGTGTGGTGTACTAGGAATGTATGTGTCAAAATATGCTACTCCCCAACAATGTTGTTATACATTCCCACTCATAGCCTCCTGGGTACCTTAGAGGTGTCTAAATTATTACACTTTGAAAATGTGTGCTGTGTTGGGGTAGGATGGAATCTTGATGTTTTTACAAGACTGAGTCAATAAATATATAGGGTGACATGCACAGAATGTTTGCAGTTGCTAAATGAACCACTAAAGGATATTTTATTTTTCAGTGGTTTTCTCCAAGCTAGCATCTATAGACAGTATTTTTCCTTCTAGATCCCTAAAATCCTATCTCAAGCCTTTAAAGGGGGATCTATCACCCCTATACAAGTGTGTGTGTTAAATGTTAGGTTATATAGCAACTAGGTGGATTTATTTTATTATTATTTTTTTTAAACCCTTTGAATGCCAGAGGGGTACGGAATACATCGCACTGCAATGCATTCCGTACCACTCTGGCAATCAAAGGGTTAACTCTATTTGGCAGAAAATTAATGTTTAAAGAGTGCACTTCCGGACAGACTGCTGTTCCCTGCTCGGTACCACAGTCTCACTCTTCTTCTGCTCCCCTCCATCTATGCAGCCTCCTCTGATGACGGAGGGTTTTCTGTCTGTACTCTGGAGCACTCTCATTGGCTAGATATCGATCTCTGCCAAACAGATTGCTCCAGCTTACAGACAGAAAGCCTCCGTCATCAGAGGAGGGAGAGGAGCAGAGGAAGAGTGACAGATTGCGGTACCGAGCAGGGAACCTCAGTCTGTCCGGAAATGCACTCTTTAAATATTAATTTTTGGCCAAATAGGGTTAAAAAAATTAATGAAGCAATCCACCTAGTCACTATATAACCTACCATTTAACACACACTTGAATAGGGGTGATGTATCCCCTTTAAGGACCAGAGGGTTATGCAACCAAATTCTTTGCAATGTGTTCTGCTCCCCTTTGATCCAATTAATCTTCATAGTATTTGGGCTATGGAGAGTGTTATTTCAGTACTGTCAGAGTTGTAGTTCAAGAGTAATTGAATGATAAAGTATCCCCCTCCCGCCCCTTTTATTGATGTAACACTGCTCACCAGCAGCAAGACTGTCCAGATGGATCGCAGAGAGGGACAATCTTCAGTGAGCATAAGGAAAAACCTGTGAAGGGGGGCAGGGTTTTACTTCTGCTCACAGTAAGAAGATTGTCCCTTGCTGTGAGCTGTCTGGTCCCAGGACCAGATTCCACAACCGAGGGGAGGTGGATTACACTAGTTAAAAAGGGGTGGGAAGGGATACTTTATCAATTACTCTTGAACTACAACTCTGACAGTATTGAACTGACACTCTCCATGGCCCAAATACTATGAAGATTAATTGGAGCTGCTTTTATTGTGAAACATTACTATCCCTTTAAAGGTGTATAGTTCCTTTTCTAATGTATGTGTTTATGTGTTGAAAGATGTACTCCTCTACTATACAGATAATCATTAATTACTTTTTGCTGGTGTAGCTGTGGTGCATGGGAAGATCCATTAATTTGAGATTATTAATAACTCATCTTCTATGATATTTAAAACCTTTGAGTGCCAGAAGGGTACACTGGTACTCAAAGGGTTAAGGAAATCTCTTCTGAGACACATATCAAATGCAGGCCTGGATTCCATTTCATTTGATAATGTTATCACTGGATTTTATCTACAAATCCCAACATAGATTTTGATAAGAATATGTGAGATAAAACCAGAGTTTAACATGTCAAATTTAAATTGTACTATATAATATTTTTTTATAGTTGGCATCTGTAAAATGTAGTTATTTTATGACAGATCCATAGAATGTAATCCTAAACGTGCATTTCTAAAGCATGTGTAGACTATCCAATATAGACACATTCTGGTTAATGATAGGTTCAGTTAATACTGTTAATGTAATGTGATTAGCATCCACTGTTCTTGTATTCAGAAAGGGTGCAGCCTTACCATGACTTTCATAAGTATTCACCCTTCCTTGATATTTGTTGTGTTATAACCTGGAATTAAAATCGGTTTAATTGGTGTTCTTACCATTTCATTTTCATAACACACTTCACACTTTAAAGGTTCAACATATTTTAATTGTAACACAAGTGTTGGTGAAACAAAAAATCAATACTTAAAGGGGAACATTCATATGAGAAAAAGTTTGGCCCATGGGCTTAAATTTGCCCAACTACAGTAGCCTTGGTATTTTTTCAGTGTTACCTACCTACTATTTAAGCCCCAGGTCCCTTTCATACCAAAACAGTCTTTCCTCTAGAACTGACCTGTATTCGGCTCCATTTAAATTGCCCTCAGTCCTGACAAGTTTCCCAGTGCCTGTCGATGAAAACCATTTGCACAACATGATGCTGTCACCACCATGCATCACAGTGGGGATAGTATTTTCAGGTTGATGGGAAGTGTTCTACACAGAGGGTTTGGCACTAAGGCCAACAAGTTCAGTTTTGGTACCATCAGATCAGAGAACCTTTTTCTACATAGTTGCTTTTTTTCCAGCAATGGCTTTCTTCTCACCACTCGGCTTTGTTAGTGTCTAGGTAATAGCTCAGCTGTGGATTTCTCCATCTCCTTCACAGTTGCCATTTACCCCTTATTTGCTTCTCTGACTAATGCCCTTCTTTCCTGAATTTTCATGGACAGCTTTTTCTAGGGTTAAACACCATTTGTGTCCTATTTTTTCCTTATTTTTAATAATGGATTTAACTGTGCTCTGGTGGATTTCATAGGTTGGCATATTTTTTAGTAACTAAACCTTGATTAGTGCTTCACACAATATTATCACTGACTTGTTTTGATAGTTTCTTGGTTTTCATGTTGTTTACAAATGCTCTCTAATACATATAATAAACTGTGTGGTGTCACCTATGGTAATATATCATTAACTTCCATCCATGCTAAAAATAAATAAATAATTATGTGATGGAAAAAATAGATTGTTTTAACAAATGTTAATTACAGCATCACAAAACCATATCTGATGCATTGTATTTCTGATTGTGGTAAATGCTATTTTGTTGAGAAGTGAGTCAGGTGCCCAATAGCAAAGGCTAGTCATTTTGTCTGCTAATGTTATCTACAACTGAGAATGTTTTGTGAATACTGCCCGTGTTTTTGGTTTCATTTGCCAGTCCTTTATGAAGCATATGTTTGATAATAGAGGTATAATTCTATGTCAAATCAACTGTGCCATCTGGGATAAATTAAATTAACCATTGATTTAAATCCCATGTGAATTTGTCATTTTCATGTGCTTAAAATCCTGGAGTAAAGGCCTTGTGTTCCTTGAAATACGTTTGTTTATTTTATTATTTTTAAAGTGTTAGCAATGTCCCATGAATTTTTTTATAGTTTTGCAGATGGTAAAAAAAGAATCTCATTGCCACAAACCCCATCTTTCAAAACGCTCTTGATGTCAGCTGTAAAGCTGACAGAAGGAGATCCGTGTCTGCCAACACGATGAGGCTCTTTAGCAGAGCTGAAATCCAGTTATTATAAAATAACTACTTCATGGGAACTGTCTACAAACCAGGCACAATTTGTAGACCTTTCCAATGAAGTAATTATTTTCTAATAACGGGATTTCGAATCTGAGGCAGAGCCGCCGGCTGGTCCCGAAATGGATCTTCTGCTGTCAGCTAGACGCTGACGTCAGGAGAAGGGGGAACTTTGATTGCGAATATCTCTCAAATCATAGCGTTTTGAGAGATGGGGTTTGTGGCAATGAGAGTCTTTTTTTTACCCTCTACAAATGTATAAAAAAATTTGTGGGACATTATTAACACTTTAAATAAGCAATCCTTTTATTTATTTATTTTTATTTTATTGGGACACTAATAATATCTTTCACTATCTGCACATCTGTACAATCTTATAACTGGTGGTACCTGACAGGGGCAAGGACTCTCCTGTTGCTTCAATCCAGTCTGTATCTAGTATTCACCGGCCTACTGTGTATGGAAGTTCAATATTCATGCTTTTTTGGAACTATGTTGACTGAAATGTGATCTCCTACTATTTCTGATTTTTGGATGTTGACTTCAAATTAATCTTTTAACCCTGTGTATGTTCAAATTGGTGGGAATTGGGGGAATTTTCATCCCTCTCACCACTCTACAGTTGGTTTGCTCCTGAATTGCACTTTTAGCTTCCCCAGTTGCTTTTTTTTTTTTTTTTTTTTTTAAACACTGATTCCGCAACTCTTCCATTTATCTTTGTGTTCTCCTATGTAGTTGAATGAATGTGTTAATTGCATGCATAAGCAATTGCTCTCCATTTTATCTGTGTGCATTCAGTGACAAGGGAGGAATTATGCATGGATATTTTTTATTTTGCACGATAGTAAATATCTCCATACAACATTCACCAGGTAAGCAACTGGAAATTGTTCATAGATTGAGCTAAAGGCATACATTGTACTTCATACTATCATCAGTAAAAATTCTGTATTTGTTTTCTGAGGCCTAGAACCTGGTCTTGCATGTTCTCTGAGGGAGCAAATATTCCTGCCTTTTTCAAAGGGTTCCATTGATTGTCCAGGATTATCTGCTGACATAAGTGTACAGTCTGTCTGAACACAAGAGCAGTGGGTAACAATCACATTAAATTATTTGACTTTAGCCCTTTGATCTCAACACAAACAGCACAAGGAAAACTATAATAATACTCTGAGCAGGACAATATTACACATGCCTTGAAACCAAGTTTAGGATTATATTTTCATGATGTAACAGGAATAATTTTTATATATTCCAGCTGTAAGTAAGTGATATTTAACCCTTTGAGTGCTAGAGATTTTAGGAATTTTGTCCTCTGAGGAGGCTAGACACTTCTGCTATCCATATGTGTGATTCCCTGAATTAACGTTCCAGTTATATTTGGAAAATTATATATCTACATATTTTCTTTCTTTTTTTACAACAAATTTTCATGGTGCCTCATATGAAATACATTTTTACATCGTGTGACAAGCTATGATGTCATAAATGTGTGAGGAAAAAAATTACTTATTTTCTAATGCCATACACTATATATCAAAAGCATGTATCTTGGTTGTGAACGTTTCAGTGATTTTCATAAACCCTGAACCCCCTGAGTGCTAAAATACCAAAAATGTATAGTTTTATCTACCTGCATGGCCTGCGCAGACCACTTATTAACAGGAGTGCAAAAGGGTATTTTCAGCTTTATGGGAAACACTGCACATTCCATTGGTTACATGGTAAGGCGTCCCTAAAACAGCTCAATAACTATATAAAAAAGTACACTAACAAGCGAATCACAAAATGCCTGAAGTTTCTGGGGCCAAAATTTCTTCCTACAACCCCCTAAATTATGTAGCAATGAAAGTTTGTTTTCAGAAATTTACACTAAAGTCAAAAATTACTGTACTACATGTCACACAAGCTTAGAGTAACAAACCACTAGTGTGCACAACTATTTCCAGAAATTGGTGGTAAAGGAAAAAACACCTTTTTACACTTGTCACTTCAAAGAAACTAAAATCTTTCAACACCATGGAATTTCCTAGTGTATACAATACCTAGTGCCATTCTAAGAAAAATGTCGCCCCATTGGCATTGGTTGACATACCATAATGGTGGTCAGGAGCATAGCTATCAGTAGAAAATGGCCGGGGAACCAGACAGCATGTATGTGCGTGTCTGATGCTCCATTCTTGTTCCATTGGTCGCTAAAAAATCAGAGTAATGTGTAGTTCTTTAGCTGTCTGTGAAATAAGAATGGCTTGTCAGAAACTTGTGTGTAGTTCTGTGGGTACAAGTGGGACTGTGTATGTGGGTAGCTGTGACTACCAGTGGGTAGTGCAAACAGTTTGGGGGGCAGGTGTTATATGCGGGTACCAACAGAAGCAGGCTGGGAGTCACACAGTGTACATGGAATGTCTGTGGCTACTAGGGGCAGTGGAGCCAGGCTAGGGGGTCGGTGTATGTGGGGAATGTGTGGCTAACAGTGGTCAGGAGAACAAGGCTAGGGGTGATCAGTCAGTGTATGTGGATATCTGTGGCTACCAGTTGCAGGGGAACAAGGCTGAAGTGTCAAACGGTGTATGTGAGGAGTTTGTTGCTACTAGTGGGCAGGGAAACAAGGCTGGGGGGGGTTATATAGTATATGATGGAAATCTATAGCTATCAGTGGACAGGGGAACAAGGCAGGGTGGGGTCGGATAGTGTATATGGGGGGCACTGTGGGATTTAAAGGGATAGTAATACTTACTTTTACGAATGTTGATTATTGTTCATATTAAAAAAATAAATTGAATGATGTAAGTCCCGTTCTTTAAAGTTGTATAGTTTTATAGTTGTAAGCTTATAATGTTCCCCTCCTACCGCCCGTTTTACATATGTCAGCTCTCTAGTAGGAGGGGGATAATTTATACGCTTATAACACAAAAACTATAAAACTTACATCATTCAATTTATTTTTTTAATATGAACAATATTCACCTTTCTTAAAATTTAGTGATACTATCCCTTTAACCCCTTCGTGACAATGGACGTACATGTACGTCCTCTGTGGGTGTCACTTAGTGACAGAGGACGTACATGTACGTCCAGGAAATCCGGATCCCCGCGTGGCTGCGCGCCGTTCGGGGACTCCGGATTCTGTTTAAAAAAAAAAAAAAAAATGTTAGACGGACGTTAAGTTATTTATTTGTATTTTATTATTTTGATTTATTTTCCTTTGAATAGCAGGGAGAGGGTATCCTGTGTGTTTTTACATTGTGTTGGATACCCATCTGTCATTAATCATTTGAAGCACCCCTCTGGGACTCATTCAGACCACATGGGGGGCATCAAGACACTCACTGCCTTCCCTTGCTCAACACAGCATGCTATCAATGTCTGGGCTGAGTAGGTGGATCTTCAAGGACCACGCTTGCTATTGATGATGATGATGATGTTGATTGAGCCTGGACGTTCATAGAACCCTATTGGTGAGGAGGTAAAAGACAGGTGGCAATCGCCTTCCTAGTCACAACATTGGCCAGCTATCTGATCAGATAGACAATCAATGCCAATGAGCATCTTGAGGGGTCCCCATGCTAACACCACCAGGTCAGATTTAGTTTTTGAATCGCACATAGTGTGTGATCAATAGATCCCGCACCATGCACCTTTTTTATTTAAAGGATCACTCACCTACTTATGGTTGAGATTGGGTATATTTATAAATTTCACAAGGTTGGCCCAGCAAGCCCACTTTGACAACTTTGTGAAATTTATGATCTAATTTCGAAGCAGGGAGAAGCACTTAAGGACCAATGATGGTCCTGGCATGGCATGGAGTTCAGGACTTCCGGCGCGGCTGCATGCCGCTCCGGAAGCCCTGAACTGGAAGCAATAATAAAAAAAAAAAAATGCCCCGTGATCCGCAAGTGCCGGCCGCGCGTGTGCCCGCCGGTCCTTAAGGGGCTATACACCTTCAGACCATTGTCTATTATTAAACACTTTGTTGCTAGAGCTATAGAGCCTCACAATGCTTTGGAGACATCTCTAGTATCAAAGGGGTTAATTTAAATGTTTCATGTACCATCATTCTATAGCGATGTCCAGTAAATGGCCAGTATTTCATAAAGAGGATATGGGGGTGAACATAAATGGTTTGTTAATTTCCTGTTTCGCTCTATTTATGAAGAAGTACTAGTTTTAAAGCCCGTATACATGGGCCAACACTGGCGGAGCTGCAGTCATGTGCAGTACTGACTGCCTGAACGCTCCGCGGCTGGTGCGGAGCGGGGCGCTCCAAATTTTCCGGTGCGCAGAGAGGACTCCGGTCTGAATTCGGAGCGCTCTGAGTATCAGCCGCAGCGCGGGCAGTCTGTACTACGCATAACTGCAGCGAACATAGCCACCTCTACTGAGCATGACTGCTTCTGACAAACATCCTTAGCGAATTATAGGATGTGTCTAGCTAGATGTTTTTCCATTTCTTCTCTCATGGCCTGGCTAGAAGCATAAACTTTCATTTTCCTGTGAAAAGCAAGACGCAAGAATGAAAGCTATGTGCATGAAAACCAATTTCTTTTTGCACTGGATGCTTTGATGTGTGTTTTCCCATTATTTTCTTTCTGCGCACAGAATATATTGCTCACTGTTTCATTACCACTTTGAGTGCCAGAGGAGTATGCAACACATTGCTTTGCAATGTGTTGCGTACCCATCTAACACTCAGAGGGTTAATAAGATATTTCTTGGTTGCCTTTTCAACATGTAGAACTACAAAAACAGGCTTGATTCCCAGCTTTATGCCCCCAATGAGTTTATCTGTGCATTCTACACGATCTCTTGCTAGTTTGTCCCTTAAAGGAACATTAACACCAAAAATGAAATGGGTTGATGTACATCATCTACTTACAGCTAGCATATGCAAAATGTATGCATTTCGCATACTAAAGTATAATCCTGAATTTGCATTTTAACTTTTTGTCCTGTTCAGAGAATATGCATTTGTTTGTGCTGTTTTGAGATTAGAGATAGTCACTTGAATGTGATCAGTGCTCATTGCTGTTGTATTCAGAAAGGCTGTTGGCTTTTATCAGCCCATTTACAGATAATCCTGGACAAGAAATGTAAGCCCTGGAACCCAAGAAAATGAAAGAATGGTTGCCCCCTCGCATGACTAGATTTTTTTTCTCCATTTCAATTGTAAGCTCTATGGTATCACATGTATAGCCCCAGTTCAATTGTAAATTCTGTTGTATCACCTATGTATCCTCATTTAAATGGTAACATATAGTATAATTTAGTTCCAGTTAAACTGTAGTTATATAAATGTATTGATCATCACCATTTGCATGTATTTGCAGTAGTTTTCCTGTATAGACAGAAACTAGCAGAGCCAGATGCAATGCTCAGTGATTCTTGTTCTGTTAGACAAAGGTAATGATTCAGATGCATATTACAGCTGTTGTACTGAGCCCTCTCTAGCACTCAAGGGGTTAAAAGATCCATTGATGTCAGTGTGGATTTTAATTCATTCCATATGGTGCATTAATATAGTCCAGAATTACTCAGGTTTCTCTTAGCAGATGAGCATCATTACCCCTGCAGATATGTGCTGTGACACTGTTAATGACAGAATAGTTCATCTCCATCTATTCATCATTAACAGGAGAAAAAACCCTCCGTGAAATCAATGATCTTTATTTGTTAATTGTCACTTGTTAATATAAACATATAAATCAAAACTACTGTACCATATTTATCAAACATTTTGTTTCATAAATGACAGCCAGTCTATATGTATTAGCCCATTGAGTTACCCAAAACATTTTAAAGCAAATCTTTGGATACCATTTTGGCACACAAAGGGTTACTCTTTAAGTACTAGAGGGCTGTTCAGCACATAGCATTGTATACCTCACAGGGTTAATTTTTAAAACTGATAGGAGGAAAGGGCATGAAAACGGTACCTCATATTTCATTACTGGTACAAGATTGATGCAAACTGCATCCTTTAAAATCAAAATGTTTAACCTTTTCAGAACGAGAGGCATGTGTACATCTCTTGCATTCAGTAGGTTAATGTGTAGTGGAAGCCAACAGTAATTAGAATGGAAAAAGCATGCACGGTAAGGGGCAGGGGTGGGATAATATGGACGTCTTTACAATGTATTGTAGATATGAAGCAGAAGGCTATTTAGGTAATGTGCTAAAACAGTATGCAGTGCTGGGACAAACCCCTGCATCATGGGGAACAACTAAGCCCCCATTTCTAGTATTAATGCAGATAGTATACCCTTTTAAATCGATGGGTATTTTGGGAATCTCTTTTTATTCCAGATTGTTGCAGCTGGTTATGGTTTTCTGCATAATTTCTCCGCTTTTTCTGATTTATATTTAGTCTGCCTCCCCAACCTTTTCATCCCGCTATCTCCAGAATGGACAGCATGCTTGAATTTGCTGCCCACTTTGTTGCTAATCAAGGACTTACAAGGTTTCTTATGCAGGAGCCATAGCACAGCCAGTTATGTCCTGTTGTACAATTGTAATACTGGACCTGCCGCCCGCTAAATGCATTCTCTTTGTCGAGCTGGCTGGATAGGGCAGCCCTATCAAAGTCTAAGCTGGCTCCCCCAATTGCCCCCTGAGAATGGCCGGGCCCTCCCTGATGGGAGCCCTGGTCTTTAAACGTATGCCTGACCATTCAGTCCATCCCTGGACTAATTAACTGTTCAGGAAATCTTGGCCTTGTAATGAAAAAAGAATATAATATATTAGTTCAACAATTTCTGTATTTGTAGTCGTACAGTGTAGTAGAAAATGTATCCTTTGTCTGTTCTTCATATTTCTTATTGTGAAAACAAGATACAGTAGCTAATTTGCATCTGTAAATATCTCACTGCATTGACTCAGACCATGAACAATTCTTTTAATCTGCATAACATGATTATGCTGCTTTTACCATTTACATGGCATTGAAGCAAGCCTTCCTAGAGTCTGTGAAACCCCATCTAAGAGCACAAGCTGAACTAGTTTCAGATGTCTAATTGTTACATCGCATGAGAACATGAAGAAAGTAACATTAGGCATTGTCTGCCATGTAATCAAAATTTAGGAGATGTCTCTGTCCAAATGGCTGTCTGCTGGGAGTAATATGAAGATAGCTGAAAGCTGATTTTATGAGGCAGAATAGTCCATGCCTTCTAATGTTTCACAAATGATTAAATGTACTCACACTACTGCTGCTTCCCTATATACAGGACTTGAAAAATATCAGATGTTCGCCAGTCAGACAAAAAAGTTACTAGTTAGTAGGAAAAAAGTTACTAGCCCACCAATGTGAAATAAAGATATGACTATATATAATATCAAAGGGTTAAATATCCATGTGGAGCTGCTAAAACTGATCTCTGTGTGTACATCTTCCGCTCCCACTTCCTTCTGGAGCTTCTTCTATGGTTCGGAAGGGCACTGCTTGGCTCACAGAGATAGCCAGTTGTAGTCTGCAAGTGTAAATCAAACTAACAAGCATCAATTTACACATGGCACCTGTATTTTACTCTACAGAAGAAGCTATACAGTGTTTAGGTGGTGGTGATTGAAATGGTAGTCCTGACAGCTGGAGGGCTTCAGGTTGCCCACCACTAGTTTCCACTTTTCCTCCATATCTATGACATTCAACACAGTGAAGAGCTCCTAGAATGGTTAATTAGTGGGTCTCATAGACCTGCCCAGCAGCCATATTTTAACTCCTTCCACTCCTGATCTTTTGGCTTGGCTATTTAAACTGGCAATTCAGCTGATGACTATAATGTACCAATTTGTACATGTCTATGAAGTTAATTTATGTATAATAGAACTGAAACAATGTAGAGCAGGGTTTGGCAGCCAGCTGTTGTTGGACTACAGCTCCCAGTTTCTTCAACTTGTATGGTCAGATAATCAACTGTGTATTCACCTCACTTCTCACACTTTAATGTTCACTAGCTCAGGGCCATATGCATAAAGAGGTAAAATGCCCCAGTGTCTAATTTATTTAACTAGGGTATTTAACCCTTTGAGTTCCAGAGGAGTACGAAACACATTGTCCCATACCCCTCTGGCACTCAAATGGTTATACACTTCAAATATTAACAAGGTCTTATTTCAAATTAATGTGTTGGAATCCTGTAGAATTCAAGGGGTTAAAAGTCCTATTTAATACTTTGATTTGCCAGAGGGGTATGCAACACATTGCAGAGCAATGTGTTGCATATCCCTCTGGCACTCAAAGGGTTAAATCAGCAGACTGCTCTTTTTTTCCCTCCTCTATGGTACAATTGGTTTGCAGTAGAACCACTCCTCTCCATCTGAATGTGGCCTATAATCCTATTGATCACATAATCACTCCTGTTTGAAATTGGTGAATTTATGTGCCATGTAAGTATGATCATTGTGTTACGCTCCTTTGTCTTGATGTGGTATAAATTGCATCTTTTGAACCTATATAAATCCCAGTCTTTTACTCCTTATCTCCTATGATGCTCTGCCTTTTGAAGCCACGTGGGGGCCTTTTCCTGTGTCTGCTTTATTTGAAGAATGGACCCATGTAGACTCACATACTGATCTATAACATTTGGAAAAGGACCTTAGGTTTTTTTTTTCAGCATTCACACACCAACATGTGCATCACATTTGTGTAATTTAATCCATTTATTGTTAGCTGGATGTCCAATACATTGCTTTGCTGTAAGATGGATATCCCTTTGGTACTCAAAAGGTTAATACTCCTCTTATCCGTGTAAAGTTTACAAAGAACCATACAGCTGTAGCATTAATGTTTAATAATCTGTCCCTAGTTTACCTCCTTTTTTCCACCCCATCTATTTCCTCCTCTTGTAATCCTTTGTAAAAATAAATATGTTCCTCTTGTTTGTGAATGTTTGTGAACATTGGGAAATATTTACATGTTCCCATCACCTACACACATTCTATACCTTCTGTGTTGTGTCATTAATTATAGCCTGGATCTTGACTTGTACAGGCCTGTGCATGACATGCAGGGGCTTACTAGAGCTCAGAAAATTATAGATGCTGTTATTGTAAACATGATTCTTTTCCAGAGCTTTGCAAAATTAGCAAGATACATGCCTCTTTGGGTGTGCAAGTGTTAAGAGGTTGCTCTTGAGTGCCAGAGGGATTCCCACTGCATTGCTTTGCAATGTGTTGCAAGCCCCTCTGGCACACACAGGATTAAGCTTTTTGTGTGACCAATGGTAATTTCACACCTACCCTTGGATTTATTGTACCATATTGAATGAATACACTTGAGTAATTGAGTCAACACATCTTGCTGAACTTTCACAGTGAAGTTGATGTACTAAGGAAGACTGAAAAAATTCTGGAGGAAACCAGCTGCTCCAGAGTAGACAAACACAAATTCTACAAATTCCCATTGTTTTAAAGGGGAACTCTCAGCTCTGGTAAACGTGCCTTCATTTAAAAGCTCCCTTCTAGTGAAGTCCTTTATAAAATGTGGTAGGCCGCTTGCCTCTGTGGCTCTTTTTAGATTGGACTGTGACTTTTTATAAAAGACTGAGCATATTAACGCGCTCAGTCTGTGCCTGTACAATAACCTGGACGCGCATTTGCAAGCGAGCGCCAGGTCATATGCAAGAGTCTTCCGTCATCAGAGGAGGTGGGAAGGAGGCAATACTTGGGGCAGGGAACAGGAGAAGATTGACAGGCTGCAGTGTCAGAGCTGTACTTCAGCTTGTAGGGAACTGACGTCAATGGCTTAACATTAAAAGGCAATATATTGACCAATAAATATTTATAATGAAGAATAAAACCAGATAACCGCTTCACTAGAAGGGAACTTTTAAATGAAGACACATTATTATAGGTGAGACTTTTAAAGGAGCAGTAAACATTTTTATGAAAACCTCTGTATTAGAGAGTTTTTCCTGCTGAGTCAAACAAGGACACTCCTACTGCTGTCAGTTGTTGTATTCAAACATTAAAATAACCAGGAAGTGAATTTGCTGTGCATTTACGTCCTGGTTGTTCTGACAGGAAGTGACTCTTCTATCACATTCTGTGGAGAACTATAAGTCACTGACTTTCTTCTCCATTAGAATGTAACAGACTAACTAATTGGAATTTGACCGTTAGAGGGTACTGCTAATGTAAAAAAAACACCAGGTTTAAACAGTAATAACTCTGGAAATATGCACTTATCAGCAGTGGGAGTACACTTATTTTACTCATCAGGAAACATACTACAATATATATATATATATATATATATATATATATATATATATATATATTCATAAAAAAAAAAGTTTACTGCTCCTTTAAACCCTGAATGCTAGAAAGGTCTGATACATGTCGACCATTCTAGCATTTGTGGAATTTAATTTCCTATTTAAATGGGAATGGTTATCTGTCCCCTATGGTGTATTTGGGTTTGCACTAGAATTACTGTAGGTCTTCTTAGTACATCAGCCTCTGTGCGTTTTAGCACCTTCATGTTTCCACTATCAGTGTCAATGGGATTGCAATGGAATCTCTTTAAAAGCGCAACTACAAAATAAAATATCTTTAGCAAAATAACTGACATAGACGTTTATGTCATATTTCAATGGGAATTGAATAATCTCCAATTAGATTTGATGTCACTAAGTGAAAGCACATTGTAAAATTAGATTTAATTAAATTCAGTACATCTGATATTTATCATTGTCAGGAATGATAAACCATGATAGAAAAGACCTTATTCTCAAAGGAAATGAGGGGCAATTCTGGAGTAAACCAAACACACCATAGGGGAGGGGGGGGGAAATCCTCCAATTAACCCTTTGAATGCCAGAGGGGTAGGCAAAGCTCTATTCACTCTCTCTCTCTCGGGGTAATTTCAGTGACATTTTTTTATATAACCGTTTGAGTGCCAGATGGGTACGCAGCGCATTGCAGAGCAATGCAATTCGTTGCGTACCCCTTTGGCACTCAGAGGGTTAAATACCTCTTGAATCTAAAAAAGCCCTACAACACATTTCTTTGGAGTGCATCAGAGACCTCTCCAACATTCAAGGAGTTAATGCAAACCAGGCACACTTTGTAGACCGTTCCAATTAAGTATTTCTTCATAAATGTCGTGATTTCGGCTCTGCTGAAGTTACTCTGTCTGGTCAAATGACCGGATTTTGCATCTGTCAGCTAGAGCACTGACGTATGAGAACGGGGGGAAGAGTTTAAATGCTGCGAAAACAAAAATGATGACGTTTTGAGACATGGGAAGTAGCTTATTCTAATTCTATTATTAATGGCTACAATTTCAGAGATTTTTAAAACAAAGTATTACTATCCCTTTAAATTTGGATAAGAAGAGAAGTAACGTAACCCTTTGAATGTCTGAGGTGCATGCAATGCAGTGGTCTGTAATGTGTTACACCCCCTCTGGCACTCAAAGGTTTAAAAGTATAAAGCCATTGGATTAAATAATTTTATTCCTTATTTTGTTATTTATTTTTTAATTCGTTCCTTGAATTATCTCCACACACCCACTTTCCTGATGACATACCTGAGAGTTCATGTTTCAGAAACCTGTTACCTTTTTGTACCCTCTCATACCTCTCAACATTTCAAATGGCCAGTGTGGGACACTTTTGTATTACAGAGACATTTTAGGTTATTTCATGACCTACTGACACTTCTTTGTGTAACTGAATAATCAAGTTAGTTTTATAGTAAGCTCAAAGTATTTTATTTACACTGACAATTTATAAATACATATTAAAGCCTAAACACACATTAATATGACTGTGGAGCAACGCGATACACTTAGACACCATACCGTCTGATCTCCTATAAAGAGGAACGCCAGGGAGGGAAAGATAGACACCAGGACTTGAGTCTTGCAGGGATATCTGGATGTCTGCCCTGTTCACCATAGAATGTCTATAGCTCTGATCTCTGGGAAGGTTTGTTTGTAAGATACAAAGTAAAAGTCTCTTTAATGTGATATCGCACATTAGATTTGAGATTAGGCCTATGAATGCCAAAGAGCTGTCCAGTGTATTGCCTTGTAATACATTATACATCCCACAGGCACTCAAAGGGTTGAAAAAGACAGGTGTAATGAAATGTATTAACCCTTTGTGTGCCAAAGGGGTAGAAAACGCATTGCTTTGTAATGCGTTGCGTACCACTCTGGCACTCAAAGGGTTAAGCAAATCTCCTTGTGCCTGCTTCAGCATGTCTAGTCTTGTACACACTCACCAGTTTCAGTTTACGTGACTCAGCAACTGCATGAATAGACTGTATACCACTTACACCTCTTGGGTGCTAGAGACATGTCAAACACCTTGTGAAGTAATTGCTGAAACTGTTTTTAACATCTACGCAGTTAACTAGTCCTTGTTATAAAGCGTAAATGTGTATTTTTTTTTTTACCAATTGGTATGACAGTGATTGCCAGCTCTAGTCGCCAGGATCCCAACAGGTCAGGTTTTAAGAATATCCCTAATTAACCTCAACTAGATGTATCACAATGACTGAGCCAGTATTTAAACACCTGTGATAAAGTGGGGATATCCTGAAGCCATGACCTGTGGTGTGTTCTGAGGACTAACTTTGATTAATGCTGTTTTAAAGATCCACTTGGACAGCTTTATTGTAACGCTTGTAACAGATGAGAAAACCTTAGATTTGGTTACGGTTTTTTCACACGATATTGTTGGAAAGGTTGACTTGCTGTGCATGTCGCTGACATATTCAATGTATTGCAGCTTTTCTCCAACACTACAGTAACTTCTCAACATATTTGTAGCGTGGAATAACTGGAATTGAACATGTAATTGTGATTTTGCTGTTGATAAAAATGCAAGAACATTTTTATTATTCCAGTAAAAAATCATTGATATGAAAACTTTCCTCTGTGAACATAGTCTAATAGCTGAGCCAACTGAAGAGTATTTTTGTGGCAATAACTATGTAGGGCTGTATGCATAAAGTAAAAGAAAAACAATTCTGAAACAAAGAAATTGTACCCTGGGGCATTTTTGCCCAACAGATTTCAAAGCAGTGCATTAGTCATTGACACTGTCCCCTTCTAGCTGCATCTTTTGAGTCCTTATGTTGTGGCATGCACCATTTCATAGTTTTTTTTTTTTCTGTGCCTGCAATAGCGTGTGCAGGGTTTTTGCGTATGTGTATGGAGTTTTTTTCCAGGTGGTGGTGATGTCCATTCATTTCCTAGGTGGTGTGCATACACACTAATTTCCCAGGTGGTGTGCATACACACTCATTTCCCAGGTGGTGTGCATACACACTCATTTCCCAGGTGGTGTGCATACACACTCATTTCCCAGGTGGTGTGCATACACACTCATTTCCCAGGTGGTGTGCAAACACACTCATTTCTTAGGAAGAGTCCGTTCTCTGTAGCTGAATGCACTGTATCAGGTATTGCTGGACCTTGTGTACTGAACCTTAAGGAAGAGCGCTGCTTTATAGGATAATTCGAGGATTTTCCTAACATAGTGAGGGAAAGTCAGAATTTTATTAAAGACACAGAGGCGAGTGTTATGCAATAATCTCTCTTTACTTTTTAGCAGCAAAGTTCTAACAAACTTTTAAAGGTAAAACAAACTTGATGAACAGGTAACCCCTCCCTCACATATAAGTAACCAATCCCCTTAATCTCCAGGTGTATATCAATCTTAACATGTAGAATCATTTCCTCTTTCTTTGATGAACTATGTCAGGTTAAAACGTATAAACAATTGAAAGTCGTCCTTAAGTGGTACATGTGGGACACTTCTTATAGATATTCAACCAACGATTCAATTAGCATAATAGAAGATACAAGAGAGAGGGGGGTTAAATCAAGGAGGGATAATACTCGCCTCCGTGTCTTTAATAAAATTCAGACTTTCCTTCACTATGTTAGGAAAATCCTCACATTTTATGGCAAGACCTGGAGGCTCATATTATGCAAGTTTAAAGCTGTAGAATAACATTATTGGATGCATGATCAATAGGTTTAAAATAAAACATTTTGAACGTGGATTTGGTGGACCAGTCTGCCACTTTGAGGGTATACTCAAGTCTACCACCAGATACAAAAGATTTGGAGGCGATAGCTCCCCGTGAGGACTGTGCACCAAATCGTTCAGTATTAATACCTGCGGCAAGCTTGATCCATCTAACCCATCTAGCTAATGTAGCAGAAGATACAGGTGAGTGAGATTTTACAAAGGAAATTAGTAATTGATGAGAATCAGAAAACCTAAGGTTGGAGGTAGCATTCTCATAAGTTTTTAAACAAAGAACCACACATAACTTGGGTCTCTGAGAGAGAGAAGATTTCCTTGGTGGAAGATTTAGTTCTCCTAGAGATCCTGAAACACACCCTGCCTAATTCGTAAGATCTGTTGTTTATGTCCAAAGCATGGAAGTCAGAGACTCAACGAAACAAAATGAGACAAAGAAGCATAGTCAGTTTCGCAGAGAGTTGTTTAAGTGAAAGATCTTCGTTAGGAGGCCAAGACTCAAATAGAAGAACCAAATTCACGTCCCATAAACCGGAATATTTAGGAATTGGAGGCCTGGAAAGTTTAATCCCTTTCATTAGCTTACACACCAAAGGCTGTTGTCCTACCGGAGAGCTCTCAATATACTCATGACTTGCTGAGATAGGGGATCTATAGCAGTTGATGGCTCTGAATGCCTTGCCTTGTTGAAAACATTCTGATAGAAAGTTAACGATGGAACCTAAATCAGAATGAACGGGATCCAGATTCCCTTCCAGGCACCAGCGTACCCAGACCTTCCAGTAGGATTGGTAACATTTTTTTGGTACCTGTTGCCCAAGCTTCGGAGATAAGGAAACTAGCTGATTCCGAAAGGTTGTTGATAACTTGAAGACTCCCGAGATTTGCCAGGCAATGAGATGAAGTTGGTTCTGAAGAATTAAATTGTGTGGATTCCCTGCCGGATCCCGAAGTAAGTGTGCATGCGGGATTAATTAACGAGGAAAGTCTACAGACACCTCAAAGAAGAGGGTACCACGGCTGTGGTGTCCAGAAGGGAGTGATCAGGACCAGAGTTACCTCTTGTTTCGTGACGTGAAGGATGGTTCTGGAGATCATGTTAAAGGGAGGAAATGCATAACACATTTTCACTGGCCAGGTCTGAAGGAAGGCATCCATGGCTAAGGCCTCTGCATCTGGTCTCCAGCTGAAGAAATTCGGTAATCGTGTGTTCAGTCTGGATACGAAGAGGTCTAGGGTTACGGGACCCCAAATGGTGTCCAGTTTCCCGAAAGTCAGTATGTGAGTTCAGTCGCTGGAGTTTAAGAGGTACCTGGAATTCCAATCTGCTGTGGTGTTGGAAAGGTCAGGGATATATTCTGCTTGGACTGAGATGTTCCTGTCCAGTCAGAAGTGGCAAAATTCTTTGGCTAGAGTGGCTAGCATCTTGGATTTTGTTCCTCCTAGATGGTTGATGTATCGAACCACTGATACATTGTCCATCTTCAATAGAATGCAGCAGTTCAACAAATTCTTTGTGAAACTCTCTATTGTGAACAAGCCTGCTAACAATTCTATACAGATCCTTTTCCAACAGGGACCATTTGCCCCCAGTGGTAACTTATCCGCAACGGGCTCCCCAACCTAGAGTGCTCTCATCTGATTCAATGATTATCTGTGGAGACATGCTGAAGATCGCTCTCCCTTTCCATGCCTCCGTATGCTCTAGCCACCAGAAACGTTCCTCTCAAGCGTCCACTGATAAAGGAATTACATCCAAATACCCGAGGCCTTTGCGTAAGTGTAGGGTCTTCAGTCTCTGAAGTGCCCGGTAATGGAGAGGTGCAGGAAGATTGCTTGTATTGAAGCTGACAAAAGTCCTACTATCCTCGCTATCATTCTTAAAGAGATTGTGTCGGATTTCAGAATTTCAGTTTTGATTTCTCAATGGATATTCCTCAGTTTGTTGCAAGGAAGGCATAGAGAGGAATTTTCGGAATCCACAACGAAACCCAGGAATTCTGTGATGCTAGTCAGATGAGTTATAGATTTTTTTTTTCCCAATTGATAAGGAATCCTAGATTGGAAAGAGTCTGAATTGTTAACTAGAGATGAACTTAGAGAGTCTCCAGATCTTGTGACATTATTGGTATATCGTTGAGGTATATTGTCATGCAGATACCTCTGCTCCTTACGAAAGAAACCACAGGTTTCATGACTTTGGTGAAACACCAGGGAGCCGACGACAGACTGAATGGGAGACGTGAATTGCCAAGTCGTCCCTTTCCAGAAGAATTGGAGAAGTTTTTGTTGGTCTCAGGCAATAGGGATGGTTAAATAAGCATCCTTTATATCCAATTTTACCATCCAGTCCGATGGTATTAGAAGATCCCTGAGGCAATGAATGCCTGCCATTTTGAAATGCCTGTAAAAAACAAAGGCATTTAGATTTCTCAGATTTATTACCGGACCTACCCCTGAATCTTTTTTGTGTACCAGGAAGATATTGCTGATGGATCCTGGTTCTGCCAGAGGGGCTCATATAATGGCTCCTTTTTAGCGATTGTTCAAGGCTCTTCCTGGTGTCTTAACCCCGATTGAGATATGTAATGGGCCATTTGAGGGTCCAAAGTATGTGTGTCACATGTTTTAATCGAAGGCCTGGGGCACTCAAACAGTAATTTTTCTCTGGCTTTTGGTTCTATGGCATTACGTACCCATAGGTCTATATATTTTGCCACATGCTGTTTTGGAATCCATTCTGAGGATCTGGGATGCCTAATATTACAGGGTCAAATAGAGGATTACCCTGTTTGTCTAGGATAGTATCTGCATCACCAAAATCCTTGTCCCCAACGTCTAAAAGAGTCTTCACTGGACAAAGAATTGGAAGGGTCTGAAGACTGGTTGGATTGAGAATCTGATTCTCCGTCTGACTCGTCTGAAGACTAGAGTACGTGGAAAGAATTGGGTTTAGACCATTTCTTAGATCATTCCCTCAGTTTTCCATTCTCCCGGGGTGAGGTTCTGTTGTGTGGGAGTGACCCACAATTCTTAGTGCCAGAATTACTGGACAAGTCAATGTTAGAACTTTTAGGTTCTATTTTAGCGGGACAATGATTGGTCTTTCTTTTCCTTTTACCCTCAGTCTGGGGTTGAACTGCGTTATCAGAGACAATTAATGGAGGAGTATTGGAATGGGAAATATTCTGTGACTGGTGATGGAAAATATTCGCTAGGGACTTCGCTAAAGAGTCAGTCATTTGACCCATACAGGAGGTTATGGCAGTGGATATAGTCTTATTCAGAGACTGATCTAAAATATTTTGAATGTGATGTTCATTACCTTTGGAAGCCACTGTCATATCCTCCTGTGAGTCAGAATAAATAGTCATTATCCCCTTCCAAGAAGTGATGGGAAATTTTATTGCCCTTCATGGGAATTTGGGGAGATAATAATTTCCTTTGTGACATAATGCAGGAAAGAAATACGATTAATATACAAAGTGCAGGCAACCCAAAGGTTAACTAAGCTGGAATAAAGGGAATTTCACCACAGATTAGTATGAGAGGCGGAACAACTGCAGAAAGTGTCAGGCACCGAAGCAGGCAGCCGTAGAATGAAACTTCGGCACCAAAAGAAGTTGCGCATGCGCAGAACGGACCAAAAGGAACAAAGTGCCCAAAAGCAGTTGGAACGAAAGAAAGGTAGAGTAAATTACGTTGCAGACCAGCGGGAAAACTAGCCGAATAACACAACATCATCACCGATGAGATAAGCAAGAAAGTATGAAGTACGTAATGCGAAGAGCCTAAATACCAGCGCTGCGGTAATAACGTCCAGGAGCACAAACAGATGAGCAAAAATGGCGTGGAGAATGTAGGAAAACAAAAGGAAAACATAAAATAAGGGAAAGTTAGTTGTAACAGGAAGACTTAGGAACAAATGATTGGTTTATAACTGTAAATCCTCAGTGGGGAACAAGTTAGCAATATATTATGACATACAACTATACAAACCCATATAGATTGTCAAATCAAGAAACTAGGTAAAACTATCAGGTTTTATTAAGCAAAAAGTGTATAAAACTAGGCAACGCATATAGGAAATGCCTCATAACTCGAACTACATAAGGCAAGAGATATCACATATATACTTATTGCCGCCAAGCAGCAAAGAAAGAGGAAGTGATTTTACATGTTAAGACTGATATATACCTGGAGATTAAGGGGATTGGTTACTTATATGTGAGGGTGGGGTTACCTGTTCATCAAGTTTGTTTTACCTTTAAAAGTTTGTTAGAACTTTGTTGCTAAAAAGTAAAGAGAGAGATTATTGCATAATATGAGCCTCCGGGTCTTGCCATAAAATTCATTTTTTTAATTGAATCATACAACAGTGTAAGTCAAATGGATAATTACAAAAATAGTGACCAATCCTGGTAACAATAAGAAAGCAAGTAATTATATACGCTGCCTTCTCATAGAGATAAGATCCAACTTATCTGGTTGTTCTGGCTGCTGCATCTCTTATCTGTACTGTACCTTCTCCTGCCATGACCTTTGGCTATGATAGGACTACACTGCTTTTGGATTGCTCTATCCCTCAGCTGTGGCAGACTATACACCTCTGCACTGCAGGGTCATCTTCTAGAGTTCATTGATCTTGTACCTTCTAGATCCTGCTGCCTATCAACTTGTTGGTGTGGCGATCCAGCTGTAGTCCTGGCTCAAATGATTCTGGTTATTCTTGTGTGCAGCACCTTTACCATGGATAGAAGCTGCAGCAAGGTTGCACTTTCCTTTGGCAGTGCTTCCTAACATCAGTATCAAGTATCTGGTTAACAGCAGGTTGTGTGAAGTACATGCCTTCCTCCTTAAGATCACAAGAATTTTGCAGGAAGTCAGAGGATTAAAAGGAGCATTAGCCTCTTGAATGCTTGATGTCTCTGACACATTGTGATGCAATGCATTGGAGACCTCTCTAGCATTCATGGGTTTAACCCTTTGAGTGCAAGAGTGGTGCACATTGCATTACATTCCATACTCCCTGGCATTCAAAGGGCTAAAGGCCCAATTTAATTAATTTGGATTTTGGGGATTGCCATTTTCCCCTCCTATGGTGCGGCTGGTTTGCTCCAGAACTGCCAATCTTATTTTTTTTAGTGTACAGCCCATAGGGCCTCATGCAGAAAAACAAAAGATCAGCAACTGTGGAGAAAACCAGCTGCACCATAGGGGAAATAAACCTTGAAAACAGATGGCTACACAACTTAATTAAAACAAAGTGTATACCCTAATTTATTGTGCAGGTGATGGATACAGTGTTTCGGGGGTGTCCATCTCCCTTTGTCTGGTATGAATGATGGATATGAAGAGTTTCTATATAATATCTAAATAATATAAAATGCTAGCCTGCGAAGCTCCCTGTGTGCGTAACCGCACATGCGCAGTAGAGTCTTCTAGAACAATGCAGTCATGCGCAGTAGAGACTTCTGGAACAATGCAGTCATGCGCAGTAGAGACTGGCCGAACGCACTGATCTCCGGACGGCTCACTAGTATATATAATATATATATATATATATATATATATATATATATATATATATATATATATATAATATTATACACATACATATTTTGAATAAAAGCAGGAGACTCCTCCCACTCATGACAGGTAAGGGTAAGAACCTGACTACCAATTATAACAAAGGTGAGGATAGAAACTTGGTAGCTAACATCGAAGTTGAAGGCGGCACTCACAAGCAAAAAGGAAGCTTTCAACTCTCCACGAAGTATAAAAACTGAAAAACTTTATTCCATTAATTAAAAACTGCACATGGACTTACATAATCGAAAAAGTGGGACATAAGCAGGCATATAAGATCACCACAAAAACAGCCTAACATGTTTCGCGCTCACCCATAGCGCTTAATCATAACTTACATAATCGAAAAAGCGGGACATAAGCAGGCATATAAGATCACCACAAAAACAGCCTAACATGTTTCGCGCTCACCCATAGCGCTTAATCATAGTCTATGATTAAGCGCTATGGGTGAGCGCGAAACATGTTAGGCTGTTTTTGTGGTGATCTTATATGCCTGCTTATGTCCCACTTTTTCGATTATGTAAGTCCATGTGCAGTTTTTAATTAATGGAATAAAGTTTTTCAGTTTTTATACTTCGTGGAGAGTTGAAAGCTTCCTTTTTGCTTGTGAGTGCCGCCTTCAACTTCGATGTTAGCTACTTTGTTTCAGGCTTGGGAAACCTGATTTGGCGTAGCACTGGCTGATTTCAGTGAGCAATACTTCTCTCTTTAAACTGGTGAGTTATCGCTTCAATCAATTGTTTTCAGATATTTTTACACAAAGTTGTAGCACTTTTTCCTTGTTGAAGGATAGAAACTTGACCAACGAAGTGTGCAGAAATGTCTGATATATAAAAATACTGATAATAAAAATACATGAAATAATTTACCTAAAAATATACAAACAAATTGTTTAAAGATAACCTGCTATCCATTAGCACACAAACTGGAAAACCAGAGCTAATGCAAGAACTTTATGATAATTCAACAAGAAACTGCTTCTGGTGGAGGAACTGAACAAAAACCTCATAAGCAGAGGGGAACCATTAGAAGCTCAGAAGCATTAGTACTTCAAAAACCAGTAAAATCCAAAATCCTCCTTTTATTCCTATCAGAATTAAATCATTTAGACACCAGATTCAGTGGGGGAGATTCACTAAGAGGTGATAAAGTGGAAATGACTTATGTAGCTTAACAATTCTCAAATTCCTATGTTATTCTATGGAGCCTATGCACTAAGATTTCTTCAGCATAGTGCGTAGGTTCCATAGAATAACAAAGGGACTGGAGAAGTGATAAATTTGAGAAGTCATCTCCACTTTTTCATTGCTTTATCGCCACTTAGTGAACTTTCCCCCTGGACAGGGAGCCTAAACATTTGGACAGGGAATAATCTATATTTCTCAATATATTCAGGAAGTGCATTGTGTTGCGCATGCAGGATGGAAAGATGGAAATCATTGGTAAGGCATCCTCTTGAATATGTTTTGGGGAGAAATTCTTTATAAAAAATATATTGAACTGGAAAAAGCCCAGAGATGTTCAACAAAACTGATACAGGGATTGGAGACTCTGCGGTCATCCATTGAGAGGAAAGGGGCTTTCAGCTAAAACAAAGGCATGGATTTTTACAGTCAGGGTAGCAAAGTTGTGAAATTTGTTAGCCCTGGATATTGTGTTTGTAGATACTGTAGTTGCTTTTAAAAAAATTAATGGATACCTAAGTCGGGAAATATTTTTCCCACTTGGGGCTTATTTGGAAATGACTTAAGTATTTTTTTTGCCTTCCTCTGAAGAATAATGATATAGCATGGGCTGAACATGATAGATGCATGCAGCTATGTTACTGTGAAACCCAGCTATACCATAGGTTGTAAATATATAAGAAAATGAATAGCCAATGGCTGTAATAGAAAAGCTTTGCCCCACACAATGGACCTGCCCTGATGATTATACTTGCATTTTATTGACAAGGATATTGTTCCATTAAATTAGGGCTATTGCCTCACTATCAACCTTGCCCAGATTCAGGTGTGACACCTGTTTTTTGATCTAAGTTCTGTATTTTGCTGTCCATTGTCCATTTGCTGTGTTTTAAGGCAGGTGTGTGCAATGTGAGGCCCTCTAGCCACTTTCAGACTACAGCTCAGATTATTCAGCTGGTGGGGAATGATGGGATTTGTAGTCTGGCAGCAGCTAGAGGGCCTTTCCTCTCTCACCACTAAGAGGTTACTCCTAGAAGCCCTGGCTTTTGAGCTTCGACCATATGTTGTCAGTTAAGTTATCGAGATAGCGTCACTTTTACTTTTCATACATTTTACATGAAATAAACATGAATTCAAATGGAGCTATTGCCACTTTCAGTGCACTGGAGACTTCTAGCATTTGAGGGGTGAACAGCCTAATTTAAATCAACTGAGTTTAGGAAATTATTTTGTCCTTTATTGGTTTGTGCCAGAATTGTTGTTCTTTTGTTATCTATATAAAGCCCATAGCTTCTGTGAGAATAGGAATTGGTGGCCTTTTAATAAACCATGAAGACTGCACCAAACAGGAGCTGCTGCCCTGGACCCTTTCCAAAGCAAAATTATTGCAGTTCCACAGAACACACAGAATGGCAACAGGGGACACTAGACATTGTTAAAGAGTAGTCAACCCTAACTCTTTGTTATATACTTTTTTGTGTAAAATGGGAGCCAATGTGAAATGTCCCTGATTTACTGGAGCATTATGATTGTTGGTTGCAGTTTTTTGTTTTTTTTTTCCTTTCCTGTTTTTCAAGTGGATAATAACAGTCTTTTATGGATTTCTGACTAATGAATCATCCTTCTTGTCTCTTCTTTGTTACCTTTTGTATTCACTATTTTTTACTCCTTCCTACTGGCATAAAAGTGTCTAACAATATAATCTTTGAATGGAAATTATCTTGCTCTGCTTGAAGGACTTGGCACCGTGTTTGTACCATGCATCCAGAAAATATCTAATGAAGACCTGGTAACTGAGATATTCAAATAATGTAATGCCATTGGACAGGAAGAACAAAAGGACAAAGGGACATTAACCCCTTCATTAACTGGATCACCTATACCTTGGATCATGGGTGGGCTAACTGCAGCTCTCTAGCTGTTGTCGTACTACAATTTCCAGCATCATGGGTGATGTAATTAAACAACAGGGGGTTGCAAGTGGAACCAAATTCTCCCCTCAATAAGGGCATCCTTCTTGACGTGGTTTATATAATTATTCCTCCCCAATAACATATTTCACTTCTGTAGTGGAAATTAAAGCGGAACTTTGAGGTAATACTAAGTTGCCATACATTCATTAAACACATGCCGACTAGCTTGAAAATAGATGTCTTACCGTTAAATAATAGCTCTGTGTAAAGTAATCTGTCCTGTTTTGGGACTGATGGGCAGGATAGTACAGTCTGTGCGCCTGCACCGTCAGTCCTTTCTGGTGACCATATGGTACACTGCAGTCTACTCAATGGAGACCGGGACTGACGGCGCAGGCACAGAGACAGGATGTCTGCGTTGTAGCCTGGGTTCCAAATGGGACGGATTACTTTAGTCAGAGCTATTATTTAACAGTAAGACATCTATTTTCAAGCTAGTCGCCATGCGTTTAACCCCTTAGTGACAGCCGCGTGCGTACACGGCTGTCACCTTAACGCCCATGGTACTTTTTTTTTTTTTTTTTTTTTTTTTTTTTACGAGTCCGGAGTCCCCGAGCAGCGTGCAGCCGCACGGAGACCCAGATTTCCGGAACTTACCAAGGAACGTCCTCTGTCACTAAGCAAAAAAAAAAAAGCAGTATGACCTGCATTAACTTTGGCATAAAACATCTCTGCAGTGGCAGTAGCCAGGTTTTAATCAAAAGGATAAACCCTGCAATATATAAATGTTGAATTTTTAGTGATTTTATCTTTTTAAACAGTCCCTAACAACTAAACCCCACATTTCTAAAACCATTGCACTTACACAAGGTATAGGCAGTTTGAATACATGCCTTTAACCCCTTAGCGACCAGCGGTCCTGGGATATTTCCGTCCCATAAGGACCGCATTGAACCACGTCGACGCGCCGGTACACGTGACCTGTTGCGTGTATTGGCGCGTCACTTTGGGGCCTGATAGAGATCGCTCTGATCTTGGAGCGGTCAATTTCAGGCCCCATTTTTACTTACAGCGCTCCCGGTAGAGCGTTGTAAGTAAAAAGTACGTGACGTACTATGACTGTCATCGGTCCTTAAGTATTTCAAGGACCGTGATGGTCATAGTACGGCACATGTCGTTAAGGGGTTAAAGGGATAGTATCATCACATTTTAATAAAATGGAATCTTGTAGCTATTAAAAAAATAAACTAAATGACCCCAGTCCTATCTCTCAAACCTTTATGTTCTGAGAGATAATAACACTGAAAGTTCCCCCCTCCCTCCCCTTCCCCTCACAGTGCTTTAGTTGACTGCAGGGGAATCCGGTCCCGGGACCGTCTGAGGCTCTTCCTGGTTTGCAAGCACACTTTGTAGACCATTCCAGTGAAGTAACTCTCTTTATGTCTCTCGTTCTTGGCTCTGCTGAAGAGCCTTCGACAGTCCCGGGACTGGATTCCCCTGCAGTCAGCTAGTGCACTGACATCAGGGAAAGGGGAGGGAGGGGGGGACTTGGTACCACAGGGTTCAGTCCTGTGCCCAATGCCTTTTAACTTGTTTATTAATGATCTTGAAGTGCGGAGAGTTTTTAATTTTCTTTTTTTTTTATATGTGAGTAATTATACATCTTTATCCAGACAAGTTAGAGAACAAATCTATGCTGAGATTAGATTCTCTAAGTACAAAATCAGAAATCTCTAAAACCACTAACCTGTTTGTGAAACAATAAGAACTTATAGGCAGTTTAAATAGGTAATCTGTGTAGGTAATAGGTACACTTTAAATAACAGTGAATGTTTAAATATAGCTGCAACCTTGCAATGAAAAGGGGTTGGTAATGAATGGGCCAGTGAATATCTTGTAGAAAGCAAGTCCCTTACTATGATGCTATGCAGTCAGGATCTCTCAGATAAGTCCTTGAAGGATAACTCCTGGAATTCTTCTGTAAATCAGGTTGCCAGTTCTGGTTAGTGAATCCCCTATTTAATAATGAAGGAAGTGACTTGAAAATGTGGGGATGGACATATTAAATGTGCCGTAGGTGTGCTTCGGAATATAGAAATGTGAAGTGAACGTGAATAAGTCAACTCTCAAATGAACACATGGTAAAAGGGTCAATGGTCACCTAATTTGCATTACTGGGAGCATCAATAATTTGACTTTTCTGCCACTACTAAAAGTAGACATGAATCTTGCTGGCAGGTCTATTGAATGTCAACAGTGAGACATCCGTTGTTTGTTTTTATTTCTTCAAACTTAAATAGGCAGATTCCGTGAGTCAGCAGAATATGACCATGTGAGGAGGGCACATTTTAAGGTTCAGTCGGGTCAGTGAAAGCTATGTCTGCCTCTGTGGGCATGGCATTCGGGAGTGTCAGATGATATCTGTTTAACCCCTTAACGACCAGCTGATTGGCACAGCGTGGTCACTTAAAGACCATGGAGCATTTTTTTTTTTTTTCCAAATTCCGCTTCCAGACTCCCCGAATGGCGTGCAGCCGCGGGGGGAGCCCGGAATTCCATGACTGTCATAGTACGTCATGGGTCGTTAACTCAGATCGACCCATGACGTACTATGACCGTTAAGGTGTTAACTAAAACACAAAATCAAAATCCATGTGGAGCGAGTCTGCCCTTAAAGTGATGAGGCTCTATAGGATAAGTATCCTAACCAGGATGCAATCTCTTTTAGCTCACTAGTGCCTTTCACCGCGCGGAAATATCCCAAAGCACATAATACTGATCCTACCAAAAAGCAGTCCAGCTACAAAGTGCCAGGCAATTTTTCTCTGAACAAAAGAAACAGCCAACCCCAGACGTACGTTTCGATCTGAGATGAAGCAGTTTTCATTGGCTGTCGTACTGTCTGGATATATCCTTGAAGGGAATTGCCATTGATGCAGCAGGTACTGATTACTTGGCTTTCTGCTGACATTAGTCCTGCTTGTATACCATACCCATTTGAAACATTATCACACCATCAAATTATGTAATCTGGGCTAAAGGGGCACCATGGGTCTTATGCACAAAAGAAAAGTGCACTTCTGGAGTAAACCAAGGCATCATAGGGGAGAAATACAATTTCCCTTGTATTGAAATTGAGCTTTGAACTCCTTGAATGCTAGCATTCAAGGACTCAAAAGCTCCATTAAAATTAATGGGAATTTGATTTTTTTTTCTATTTAAATCAATGGATATTTGCAATTTTTTTAATTGATTTTTAATATGTTATTTCTATATTTTTCCCCTATGGTGCGATTCCTTTTTCTCCAGTTTCGTTCCATGCATAAGGCTGTTTGACCTGTACTTGGTAAGTTAAAGTGGAGCTAATCTGGAGCATACCAATTGCATTATATGGGAGAAATTATGGTTCTAAACCGATAGATGCTAGAATGGTCTCCCGCACATTACTTTGCAATATATTGGGAGACTTTTCTAGCATTCAAGGAGTTAAGAGCATTTCAGTCAAAGGGAATTTGCTATTTTTTTTTAGGTTTGCCTCAGAAGTACATCTCTTTAACTTATTGAGTACAGTCATATGTTCCTTTTTCTTCAACCTTTAGAAATTGAGTCTTCATAGTTGTGATAACCCATAAAGTCACAAGCTTTAGAAATGGTTAATATAAATAACCAGTTACTTGAAACTTAACCTCACAGACCCTTGGAAGACCGTAATGCACCAAACTGGTAGAGTTTTAGCTTTTGAGCGCCAGAGGGGCACACAACATTTCAAAGCAATGTGTTGCATAACCCTCTGGCACTCAAAGTGTTAAGGAATTAGAACTAGTCTCTGCTGCAGGCCTTTCCTCTCTTCAGCCTTCCTGTGGAATAAATTGGATGAACTTAAAGTGTTAGTAATGTACCAGAAAAAATATTTAATACTTAAAGTTGAACTAAATGCAAAAAAACCCTGTCTCTCAAACTGCTATGGTGTGAGCGATATTCACATTAAAAATTTGATATTTCCTGCTGTCAGCTGTAAAGCTGACAGAAGGAGATCCGTGTTGGCCGACACTAGGAGGCTCTTCAGCAGAGCCAAAATCAACGTTATTTAAAACAAATTACTTCATTGGAATGGTCTACAAAAGTGTGCTTGCAAACCAGGCACACTTTGTAGACCTTTCCAACGAAGTAATTCTTTTAAATAACGCAATTGTGGTTTTGCTGCAGAGCGGCCAGTTGGTCCCGGACAGGATTCCCCTGCAGTCGGCACAGCGCTGACATCAGGGAAAAGAGAGGGAGGGGGGAACTTTGACAGTGAATATCTCTCAAACCATAGCGGTTTGAGAGATATAGTTTTTTTTTGCATTTAGTTCAGCTTTTTAAAGCACTACAAAATGATAAAATATTTTTTCTGGGACATTACTGTGTCTTTAAGAAACACAGGATTATGTAGCCATCTATAGGAACTCCATCACCTTGCCACTTGTGTAGTGTATTATTCATTGTTACCCCATCCTGGATCCTTGATAGAAGTTTGGCTTGTCAAAAAATGATTTAAATTGACTAGGTATATTACATAACATCCCTAATACACTGAATGTGCCAACTGTGGCATAAAACTACATTTACTTATGGTAAATTCTTACATAGTGTCTCTTATAATGAACTGTGTTGAGCTTATTTGTACTTGACCATTTATGTTTTTTTTTATTTATTTTATTTTGAAATATTTTGGTTGCTTCTTTTTATAATTTGTTTCATCAAAGGCTGTAGATGTGTCACTGTCAGGTGGGTATATATCTTTTGTGGAGCAAAGGACCAATTAGGCAATGGGGAATGTTTATATGGGGCTTGGTTTGTGGGTGAAGGGACCAATCAGGCCAAGAGAGTCTGGCTCGTCTGGATCTGTTAAACAATGGAAAACTCTGAAACTGTAGGAGGGGTGTATTAGGATCTGATTTTAGATATTTCAGAAGTGTTTTCTCCCTTGCATATTGTTGAAAACCTCAAATGCTAGGGATGTCACCAGTGGTTTGCCAAACACTGCATTGGGTACCTCACTAGCCTCCAATGGGTTAATTTTCTTTGTTTATTTTTACTCTAAGGTTTACACTTTTGGGGAAATTTTAGATGTATTATTTTATTTTACTTCCAAAGCTTTCAGCCAAGTAGGTGTGTCTTCATTTGACGTGCTCTAAAATTATAGGACAATTAGTGTCATATTTATTTTTTCTGCCAGGTTCTTTGGACCTAAAGCGTTTTAACCACACCAGGATAGTGCCAATATGACTCACCACCTAAGTATCGGGAATTCACTGTGTTTTTACACATCATACATCTGTAGATTTATAGGCAAGTGCTGGTTTATTTTTGTGATGTGATATTCATGCTGCATTGTGTTGTTCATCTACACATCTGACCTACTTTCCCACAATTGCTGTGATCTCATTAAACATTTTGTTAATCACAGTGTATGCATAGTATCTACCACAATGTTTTAAAACTATTCATGAAATGTTTCCTGAAACAAAGTTCCAATACGCAGAGCCATACCAGTGTTCCATACTTTCGTCTATGTAGTCATTATTCATCTATGTACATAGCCATTCAAAATTATAGAGTTTTTAAAGTGGAACTTTCATCCGCTATAAAGTCACCCTGCAATAATTAAGCAGTTAGTGACTTGCTTTATAATATATATTACCTGTCAAATGTATCAGATTATAAAGAAATCCCTTCTATTAGGAGACTGTCGGACAGGTTATTGCAATCTGTGCGCCTCCCCGTCAGTCCCTTCTGGTTACCTTGTGGTAACGGTAATGTTTGTCAGTGGAGATCAGGACTGACAGCGCAGGCACTAAGACAAGATGTCTGCGCTGATGCCTGGCTAGACGACATCAGACTGCTTTTCTGCTCAAAGCTGTCTTTCGGGGGCAAACTAACAACATCGTGTGTGTGTGGGGGGAGATGTCAAAAGCCCCAAACTGCCATTCATTCAAATGTCTTTTAATACTCTGGAGAGGTCTCCAATGTATTGAGATGAATTGTACTGGAGAGCCCTCTAGCATTCAAGGGGTTAAACCCCCAATTAAATGAGACATTTTATTTGTCCCCTATGATGCAGTTTGTTTGCTCCAGAATCCGTCCAGTCCAGTGTAAATATTAACCTATAGGCTGCTATAGAGAATGGCTACCAGACCTCCATTGTAATGCGCAGGAACCAATGTAACCCTGCCAGTGTGGTTTTTTTTTTTTTGTTTTTTTTGTATGCATTCTGCATTAAACGGGAGGGCTGGTCACATTAGTATAGCATGTTACAGGACACATTGGGGGTTATTCACTAAAGCATGATAAAGAGGCGATAAAGTAGAGATGACTTCTCCAGTGATATCACTTCTCCAAGTCCTATGTTATTCCATGGAGCCAATGCACTAAGATTTCTCCAGCTGGCATAGAATAACATATGAACTGGAGAAGTGACGTCACTGGTGAAGTCTTATCTGTTAATCACTCCTTAGTGAATAAGCCCATTTGCAAATGGGGGTGGTGGTGTTGCACAGTTTTTATTTACTTATATCCCCCCCACATCATATGCTAGAGGTACTTCAAAATGCATTAACTCTTTGACTGCCAGAGGGATGAGCAATGCGTTGCTCACCCCTCTGGCACCCAAATGGTTAAAGAGCTCTCTAACATAAAAAGGGATATGGAAATACAACACACATAGACCCAAAAGGCAGTTGAGTGGTTAAGGAGGGTTGTAGAAATTAGTGCTTTGGACTCTGGAATTGAACTTCTTCAATGCAGGTATGGGCAGAATGCAAAAAATTGGAGCATTATCTATTTTTTGAGAGCCATAAATGTATGTGCTATATATGATTTTTCACATTTTTGATGCAAGAACCATGCTATTGCCATTATGCTGAATAGCAGATGTTCCTAACTGCAAAGTTAGCCAGATGTATGAAAATGTGAACTAACCGCCTTGTTGAATTAGGAGCAATTGCTAATCCTCTCACAAAATGGCGTAACATTTAGCCACACCTACTCTTTGAAGTGCATTTGCTAAAAAAAGGCGCAAAACTTCGCTAATTCAGAAAAATGTCCCCAGTTCTGTAACATTTTGGCGCTAATCATCTTTCCATCAAAAGTACATTGTAAGTAGAAAAGTTAGTGAACAAACAGAACTTCATGCAACACAAACACACATTTCATTAATTGTTTCGTTATATGTCAGTACATTGACAAGTACTGACTGTTTTGGACAGAAGGTCATGTCTTTGGTAATCTGGGTTCACATCATTTACTTAAACAGCTCTGATATTTTGCACAGTTTAAGTCGCCTGTTTTTTTTCCTTGCATCAGGGACATGGCAGTGGTATGACTGGGACCTACCCACATGAACTCATCTGTATATTGCCTGACACAATCATAGAGCTACCAGTCATTTGAGCCAGCGAAGAGAGTCACAACCTCCAGTGTACCCTTTGTGAATGATCTGCTTGACAGCCCATAAACTGCCATACAGACCTGGCATGCTGCATTGTGGATACATAGGTGGCTGAGTACACCAAAGTTATAGCGTTTGGTCTGCACAGGAATAGTTGCATAGTTGTGCAGCATTTACAGACAAGTACAGAACAAAGCACATTATCTCCATCTTGCTCTCTCTCCATCTATCTATCTATCTATCTATCTATCTATCTATCTATCTATCTATCTATCTGTCTATTGTATATATCTAATAAAAGTGTTCTATAAATGTTATATAAAACAACTGCTGACAACTCCTCTGACTAATCATGTGTGTACCTGATGTGACACGAGTGCAAGAGGTGTTTAGGTATGAGTCAAAATGGCAGGTATAACAGCTGTTTTTTCTGGATCTGTCTGCACTGAAAAAGTGCTACATTGTATCGGTTTTCTGCTTTGCTTTCCCTTCCAGATAAACATATCTGCATTTGCTTATGCAGAAGGACAGATTGAAACATGCATCCAGTCAGAGTTTTGCCCTAGTGCATACACCTACATATACAGTAACTAGGTGCAGTAAAACAGCAAAACTCTTACATTTAATGTCTGCCTATTGCATAAACATTGTCATGTTAAACTATTTACCATAGTTTAAAGAAGCAAATAACCTGGTTATTAACCATTTAAAGACCAAAGGGGATATGCAAAACATTGCGGAGCAATACATTGCACATTTCACTGGTCCATAAAGTGGTTAAAGTCATGCTGACACTGGCAGTTTTGGGTCTTTTCTTAACTTTTTCTGGGTAGATCGATTTTAGTGTAATGGCGCTTTCAAGAAAGGGAGTCTGCCCACGGCCACCTTTGCTCCATAATTTTCTATGGGGAAATGTCTCTGGGACATATCTCTGCAACTGTTTGGTATACAATGGTCAGAGAGGGGTCTATCTTCTTCTACTCATGCTCCTATAATCTGTACGCTTTCTGACTGTCCAAAAGAGTTTGTCCTGGTGGCTTGACATCTTCAATCTGCTGAAGGGCAAGTCCTTCCTAGTTTCCTTGTGGACCACGGTGACGACTGATGCCCACCTCTCCGGATGGGGAGTGATCCTGGGTCGCCTGAATGCACAGGGTCGGTGGTCTCTGGAAGAATCTCTTCTTCCCATCAACGTGTTGGAGCCTCGGGCGATATTTCATGCCCTTCGTCATTGGACATCTCAGCTGGAACACTGTCTAGTCCAGGTAGAGTCCGACAACTCCATGGCTGTGTCTTACATCAACAAGCAGGGCGGAACAATAATTCTCGACGGTTGGTTAGAGGTCAAGGTTATTTTGTCCTGGGCAGAAGAACACGTTCCTGCCATATCCGCAGTGCACATACCTGGCATAGACAAAGTCATGGCGGACTTCCTCAGTCGACACACAGTGGACAGCAGAGAGTGGGAGCTGCACCCAGAGGTGTTCACCCTCATTGTTCAGAAATGGGATCTTCCTTACATCGACCTGATGGCAAAAAGACACAACAGGAAGGTTCCGACGTACTAATCTCGTTGGAGGGACCCTTTAGCTCTGGCGGTGGATGCAATGTCCATTCCTTGGTTATTCCCTCTGGCCTACATCTTTCCTCCCCTCCCCATGCTGCACAGGGTGTTACGGAAATTGAGACTGGAACATTGTCCAGTCATTCTGATTGCTCCATACTGGCCTCGCCAGGCTTCCTTTCCTGAGCTTCTGGATCTATCAGTGGCGGAGCCATTCCGGCTCCCTTGCCATCCGGATCTTCTTCTACAGAGTTACCTGTGGAAGGAGGATGTTCATCGTCTAGCCTTCACGGCTTGGAAATTGAATCCTCAATATTGAGGAAGAAAGGGTCTTCTTCTGGTGTGGTGGCCACTATGCTCTGTGCCCGCAAACCTGTTTCTTCCAAGATCTACCATAGTGTCTGGTCGACCTTCCTATTTTGGTGTGCTGACAAGGACCTGTCTCAGGAATTTGATCTGCCTACGGTCTTGGCTTTTTTGCAGGATGGTGTGGATAAGGGCCTCAATTTGAGTTCCCTTAAAGTTCAGACTTCTGCTCTCTCTGTTTTCTTTCAGAGGTGCATTGCCATCCTTCCTGATGTCAAGGTTTTCTTCCAGGGCGTTGCTCATGCTCGTCCTGCCTTTAAGATTCCCCCTTCTCAGTGGGAAATTAACTTGGTTCTGGGTTTTCTTCAGCGCGCCCCATTTGAGTCTTTGGCTACCATTCCTCTACGCCTTTTGAGGTGGAAAATGGCTTTTCTCCTGGTGATTTTGTCTGTCCGCGGTGTAGCAGAATTACATGCTCTGTCCTGTAAACCACCCTGTTTGGTGTTTCACAAGGACAAGGCGGTGCTTCGCACCTCTCAGGAGTTTCTCCCGAAGATGGTTTCGGAGTTCCACATCAATCAGGAGATTGTGGTGCCATCTTTCTGCCCTGACCTCACCTCTGACAAGGAAAGGGATCTCCACATTAGACGTGGTGCATTGTCTCAAGTTTTATGTATATCGCCCTGAGTCTATCAATCAGATGCGTTGTTCGTCATTCCTGAGGGTCCTAGGGCAGGAAGACCTGCATCCAAGGTGACTGTTGCTTCTTGGATCAAGTCCACTATTCTTAAGGCTTATGAGTTGAGGAAGAAGCCTGTCCTTTTCAGGGTCATGGCTCATTCTACTCGATCTTTGGGGGCCTCTTGGGCTTACAAGAATGAGGCCTCTGCTGATCAGTTGTGCAAGGCTGCCACCTGGTTGTCTGTGCACACCTTTTCAAAGCATTACCATGTTGATGTACTGGCATCTGCTGATGCCAGCTTTGGAAGGAAAATCCTGGAGGCTGTCTTGCCTGTCTAGGATTTTCTTCGGTTCTTGGTGGTTCCTTCATTTTTGAGCCCCATTGGCTCTAGTTCAGTGTGCTGTGTACATTTGGGGTGTTGTTACCCCTGTTCAGTGTCCATTGACACTTCATTGTTTGTTGGGCTATCTCTGATCTGATGGTTCATATCTGCTCTGGTGACTTTGGGGGCCTTGCACCTGGTCCTTGCCTTACTTCCTGCCTCTGGGAAACTCAATGGTTTGACATCCCAGAGTTACCAGTAACCTGTATTGGACGACAGAGAAAAGAGGATTTTAGTCTTACCCGTTAACTAATTTTCTCTTAGTCCATACAGGTTACTGGTCTCCCTCCCTGTCAAGAGACCATGCTTGGCTGTCCTGTGGCAGACTGTGGGGGTCCTTCGGGGTCACGCTCACAGAAGTCTTCTTTCCTTCCACTATCTAGTCATAGTTAGTGTCTGAAATCTTTCTGGAGCTGGTTGGCTAGCTGCAGCCAAGGAGGGAAGGTAGGCTCCACCCCCTGCAGTTATTTCTAGAATTGTTCCGGTCTACTTAAAGGGGTGGATCGCCTACCCAAAGTTACCAGTAACCTGTATGAACTAAGAGAAAATGATTTAACAGGTAAGACTAAAAGCCTCTTTTCAAAAAAGTTATAAATTGATTTGCATTTTACTGAGTGAAATAAGTATTTGACCCCTATCAATCAGCAAGATTTCTGGCTCCCAGGTGTCTTTTATACATATAACAAGCTGAGATTAGGAGCACTGTTAAAGGGAGTGCTTCTAATCTCAGCTTGTTACCTGTATAAAAGACACCTGTCCACAGAAGCAATCAATCAGATTCCAAACTCTCCACCATGTCCAAGACCAAAGAGCTGTCCAAGGATGTCAGAGACAAGATTGTAGACCTACACAAGTCTGGAATGGGCTACAAGACCATCGCCAAGCAGCTTGATGAGAAGGTGACAACAGTTGGTACGATTATTTGCAAATGGAAAAAACACAAAATAACTGTCAATCTCCCTCAGTCTGGGGCTCCGTGCAAGATCTCACCTCTTGGAGTTTCAGTGATCATGAGAACGGTGAGGAATCAGCCCAGAACTACACAGGAGGATCTTGTCAATTATCTCAAGGCAGCTGGGACTATAGTCAACAAGAAAACAATTGATAACGCACTACACCGTGAAGGACTAGAATCCTGCAGTGCCCGCAAGTTCCCCCTGCTCAAGAAAGCACATGTACAGGCCCGTCTGAAGTTTGCCAGTGAACATCTGAATGATTCAGAGGAGAACTGGGTGAAAGTGTTGTGGTCAGATGAGACCAAAATTGAGCTCTTTGGCATCAACTCAACTCGCCGTGTTTGGAGGAGGAGGAATACTGTGTATGAACCCAAGACCACCATCCCCACCGTCGAACATGGAGGTGGAAACATTATGCTTGGGGGTGTTTTTCTGCTAAGGGGACAGGACAACTTCACTACATCAAAGGGGTGATGGACGGGGCCATGTACTGTCAAATCTTGGGTAAGAACCTACTTCCCTCAGACAGGGCATTGAAAATGGTTCGTGGATGGGTATTCCAGCATGACAATGACCCAAAACACATGGCCAAGGCAACAAAGGAGTGGCTCAAGAAGAAGCACATTAAGGTTCTGGAGTGGTCTAGCCAGTCTCCAGACCTTAATCCCATAGAAAATCTGTGGAGGGAGCTGAAGGTTCGAGTTGCCAAACGTCAGCCTCGAAACCTTAATGACTTGGAGAGGATCTGCAAAGAGGAGTGGGACAAAATCCCTCCTGAGATATGTGCAAACCTGGTGGCCAACTACAAGAAACGTCTGACCGCTGTGATTGCCAATAAGGGTTTTGCCACCAAGTACTAAGTCACGTTTTGCAAAGGGGTCAAATACTTATTTCGCTCAGTAAAATGCAAATCAATTTATAACTTTTTTTGAAATGCGTTTTTCAGGATTTTTTTTTTTATTCTGTCTCGCACTGTTCAAATAAACCTACCATTAAAATTATAGACAGATCATTTCTTCGTCAGTGGGCAAACGTACAAAATCAACAGGGGATCAAATAAATTTTTCCCTCACTGTATGTCAACTCACACCAGTGGGGAATCATTCTCCTAAGAGCGCTAGCTGATGAATACAGTTGGAAATTCTATAGTTTTCACAGATTTTTGAAGGGGTGCAACTTTTCCTTTAGTACCACCTTCTGGAAACATTTGTGCACACCAGCATTGGGGAAGGAAGGCAAGGGACTCCTCACTTGATGCAGTAGAATACACATTTTAGTTCACAAAGTTGAAAATACCATTTTGCTCTTCTAGTAATTGAGGCTTTGTGCTGGCCATGAAAGAAGTTAAAACTATACAAATTGGGTATTTTTGTACTTGGGGGACTCAGGGTTACTATCCCTTTAAGCAGTGACACATAGGAGCAGTGCAGTAGTGAAGTAACAGCTACCATTTAATTTTGTGGCCACATGTCTCCTTAGATCTAAAGAATATGAAAAATATAATGGGAAGCATTTTTTTTTTTTACAAATGTAGGTAATGTCAAGCCAAAGGCCCAAAAGCATCCAGTGACAGAACCAACACTTGTACAGTTTGTCTGAGAAATTCACATCATAGTTGACAAAGTTTTTTTTTTACCTAGTGCAGTTTTTGAAAGGGATTTGGATTGGTGCTGAAGTGTTAGCAATAAGAAGTGTCAAAATGCGCCTAAAGTGAAACCCTGTGTTGTCTACTTTTCAAAAACATATACATTTTTAGCGATAATTTGGAGGAATGATAAACTTCCCCAAGTGAGTGATGGTACCAGTAAACCAATTTGTGAAATTTCCCTGTTTGAAAATGGAAACACGCATGTTCCAAATTTGGTCCAGCAGTTTCCGCAAAACCTATTCATGTGGAGCCTTGCCATATTCATAATATATAACTGAACCCTATTCAAGATGTGTTTTAATTTTTTATCTGCAAATATCCTGTGCTTGAAATCCATACAAAATTGTAATGAACGTGCAAAGACTACAACCCCCCAAAAAATAAATAAATAAATAAATATATATATATATATATATATATATAATACTATTATTATACTATACTTATTAACTAAGCTATGATCTTCACATGCCAAATTCTGAAAAATTACAGTTTACAAATGGTGCTCATCTTGTAATATGTACCCTGTGAATGTGAAAGAGATTGAAATCCTAGGCATATGGTATACTCCCTTATTCTGGACAAGTAAATATTTTGGGAGGTATTTTTTAGGTGCATTAATTGTGTACAAATCATGACAGGAAAACCTATGCAAAATATTTTATTTTTTCATTTTTTCCCCTCTTTTATATTTTAATCAAACTAAATGCCGGATTATACATACGATTGCGGTATCAAGATAAACAACCATTTATCTATAAAAAAAACGGTATATGATTTGTGAAAGTGTACTGAATGAATTACAGGTAAATATGGTGGAACAATGGCATACTAAAAAGTCCAAAATTGCTCTTTTCCTCTAGTGTAAAAAAAGTTATTCTCACTAAAGGGTTTAAAATATGTGTCCCCCCCCCACACACACACACACACACTCCGATCCAACCCAGCACCCACGAACAGGGGTTCATTAAACACTTCCTATAATGGCAACAATGCTGTTGCAGCCACAAAATTAAAACCTAACTTCCATTTCCTTCTTGCCCTTTGTAGTGGACATATCCAACTAATTATGGGTAGTGTAGGATTTAGAGGATCCAGAATGAAAGTTTGAGCTATTCTTTTATATTCAACTAGCAATGTGGGACGGAGCTGCCCATCAGGATATATAGGGAATTAATGCACACACACAGATGCAGATGCAAGACATGCAAGACAAACACACACAGAGACACACACACAGACGCATGCACTGAGATGCATAAAGAGCGACACAGTCATACACACATACATGCAATGCACAACATGCAGACACATAGAGTTATACAGACATGCAACACACACAGTAAGGAACACACTGGCACAGACACACACAGACACACACACACACACACACACACACACACACACACAGAAGGAAGTCATAACAGTGTGACTTATGTGTCATTGTAATGAGTTTGTGTTTGTACTTATGCCTCCACTGTGGCATTCATTCATATAGTTGAAATGCATGTGGTAATTGCACATGCTATGGTAGAAGGTGGATCATGCTGGCTCCCGGGGTGTGAGTGAGACTATTGTGGAAGGTAGATCGTGCTGGATCCCGGGGTGTGATTGCGAGTGAGTGATTGCGAGTGAGTGATTGCGTGTGAGTGATTGCGTGAGTGTGTGTGAGTGAGTGAGAGTGTGTGAGTGTGAGAGGGTGTATGAGAGTGAGTGTGAGTGTGTGTGATTGAGAGTGTGAGTGAGTGCGAATGAGAGAGTGAGAGTGTGTGCGTGATTGAGTGTGAATTATTGTGAGTGTGTATGATTGAGTGTGTGTGAGAGTGTGAGTGTGTGTGATTGAGTGTGTGTGAGTGTGCATGAGTTTTTTGTCTGATGTGTTTGTATCTGTGGTGTAGGAGCGAGTGGCAGCCATTTGGTTTTTTAAGTTACTTTGATAGTGGTGGGTGGGCTGGATAGTGGGGGCAGGCCAACTCCCTGCATGATTTAAATCACTCCCCCATTGAATCACCCAATGGGAGCAGTAACTCCTCCTTACGTAACCCCTTAATGACAGGGTTTTTACCAGGTAAGTTGTCTGTCACTAAGGGGTTAACCCTTTGAGTGCCAGAGGGGTTCAAAGGGTTAAGTTGAGGTAGCATAGCAATATAACACACGGTGGCTCTTCAGTTGAGGCAGCGTAGCAATATGTTGAGGGAACAAATAGAAAGTGGTGTTTGAGGCTTGCCCTCTGTAACATACAGCAAAGCACCTCTCTCCCTTTAAGGAGAAAGGGCAGGAAGCAGGAAGTGGAGGAGTGACAGTTGAAAACAGACAGTTAGTGAGGTGACTGAAGATATGAAGAGTTAAATAAAAGAGTTGCTATTAAGTTTATCCCTGAGTTTGTATTTTATGGAAACATTACACCCTCGTACTGAAACAGAGTGTATGGAGGGTTACAATTATCTGTGGGAGGTGAAACAGTGTGTTTGTTAAAGGGATAGTAATACTTAAAATGTAAAAAAAAATATGTTGTAGAGTTTATCCCCCTGAGTAAAACAAGAGCACTCCCACTGTTGAAAGGTGTTTCATTCAAAAGTTATTAATTTTCAAAGTTGAATTTTCTAGGTGCAATATCACAGTGGCCTGAAATTGTACAGTGGCGCTGTTGCTACATCATCCTATGGAGATTTATGGTCAACTGACCAGAGCTGTCCATAGGATCGTGTAGCAACAGCGCCACTGTACAATTTCAGGCCACTGTGATATTGCACCTAAAAAATTCAACTTTGAAAATTAATAACTTTTGAATGAAACACCTTTCAGCAGTGGGAGTACCCTTGTTTTACTCAGGGGGATAAACCCTACAACATATTTTTTTTACATTTTAAGTATTACTATCCCTTTAAGTCATGATCCTGAGCGTGTGCGGACCAGAAGTTATTGGTATCCCCTACTTCAGGAGTGAGTGGCAGCTATATTTTTTTTTGTTAGTTGGATAGTGGTGGGTGGGCTGGAGGGGGCGGGCCATCTCCCTGTGTTATAAACATGCCCCCATTGAATCACCCAATGGGAGCAGTAAAGTCCCCACTGAATCACCCAATAGCAGTTGTGTCTTCTAATGAGACATAAATTATGTAATGAGGCATTCTATTCAATGTGTGTTTGTTTTCTGAGGAGACATAAATTATGTTCTGTGTGTGAGGTACCATAAATTATGCAATGAGGCTTATTCTTATATATATATATATATATATATATATAATCTAGAGAGAGAGAGAGATAATATATTCGCTATTGGGCCCAATCTGTGTTTTTCTGCTTTACACATACACATTTTTTGCCTGGGATGGATTAATGTCCTAACAGAAATTATTTCAGAGTAATGTATTAAAGGAGCATTAACTTTTTTTATGAAAACCTATATGTTATAGTGATTTTCCTGCTGAGTAAAACAAGGGTACTGTCACTGCTCTTTTTGTTTTATTCAAAATGTATAACCGTTCAAATAATCAGGAAGTGAATTTACTGTATGTTTATTTCCTGGAAGTTCCAATTGACAGCAAGTGACAGGCAGTTTCTATCACATTCTGAGGAGAACTGTAAGTCAGTGACTTTCCTCTCCATTAGAATGTAACAGAAAAACTAATTGGAATTTGTCCACTAGAGGGCACTGCTAAAATAAAAAAACACAGGTTTAAACTGAAATAAGTCGGGAAATGTGCATCTCTCAGCAGTGGGAGTACCCTTATCTTACTCAACAGGAAAAACCCTACAATATATATTTTTTCATAAAAACAGTTTACTGCTCCTATAAATTGCTAATATCTACCTGTTGCTAGCCTAGTTCTTTCCATGTGTAGAGCAAACTGCGGTTTAACCCCTTAAGCACTTGACGACCACGGGGCTTTTTTTTTTTTCCCACTTCTGGTTCAGGGCTCCCGGAGTGGCGTGCAGCCGAACCGGGAGCCCTGAACTCCATGAAGTGCCAGGACCGTCACTGGTCCTTAAGTGCCAGCCAGCCGTGACGGTCCTGGCACATCAGTGGTCGTTAAGGGGTTAAATAGTTTTTCATGACACATAAAATGAACTGTCAAAGTGTACATAACAATATACAGTATTTTAGATTCTGTCCTTAAATTGCAAATGTGTGGAGTGGACAAATAAATTATTATTCAGTAAATTCATTATGTTTAACCCATTGGATGTTAGAGAATCAAAGCAATGAGATGTAGATGTATTTGGAAGCCAAGGTGTTAATGTTTTTTCCCAAGTCGGGGTAGGCAACTTGAGGTTATGGACTACAATTCCCATTATTCCCCTACTAGGCATTGGATAGCTGGGGATCATGGGAGTTGTAGTCTAAAGAAAATGGATGATGTCATGTTGCGCATCTCTGTTTTAGAGTTGGATTTCATGATGCACCTCCCCCCTTTTATTAACCCTTTGAGTGCCAGAGGGGGATGCAATGCATTGCATACCCTTCTGGCACTCACAGGGTTAATTTGTCACATTTATGCAGTGTTACCAATATAAGTTTTCAGTTTATCTTGGAAGGCATGCCATTTTAAACTTGGAACCATGACACATAAATGTGCGACAACGTGATAAATGTTACTAATGGTTTTAGCTCACAGTTTCCTATTAAAGTCTTTAGGAAGAATTTGTAGATAAAACCAGTGATAAACGTATAGCCCAATGGAATCCAGCCCTTAGTTGATACTGAGAGAGCAAGGGGTTTCACATTTGGAGCAGACTGAGGCAATTATTTTTTAGTAAGAATGCACATAATGTATTAGTATGTACACTATTTTTGTGACTCTAAGATTCCTTGCTGCCATGTCTTAATTTTTATCAGAAGATGATCTACAAGATCAGTGGGCCAAATCTGTACATGGGTGACTAATAAAAGGTTATTGTGCTTCAGGAGAATAGCGTGACAGCCCTGTTCTGTGCATATTCCTTGGCTTTTAGAATAAGGTCCCGGAAGTGAGTCACTATCTTGTTTCTAGCAGCAGATAACTCCCTCATGCTCTCTGTGTCACTGTAAGGTGTGCTGGAATTTTCCAGGTTTAACGTGGGAGGTTATGGGAGGATCAGGGAATGGGTGTGTGTTTGCTGGGGAAGGAGTGGGTGGTATATAATAGCTTTTGAGTTATTGTAGTGTCTGTAAAGCATGTATTAACTACTTCAGCTCTGAAAAGCAATTTAGCATGACTGTGTTTTTTTTATGCTGTAAGAAGAAATAAAAAGAATTAATATAGTTAAGTAATGGACATTTTGAAGCCATCTAGCTTTTCAGGACTACAATTGCCATAATCCCCAGCCAACCATTGGCTGATTTGGGATGATGGGAATTGTAGTCCTGAACAGCTGGAGGGATTCATATACTGCTAACTCCTTGTATAATCAAATAACTGCTGACTGTGCTAGTTGATTTTCATTATTTTTTTTCTTTCTCTGTCATGATTTTTATTTTTTATTTTATTGATTTGAAAATATATACGATTATTTACCCCAACTAAGATCTGAACACATATTTGTATCGATTCCAAGAACACTGTGTTCTGTTAAGTCATTTGATGACGTTGGCTCCTGGAGAAGTGCCAGACGAGGTCAGGTTCATTCCAATAACTTTTGTGCAGGCTCTTCTTGAGCAGTGGAATGTCAGTCTTGTCTTCACATGATAACAGGCGTACAATGTTGTTCTCAGGAAAACTACTGGTATTTTCGTATATGTTTATGTTATTATAGCAATTTATATTGCAATAGTTATGTTTTGTGAAACCTCGGACAAACTTTTAGAAGAGGGCACTAAAAAAATCCACTTATTGGTTCATATTTATGCAACTCATTTCCATCCTATTTAATAATTCGCTAGGATGTTTGTCAGAAGCCGTCATGTGCAGTAGAGACTGCCTGCGTTCGTGCAGTCTCTACTAAGCATGAGTGCATCATGTGGAGCAATGAGGTAGCGGCCACTTAACCCTTTGAGTGCCAGAGGGATACGCAAAGCAATGCGTTGCGTACCCCTCTGGCACTCAAAGGGGTTAACATTACCCAGACCTTTGTATTCACTTGACTTTGTGCACACTCATTTATCTAATGTCCTTGCTTGTGTGTATGCTCATTGATACATGATCTTGCCTGTGTGTGCATGCCATTGAAAGTGTGCCCACTCATTAAAGGGGCAGTTATGGGCTTTATAATTGTACGTTGTGTCATGACCACTATGGGAATAGAATCTCACAGAGTAACACTGTTCCTTTTCTCCCAGTTTGTATGATAGATGGGGTGGGTGATGTCAGAGCTTCACTGAGTACATATGGGAGATTTCTGTCCTCTGCATTAAGACCATTTGTCAACACATTTGCTGACATGGGACTTCTATGGAGGGGATAGAGATGTAGCTTCATCTCTCCTAAACACAAAGTGATGTGCTTATGTCATCTGGCTCTTCCGATCACGTATATATCTGCAAAGTGATTGGCATCTGAATAGGCGAGTTTTAAGATTTGTGAACTCTGTTCCCATAGCTGTCAGGTAACTGCTGACAGGCAGAAAGCCCTTTACTCCTATTATTTTCTTCTTTAACGTATGTCACAGCCTGTGAGTATACTCAATGTTGCTTGTGCATACCTGTATTTGCACTCGCTGATGTTTGTCCTCCCCTTGTGCACATTTCGGATTCGTGTTCTAGTCCGTGTACGTACTCATTGATGTAAATCCTTAACTGTGTGTGCACAGTGTTTCATGTCCTTACCTGTGTGCACACCCATTGGTCCAGCAAAGTATTGTGGAAAAATTGCTATCTGCTGTTTGAATGGTCTAAAGCCCCTGGTCTTGACTAGTTTGGGGTTTGTAATGGTGCGACTGGACTGCACAGTTCACTAATAATGTATCAGGTTGGCATAAGCCCTGGGTTTTATGGCAGTAGCACTTAACCTGTAACTTCCTTTCTTCTTGCTGCACCTTCAAATTAGCCATGTTGTGTTTTTTTACTACATACAGTAGGCTCCAATATGTGATGTATCCTATATAATAATTAGCTAGAAAGTTTGTAACGATGCAGTATGCGCAGTAGAGACTGCCCGTAACGAGGCTGATATAGAGCGGGGCGCACCGAAGGAGCGTTCCACCCTGTATCAGCAGCGGCGCTGGCAGTCTCTACTGAGCATGACTGCACCATGACCAGCTGGCACTGTATCAGCTGCGGCGAGGGCAGTCTCTACTGTGCATGACTGCCCTGCGACCATCTGGCAGTCGCACTGTGGCCCGTGTAATGGGCTCTTCAACTAGTTAAGTAATAAATCCCTTACACTGTGCAAAGTACAGTAAAGTGATAACACTATGTTATTACATGTCTATGATTACACCAAATTTATTGAGGTAATTTTACATTTTTAGCCCGTTTAATAGCCTGTTTAACCCTTGAAGACCTATGGGGTAAGCAAAAAAATTGATTGCTTACCCTTCCTGCCGTCAAAGGGTATAAACAGATTAAGCTTGAGACTCTAATGTGCACACCGAAAATGGCTCTTGTAACTTGTTTTGAGGTGTAGAAATTGTATCCTCAATACTGGCAGAAGGTAATTTTTTGCACTTAATGACCTCTGATTCAAGGTGTTAACCTGGTAAGAAAACCTTGTTCAACAGATGTCAATGCCAGTCATAGACTATGGGGAAGCAGTATATGCTTCTGCTCCACAAATCCATCTTGATAAACTCGACTGTATAATTCATTGGCTAACACTCAAATCTACACGTTCTCTTCACCTTTCTTACCTATTTTATAACCACTTCTCTGCAAAACTACCTGAGTAGGTAAATATGTAACTTTTTACTGTACACGTTCTTCAGTACATACTTTAAAACAAATGAAATCTAAATGTATTCTTCATGGTAAAACATTTTTTACATAAAATAAATTTAAGTCCTTGGATCCTAGAGAGGGCTCCAATGCATTACAAAGCAACACATTGCAAACCTTTATGGTGTCTATGGTGTTAAATGTTCAGAACTTATATGTATCTCTGACCAAAAAATGAAACTTTCTTTTCCTAAACTATCACTAGATTTTTATTTTCAAATTCCAGTGTAATGACAGTGAATTATGAACAAATAAATAAGAATCTTGTTAGTCTTATTTTTTGTATTTGGCTTTCAGCATGCAGCTATTTATTTACTTAGTATCAGCTTACCCAAACAAGAGAGTACTATGATTCCGGACACCTTCTATACACTATCTTTTCTGTGTGCCATATAGATGTGCACACTACTGTGTCTCTCAAAGGGTTACCTTCATGTACATTTACATTAGAATAACGGTAGAACAGACCCTGGTGCAAATGCTTATATGGGAAGAATTTTATTCAGTCACACAAATCTTTATGCCTAACAAAGTGGCAATAAATAGGGCTGTTCCACTTTATGCACATTTATTAAATCTGTTGATAATAGGGAGGTTACAATTTTTGTTACACCTAGTAGGCTATCCGTAGCTTCAAAGTTCTAGTTTTAAACCCATAAGAGTAAGGGATCTAAACAAAAGAGAAGAGTAACCGTTCTGAAGCATACTAAGTGTGCCATGGGGAGAAATAAAAACATTCCAAAACACCCATTGATATTTATGGAGAATTGAACCCTTTCTATAGATGGTAAAAAAAAAAAAGGGGGGGGGGTGGTTAGTTTTTTCTTTACTTTATGTTTTTTATTTTTTATATACAATATTGGGCCATGGCACCTTTAAGGAGCAGGCTCTTGACTAGTTGCTGTATTTTCGTGGCACTGGGTGGGCTCCAGTCCTCAGGAAAGGGCTGTTGGGTAGACGAGGTGCACAAACAAGGGGGGGGACACCCTGATATGGTTCCCGCCACCACTATAGCAGGCATTTTTAGCCACTTGGGGCTTAATTGGAAATAGCTTCTTTTTTTTGCCTTCCTCTGGATCAACAGGGGTGATATAGCATGGGCTGAACTTGATGAATGTGTCTTTTTTCAGCCTCTTCAACTATGATAACTTGCTGAAGATACATTTGCAAGTTTATTGCTTCTCTGTTCAAGATGTAGTGTTTTTGCTCTGTCAGGGCCTCCATTAACTGGATTAAAAAAAAAAAGCTTGCTCCAGAACAAGGGACCCTCCTGCCCTCTCAGTGGATGAGATTGAATGAACATTCAGTGGCAGTTTCCCTTGTGTATGCGTTTCCTCCTTTTCCGCTGATTTCAAAAGTATTAAAGAAGGTCTGGATAGAGAAGGATCAATCTTGCAGTCCTTATTACTTCTTACTAGCTTCTCCAGGTGTAGTTATCAGATCTTCTGAATTTATCCATTGCTAAAATGCTTTGTCTTCCAATTCAAAGCAATGCGTTGCGTACCCATCTGCCACTCAAAAAGTTGACTATTAAGGGAAAGGTTCAAATCTGAAAAGGGAAAGGTTCTAATCTGAAAAGAAAAAACGATAAATCTAAAACAGCTAATGACATTAACAAGCATGGTAACAAATGTAGCAAAATATAGCCTCTAAGCCATTGATTCACAACCAGGATGCTGTAGGTCATCAGCTTTGGGTTCTCTTTATTTTCAAAGGAGATTTTGACAAAATGTGAATGTTTACTTTCAAATCTATATATTTATGGAAATTTTATGCACAATAGGATTATATTTGTTATTCTGATTGTGAGACCTAATAATAGACTTGTATGACCTTTGTACCCTTCATAACACCCTTCACAAATAACACAAATTTTAGGGGTGCCTTGGACATAAAAATAGAGAACCATGACTGTAGGCTCCAAACACATTTTTGACGGTTTTTAAAACCATTATAGCAAGTTAAAAATAAATTACGACAATAATAAAAAATTATTCCAATAATAATTTTGTTTACAAAAATTAAGAATTTATAAAAAGAGGTTATGTTAAAAACATTTTTAATAAAAATAATATATGCATGGCAAAGAAGTTGGTGGCAAATGTATGACTGCACCACTACAGCCTCGCTGCCTTTAGCCTGTGATGCTAGTGGCCGCACTTCAGGGTATGACATACAGTTTGAGTGCTGTAGTGCATACTAGCAGACACACTACACCAGCGTAGGGCTCTTATGCCAGCAGGCCCTTTACACCAGCCCCACAGCATGCACATGGAAATGTTGTAAAATCACACTGTTTCTTCTACACCTTGCTTAGTACTTTGATCTAAGAAAGGTGAGGGCCACAAAATGTGCACAGACTTCCCCATTGTTTCCCTTTGGTGCAAATGGTGTTAAGAGGGGGACATTGTGCATAAATAGCTTAGGCAGGTGAAGGGACAGGGTGCCATCCAAAACTGGATGCATGTTGGATAATTCTTTTTGGGAATTGTGAATAAAATATTTAACAAGTCAAAAAAAGTTTAACAAGATGTTTATTGCTACCTGTCTTTATGTCTCTTAAATGGTTTTTAAAAACGGTCATGTACTTCTCATGTAGTAATTCACTACTGTTTCATGTAGTACTGCTACGTACAATGTCACATCAGTAAATGAGTGTAAGTCGAGGAAACCAAGGAAAGGGCTGCACAAAGGTAAGATAAACCCTCTAGAGAGAACAACCACTCTAGTGGGGGGGGGGGGTATGCTCTAAGGTGTGATAAAGTGGAGATAACTTCTCCAGTGATATTACTTCTCCATCTCCTGTGTTATTCTATGGAGTCTATGCACTAAGATTTCTCAAGCGGGAGAGACCATAGAATAACATAGGAATTAGGGAAGTGATATAGCTGGAGAAGTCATCTCTATTTGGTCACCTCTATCACTCCTTAGGCTTAGTGCATAACCCTCCCCCCCCACCCCCACACACACACAGTTCCTTTCTTCTTACTTCAGTGTTTCTTTCTTATTTTATTGTTAGAAGAGAAATTCTGGGGCAATCCATCTGCAACATAGAAGAAATGGGGCATTTTAACCCCTTGATGCTGGAGATATCTCCAATGCTTTTCAAAGCAATGCATTGAGACCTCCCTAGCATTCAAGTGGTTTAAATGGATGGGAGATTTAGGTGTTTGCATTTAGATAGATTAAATTTGTCCTAACCGTAGAATTATGCCTTACAATATTTTCCTTGTCATCCTATCACTCAGATTTTATAAATATGCTATATATGGTTTCCCTAACATTCCAAGTCACTTTTTTATACTAGATAAATCTAGAGTTTTTTTTCCTAAGGGGGAGGTAAGTCAGCATTGAATGGCAGTGTTCATTCCCATGGTTCCACACCCGGTGATTTTCATTACCTACAGTGGCCCAGACTTGCTTGTTGGCTGAATTTGACTGTGTAGGAGATGACTGATTGGTGGTTTTGAGCCCACAAATGTCATTCACCTGTGGAATTTTTAGGGAATGTTCTATGATGTTAAATGTTCATTTGTGTAGAGGATCACATCTGTACAAGCACTTTAATTTACTTTATAAGAACATATTAATTAAGTGTTGTATGTATTCCCTAGATACAGCATTATTACAGTTTGCTATTTTATCTGACTTTGAGGCTAATAGGCAAACCTTGGGAACAAATGTCATATCCATAGAAATCTACTACTTTCTGACACTTTTTATGGTTCCACAATTAGGACAATATACACAACAGAAAGCTATCCAGTCTCTTTTACTAACATACAAGGGGGTTAAAAGCCTCATTAAAATAAATGTGGTTGTTGGGAATGTATGTTAGTACCCCTATGGCAGGTTTGGATAACTGAGGCTTACCTGCTGTTATGGACTACATCTCTCATCATCACCATCTAGCCGTTAACAGGCCGGGGATGATGGGGGCTGCAGTCCACACCAGCTGGGGAGCATCAAGCTGTCCAATCCTGTTCTATGCTGCAGTTGTTTCTACACCTTTCATATGTGTACATGACCCAGTGTCACACAATCCCTGGCCACTAGGGTAGAAGCAGTTTTAACCCTTTCAGTGTCAGAGGGGAACTCTGCAATACGTTGCGTACCCTTCTGTCAAAGGTTAAATGTAAGGTACTTTCTCTTCCTCCTTCTAACTTGCAGTGACAACTGTAAACAATATATTCTACTGCACCAGTGTGTGAAAGTGTCATTTGTTCTTCAGGAAGTTTGCTCAACGCGCCTTAAATTCTTTATTTCATCCCATTCAGCACAATGTCAGTTACAGAGAAGCTGATATGCACAAGCATTTAAATGTATTCATAGTTTATAATCTTATAATCTTGCTTAGCCTGTATATCACTGGCAGGATGATCGTGAGTCAGTGCTGATGACGTTTGAATCCTAAACTGTACAGTACAATAAACTTGTGGCTCTTAGGTGGGTCTCTCCTGTAATCTAAGTAGACATTCTAGACTACTGGTGTTTAGGCTGTCGGTCATATGCACAAAACAAAAGAGGAGCATTTCTGGAAAAACTACACAATAGAAAATTAATTAAACTTCCCATTAATTTAATTGGAAAATTTAAACCCTTGAATGTTACAGTGGTTGCTAATCCGTTTGCGAACAATGCGTTGGTGACCTCTTTAGCTTTCAAGGGGTTAAAGTCCCATTTAAATCAGTGGGCGTTTTGGGAACTTTTTTGTCCCCACTTTGAATTTGGGCATAAGACAGTATATTCTGGGGAGTGAGTTTTACTGGTGATTGCAAAATCAACACAGTGATATTAAACTTCTTGGACTGGGGAGCTCTCTAGCATCTACAGGATTAATTAAAGGAACACTTAACACTGCCTAGTAGCAAAGTCATGCTTTTCTTAATCTGGAAAATCCTAATGACCACTGTGTATCAATTCTATGTGCATTGTTTCTTCAAAATGAACAGTTCTGGAGATCTAATCAGTGTAGAATTTATTTTTAGGGCCCTATGTTAAAATGAGAACTGTAATCATTGTGGGGCAACCCAAGTGCACAGTAGAGAACAAATTATAATTTCCCCAATTTTGCAATGGTTATAATGGGGCTGTTAACCTCTTCATAAAGCCTTGGAGACCCTCGAGCATTCAAGACATTAAGGCATCGATTCAATTCACCCCTATGCCAACCCCCCCCCCCAAAAAAAAAACTGTATTTTTTCAAGCACAGTAAGCAATTCAATTACCTGTGCTAGGAAATACTGGCAAAAAAAGCCACCTTAGGTGATTATTTATTGTCCATTTGACTCCATAGAAACAGGAACACCTCACAAGCGTTCTGAATTTGCAATTGAATTCAATGCATTAGCAGTAAGATGCGGGTGAAAATCGTCACCCAAATCACTCCATCTGGTTACAAGGACTATATCACTTGAAATATTGATCCCTATGTTGTACATTGTGTGACATAATGTAATAGTTTGGGTGGTGTATTACTGTAATTCCTTTACAGGGATATGATAGTTGGGAGCCAGAGTGCAGAGAAAATAAAGGCTATGTCCAGCACTCTTGCTTGCTTCAGATCTGTGTAACTTGGCTAAACAATGACTGGAATGTTGATTGACTCCTGCTGTGCTTCCTTGACCAATCAGGGGAGGTTATTATGGTCCAGTCAAAATGCCCCTTTTCCAAACCCTACTTTGTATTCTTATCTTGATTAGACTGGAAATGTAGGCCATTATCTGATTGGTCAAGCATAGCAACACTGTCCCAAGCACTAATTTAAATTCTGGAAGTGTATATAAGCAGTGTGTTTCATCAGTAAAGCTGTTCTGTTCTACCCTCCTTAATACAAGTCTCGGCTGTATTTCTGGAGCGGACTTAGCCTGGGGATTTTCACCTTAGCCACTACAGGAGCAAATTCACTTTCCTCGCCGGTCTACTGGCGTAGGGCCTCTGGAAACCCTACCTAGGGTTCTGCAGCTAAATTCACTATCTCTGCCAGTCTGTCAGGGGGCAGCACCAGTTGTTCCTGCCTGAGCATCCAGGACCTCCAGGAAGCAGCAGGGCTCCAGCCGACGTGGAAGAGGGCAGCAGCAGCGGCGGTTCAAGAACCGACGGCCCCAAAAGGGTCCGGTAAATCCTGGTACCGTCACAAGCTCCATTAAGATTTGTTCCTTGGTGAAGACACAGGTAAGAGAAGAGTTCTGCTATAGTTTTAGCTAATTTTTTATTTTTCTGTTAGATATGGAATACCACCATTAGGCGGATTACCATAACTGACAGTTCCCTTAGATGTGGCTAGCTCAGTATCCAGGTGCTTTTTGTGGACCTTAAGCCCTGGGGGACAATTTTGGGTTTAAGTTCTTTCCCCAGGAGTTGCTCACTTAATACATGGGAATCTGAAGACAGAAGATCTGCACATGTCCCACAGTGCCCCTCCACACAAGGGTTTTCCTTTGGAGTTCCTATTGCACACTCCTGCACTCATTGGGTTTATCTGTATGTGTTTTGGAGCAAGTTTCTGTGGTATCTTAACCCTTTAGCTGCTGGCTTTGCATCTTTTGGGGGTTTATTGGCACTTTCCCTACTGGGTTCTGTGTTTTTTTGGTCTGGTAATATGTTCTAATGATGTTTCATGTAATTTTAATTCACAGTTTCAACTTTGCAAAATTCGTGTTGCTTTACCGTATAGACGCCAATGCTCCATTCAGTTCTATGGGACTGTACGGTTTGGGACATATCTCCGCAACCGATCAACGTAGCGACTTCAGAGATGGCTCATTTTAATTGTGTGCCCTTGCTCTGGCATCCAGTTAACATTTTATGTGTGTTGGGGAGCTCAGGGGGCTTTGGGCACTGTTGGGGTACTTTTTCCTGGGAAAACCACATTTCCCATGAGAGCTTGCGTCACATGCTCGTTACTGATTGGCTCCCTCCACGGCAGCCATTTTGTGCCTTTTCCTGAACGAGTATCCTACACAGGGCTGGAACTCTCCTTCTCTCCTCTGCAGATTAACCCTTCGCCTGCCAGATAAGTGCATTTTAGCAATTTCTGGGGTGACATTTTAATCTTACGCACTGTATTTGGGTGATTCCTTATACTTTAAACGTTTTGACACTGTGAGAATGTCTAATCCGTTAGAGCCTGGGGCCAGGCCTAAGACTAAGGACGCTGGGGTCTCTGTGTCCCCTATTGTGCATTACTCTTCAGGTCATTCAGGGTTACCTAGAGAATTCTCAGGTCATTATGCCCAGCATGTTCTGATGTCCCTGAGTCTCTCCCCGGGACCTCCAGCCATGCATTAGAGCAAGTTTGGGTACAAGAGTTCAAGGCTGCTACTAGAGACCTCCGGTCTACATTGCAACTCTTTCCATCCCAGTTACAGGGGATCTTCCACTCCTGGCAGACCCCTTCTTCCGTCAGATCTTCCCTACCGAATCCGCAGGGAGTACCTGACGTATCGGATTCCTCTGAGGAGGAACTGTTGGTGGATTCAGATGTTGAGGAATGTTCTGCTGTGGGCTTCTCTCAGTTTTTTGGGGACCCCTTTGAGGCTGATCCTGATCCCTTGGCTGAGGGCTTGATCAGAGTCGTCTTAACTACCCTAAACATTCCCTTATTTCAGGAGGTTTCTTCTGATCCCTCTGATGTATTTCAGGAGCCTAAAAGCTTGTTTTTTCACCTAACCCCACTCTTGACCACCTTGTGTCTGATGAGTGGAAGTCTCCCAACAGGAAACCTTCTGTTTCCAAGACATTTGCCAAGCTTTACCCCTTCTCTGAGACGGCACTTGCTCATTGGGTTCATCCCCCCAAAGTGGAGGCTTCTGTCTCCAGGCTGTCTAAGTCCACTGCTTTGCCAGTTGCTGATGCTTCCGCTCTGAAAGACTGGACTGACAAGAAACTTGAGGTCCCCCTCAAGTCCTTTTTTGCCACTGCTGGTGCTTCCATGAGTCCAGCGTTCGCTGTGGCATGGGTGAACCGGGCCATTGCGTTCTGGACTGAACAACTAACCCTGGATGTCCTTCAGGGTGCTCCTACTTTGGATGTGTTGTGGCTTCTTGCCAACATTTCTGAAACCCAGCACTATTTTTCTGCTTCCTTATTTGATGCCATCTGTTTGGTGGCAAGGGTTTCCACCATGTCTGTGGTTGCCAGACGAGCTCTTTGGCTCAAGATCTGGTCTGCTGACACTGCTTCCAAGAAAGCTTTGCGCTCATTGCCGTTTCAAGGCACCTCTTTGTTTGGGCCAGATCTTAAGGATCTGATTGGTGAGGCCACAGGGGGCAAGAGTACCCTTCTGCCTATGGTCCCCAGGAGGAAGATGCCTCTTGAGCGTAATCAGTTTTTTCGTTCCTTCCAGACTGAGACATGTCCGGCGAACTAGGAGGTTCCCTCAGATCCGTGTTCCTCCTCCAACCCAAACAGCAATGGAAGCCCAAGGTCTCCTCCAAGCCTAAGGCTTCCAAGCCTTCATCGGCATGACTCGCCGAACCCAGGTCCCCACTCGGCTGTGGGTGGCCGTCTGCATCACTACCACAGCGTCTGGGAGGATTCAGTGGCAGACCCGTGGGTTTTACAGGTAGTGGAGGAAGTGTACAGGATCCCTTTCGCCTCTCTTCCTCCCTTTCGGTTTTTCCCCTCTCATATGCCGTCTGTTCAACGGCGCTATCCAGGCCTACTGGACAAGGATGTTTTTGAACCTGTTCCAATTCGGGACAGAGGTATGGGTTTTTACTCAAACCTCTTTGTGGTCTCCAAGAAGGACGGTGGCTGTCATCCCATTGTGGATTTGAACGATCTCAATTCCTTTGTGATCATGACTCCTTATCACCAGGAGTCTCTGAGGACGGTGATTTCTGCTATGTCCCCGGGGTAATTCCTTGCCTCTCTGGATCTTCAGGACGCGTATCTACACATTGCCATTTATCCAGAAAGTCGACAGTATCTCAGATTTGCCTTGCGACCAAGGGCACTTTCAGTTTTTAGCTCTTCCCTTTGGTCTGACTACAGCTCCTCAAGTCTTCAACCGTGCCCTGGGAGCTTTGGTATCCGTCCTCCATCGGAACGGCATCAGACTTATTCCATACATGGACAACCTGCTTCTGAAAGCCCCTCCTGTGGAACTTCTTCATCAGCAGGTTCAGGACTGCATTCATGCTCTCACCCATCATGGGTGGATAATCAACATGGACAAATCAGATCTTGTCCCATCCCAGCATCTGGTCTGCCTGGGCTTTCTCTTCGACACTCAGCAGCGCATGGTGTTCTCATGGAAGAGGTGGCTCACCAGATCACCCACATGTTTCTGCGGTTCTGGCTCACAATCCAGTTCCAGCCAAGAAGCTGTCCTCTCTAGTGGGGAAATTCACCTCCACCATAGAAACTGTCCAGTTTGCCATGGCTCCCACCAAGGATCACCAGAGGCTTGTGATCCAGGTGTGCAGGGGTCAGCAAGACCTTCTGAAGATGTCAGTATCCCTCCCTCTTCATGTGGAACTGAGTTTGCCATGGTGGCTCGACCTCTCCAGTCTGCTTAAGGGCAAGTCCTTCCTGGTATCCTTCTGGACCACGGTGACTACGAATGCCAGCCTCTCTGGCTGGGGAGTGGTCCTGGTTCGCCTGAGTGCTCAGGGTCAGTGGTCTCCGGAGGAATCTCTCCTTCCCATCAACGTGTTGGATCTTTGGGCGATATTTCATGCCCTTCGTCATTGGACATCCCAGCTGGAAGAATGCCCAGTCCAGGTCCAGTCTGACAACGGCACAGCCATGGCTTACATCAACAAGCAGGGTGGAACAAGAAGTCTCGCCGCTTGGTTAGAGGTCAAGGCTATTTTGTCCTGGGCAGAAGAACATGTTCCTGCCATATCTGCAGTGCAGTTCCTGGTGTAGACAACATCATGGCAGACTTCCTCAGTCGACACACTGTGGACAGCGGAGAGTGGGATCTGCACCCAGAGGTGTTCGCCCTCATTGTTCAGAAGTGGGGTCTTCCTTGCATCGACCTGATGGCGACAACACAACCGGAAGGTTCTGAGGTTCTTCTCTCGCTGGAGGGATCCTCTAGCTCTAGCGGTGGATGCCATGTCCATTCCTTGGTTATTTCCTCTGGCTTGCATCTTTCCTCCCCGTCCCATGTTCCACAGGGTGTTACGAAAATTCAGACTGGAGCGCTGTCCAGTCATTCTGATTGCTCTGTACTGGCCTCAACCGGCTTGGTTTCCGGAGCGTCTGGATCTGTCAGTGGCGGAGCCATTCCGGCTCCCTTGACATTCGGATCTTCTTCTACAGGGTTACCTGTGGAAGGAGGATGTTTACCATCTAACTTTGACGGCTTGTAAATTGAATCCTCAGTATTGAAGATGAAAGGTTTGTCTAGTGGTGTGGTGGCTACTATGCTCAGTGCCCTCAAACCTGTTTCTTCTAAGGCCTACCATCATGTCTAGTCGACCTTTCTATCTTGGTGTGCTGATAGGGACCTTTCTCAGGATTTTGATCTGCCTACGGTCCTGACTTTCTTGCAGGACGGTGTGGATAAGGGCCTCCGTTTGCGTTCCCTTAAGGAATAGACTTCTGCTCTCTCTGTTTTCTTTTAGAGATGCATTGCTATTCTTCCTGATGTCAAGGTTTTCTTCCAGGGCGTTCCTCATACTCGTCCTGTTTTCAAGACTCCCGCTTCTCAGTGGGATCTTAACTTGGTTCTGGGCGTTCTTCAGTGCCCTCCCTTTGAGTCCTGGGCTACTATTCCTCTACGCCTGCTGATGTTGAAAATGTTGCGGAGTTACAGGCTCTGTCTTGTTGACCACCCTTTTTGGTGTTTCACAAAGACAAGGCGGTGCTTCACACTTCGCAGGAGTTCCTCCCGAAGGTGGTCTCTGAGTTCCACATTAATCAGGAGATTGTGGTGCCTTTTTTCTGCCCTGACCCTACTTCTGACAAAGAGAGGGATCTCCACTTGTTAGATGTGGTGTGTTGTCTTAAGTTTTATGTACATTGCACGGAGTCCATTTGACAGTCTGACACACTGTTCGTCATTCCTGAGGGCCCCAGGGCAGGGAGACCTGAATCCAAAGTGACTACTGCATCTTGAGTCAAGTCCACTATTCATAAGGCTTAGGAGCTAAGGAAGAAGCGTGTTCCCTTTCGGGTAACGGCTCATTCTTCTAGATCTATTGGGGCTTCTTGGGCTTACAAGAATCAGGCCTCTGCTGATCAGTTGTGCAAGGCTGCCACTTCGTCATCTGTGCACACCTTTTCAAAGCACTACTGAGTTGATGTGCTGGCATCTGCTGACGCCAGTTTTGGGAGGAAGATCCTGGAGGAAGTCTTTCCTGTCTAGGATTTTCTTCGGTTCTTTGGTGCTTCCTTCACTTTTGAGTCCTGTTGGCTCTAGTTCAGTGTGTTATGTAACAGCTCCTGTGATGTTGTTACCCCTGTTCAGTGTCCCTTGACACTTTGTTTGGGAAACTCACTGGTTGGACATCACAAAGTTACCAGTAACCTGTATTGGATGACAGAGAAAAGATGATTTTAGTCTTACCTGTTAAATCCTTTTCTCTTAGTCCATACAGGTTACTTGTCTCCCACCTTGTCAAGAGGCCATGCTTGGCAGACCGTGGGGGTCCTGCTTACAGGAGTCTTCTTTCCCTTCTACTATCTAGTCAATAGTTAGTGTCTCAAATCTTACTGGAGCTGATTGGCTCGCTTCAGCCAAGGAGGGAAGGTAGGCTCCCCCCTGCATTCACTTCTAGAATTGTTCCTGCCTACCCAAAGTTACCAGGAACCTGTATGGACTAAGAGAAAAAGATTTAACAGGTAAGACTAAAATCCTCTCTTCTTCCATCTTGGTTATACATTTGACTTGAGGCTGCTAGGTGGGAGTAAAAGGGAGCTGGGAGGGAGTCCCTGCTTCCAGAGAACTCTGTATGCATGTGCCCTGCCTTCTAGAGGAAGATTATTTAGTCCATGGTTCCTGTGTTCCACAGGGACTAAGAGAAAAGGATTTATTGATAAGTACACAAAAATCTACTTATAGCCTAGTACCCCATTAGCTTTCACACTTCTTTACTGCTCTGCATTTCTACCGTCAGTTCATTTGACATCTCTCCCAGGTCTATTTCCTCTGCTTTTGTGTTGTCAGCAAAGTGATATTAAGCCTGTACTCCACCTCCTGGGTTTTTGTACCCAAAATGCATTACCCTGTACTTTTCAGCACTAAAGGGATAGTAATGTTTCTGATTACACATAGCTCAGTAAGTTGAGTATGTGTAATGGTGGTGCTCCGCAATGTTCCTATGCCGCAAAACTTTCTATTTACTGTGTAATATAATGTTAAAAATGATCCCTACTTTCCCTTTCCCTGACGTGAAGCCGCCCCCCCTCAGTTCTGAAGCCCTGTTGCTTGACTGGACAGATCACAGTGAGGGACAATCTTCCCTTGTTCAGTATAAGGGAAAACCTGCTCTCCTTGATGAAAGAGAGCACGTTTTTCCAAAAACTGGGTGAAGATTGTCCCTCATTGTGATCTGCTGTTGGATCTGGGACAAAAATCATTGTCAGGGAAGGGAGCTTGAGGGATCATCTTTAACATTATATCACACGTAACTAGCAAGTTTTGCATCATATGAACATCACGGAGTACTGCGATTACACATGCTCAACGTTTTGAGCTAAGTGTAATCTGAAACATTACTATCCCTTTAAAATTTAGATGCCGTACTGATTTGTCCACTTTCATTTTGAAACTATCAATCTGTCATCCTTAGTAATCAGTTTTGTGTCAACAACTTAACATTAAAAGTTCTTTTAGCCTGAATATCTTTTGAACTATAGGACTGTAAGTAATTAGACATAGTGCTACATGTTATAAAAACATATAGAAGACTGGGAGCTAACCTTTAATATGGACATTACTATTTCTCAGTGGGACTGCCTGTTGTTCATGTATATTAAAACTATAGGGAACAAATACAAATATCTGTTAAATTCAGTTGGGTTTTTAACCCCTTGAATGCTAGAGAGGTCTCCAGTGCATTGCAAAGCAATGCACTGGAGATCTCTAGCAGTCAAGGGGATGACAAGCTGTATTCAGGTGCATGGTAATGTGAACTGCTATGGAACATCAGCTGATAAAGATGTCCTACTCCTGTAATACTCCTGTGTTGTTTTGAGTTATGATTTATTATCCTACTGCAGGTATGGAAATCCAAAGAAATATTGTAGTGTTGTGTTTTTTTTTCTGGCTCTTAAATTTGTGGAGTATTTTATAATACATCTTTTTTTGACTTCTACAAATATTTGGAGGAACGTATGCAGAACGCAATATATGAGCAGTTCTGGGGAAAATCCACCCTGCCATAGGGACAAATACATTGTTCCCAATTTCCTGTTGACTAAATGAGGCTTTTAAACCCCTTGGATGCTAAAGAGGTCTCCAGTGGAAAGTCTCTTCAATGTGATTCACCATCCTGCCAATAGCAGTCTTGCAGGGGCATATGCTTGTGTTTCCTACTGGGTTACTATTGGCAGATTTACTAGTGGGTTTGTACTCGGTCATTCATCAGAGAGGGACTACAAAGCAATGCCAGCCAGGTATGTGTTCCTTAATACTTTAAGTGCCAGAGGGGTGTTCAACACATTGATGTGCAATGCAGTGGTCACCACTCTGGCACTCAGTGCTTTAATATTAATGGTATTGACTCTTGTATGCCATTCACTTCAGTGGAGTATCAGGCTTACACATGAAGTATATGCACATGCATATGTTTGAGTAGGATACTCATATGTATGTACTGCTTACCTGTTTCCTTGCCTACTGCATGCTAGACTAGGAAATATGATGGCTCAAATTACATGTTTTGTTGATTTTCTAAGTGAAAAGAAGTTAACACAACCTCTGCAGCGAACATACTTAAACTTGACATATATCTACAAATTGCAATGCACAATTACTATTTATTTGCTGAATTTAACAGATTAAAAAAAAATAAAACAGTAAATGTGGCATGTGCAAAAGTTGTGCACCCTTATCAATCAGAACTTGATAACACCCCTTTTGATAGAAATCCCAGCCTCCAAACTTTTCTTGCAGATAAGTCTTTCTGTTCTTGTTTCAGGAATTTTTTTGTCCCACTGATGTTTGCAGAATGCTTCTAGTTCAGAAGTATTCGCAGATCATCTTTTGGGTGCTGCATGTGTGAGATCTATTCACAGATTTTCAATAATATTCAAGTCTGGGGACGGTGAAGGCCTTTCCAAAACATTAAGCTTTTGTGCCTTGATGTAGTTCATGGTTGATTTTAGGTATGTTTTGGATCATTGTCTTTTTATAATATCCAACCTATTTTCAGATTCAGTGTCTTCACTCACTGTCTGACATGAAGTTCCAAAATGTGTTGATACTATAGAATATATTGTTATAAATTCACATCCATGCTTAGTAGTTTGCAAAGTGTTCTTCAAATGCTTCTCCTTTTTCTCTCCAAACATACATTGGGTGATTGTTGCTGAAGAGTTTAATTTAACCTCATTAGACCACAGCACTTGGGTTAAAAATGCTGTGTTGCATACTTCAGACGTTAACTTCTGTGATGAGATCGCAGGTAAGGTTTCCTTCTGATGACTCCCATGCAGATCATGTCTGTGCAAGCGGTGCTACTCAGTGGACTGCAGCATCACTAATCCGGTGCCAGCTTAACCTTCCTGCAGGTTCTATGCAGTGATATTGGAGTTTTGCTTCACACTCCTGACCAGTCTGTGAGGAATATTATTAGTGATTTTTCTTGGTCTTCCAGATCTTGTCTTGACTTCAATAGTTCCCCTTAACTTCCACTCCTTAATGATGTTTCGGACAGTGGAAATTTGCAAGCATGAAGCATTTAGGTATCTTTTTGTAGCCTTCCCCTGCTTTGTAAGAGCCACTTATCATTTGTTTTTCTGATCCTCAGTCTGCTGCTTGGAGGAGCCCAGGGTTGTTTAGTGTAAGCACAACACCCGGAGAGGTTCAAAGAGTATTAAAGGGATAGTAGTGTTTTACAAAAATAGCAGCTCCAATTAATCTTCATAGTATTTTAGCCATAGAGAGTGCTATTTCAATACTGTCAGAGTTGTAGTTCAAGAGTAATTGAATGATAAAGTATCCTCCTTCCGCCCTTTTACTGATGTAACACTCCTCCTCTCACAGCAGCAAAACTGTCCAGGGTGGATCTCAGAGAGGGACAGTCTTCAATTAGCATAAGGGAAAAACCTGCCAAGGGGGGCAGGATTTTCCTAATGTTCACAGTAAGAAGATTGTCCCTTTCTGTGAGCTGTCTGGTCTCAAGACCACATTCCTCATCTGAGGGGAGGTAACTTACACTAGGTAAAAGGGGCAGGATGGGGATACTTTATCATTCAATTAGTCTTGAACTATAACTCTGACAGTATTGAAATAACAATATCCACCGCCCAAATACTATGAAGATTAATTGGAGCTGCTGTTTTTGTGAAACATTTCTGTCCCTTTAAGATCTGGAATGGTCATCATCTAACTTAGATTAATGCCTAATGAGTCAACTAAGTTCTGAGACCTTCCAAAAATAAAATGAGTGGATCAACTGGAAGGGTGACCAAAGTTTTGCAAATGCCACATTTTCTGTTTTGTGTTTTTTTTCCAGCAACCAACAAAACATGTAATTTGGCCAGGACTGGCCAAACTTTTGCATACAACTGTATATGCTACTTCATAATGTGTCTATATGTATGCCATCTCTTATGTGTCGCTGAATCTCAGTTTATCTGGAATCACTTAACTAATCATTTACCTAATATAAACGTGCTACAACCTCACCATTTCGGTCAACTCTTAACATGTAATATCTTTTTAACACATAATAATTGCTGATTTTCTAGTGCTTATCTCTTTAATTTCACTTAGAAAAGGCTTGACCTAACCTTAATAGGCCTTTCCTTGTTTACTGATGACATCTGATCACCTGACAGTGAGTGGGTGATGAATTTATCTTTTAGAATGATTAGCACACATCTCATAAAGTATGAATAATGCTGAATACTTTTCACGATAATACTGATTTGTGTTTATCTCTTGTCTGTTGTGCATTTTGGTAAATATTAGCTTGGGTATTTTGAAGGATTTTACCACCTTTCAAAATGGCTCCAACCAACTTGGTACCAGAGAGTCAGCTAATGGTTATCCATAACATCTGTTTATGTATGAGACCATTTACAAAGCAGAGGATAAATAAAAGTATTGGAAACTATTCAGTATTTTTGGTATTCTGCTCCATTGTGGAATAACACTTTCTGACTCGGTGTACATTCTGTCTGGAAATGTGGAAAACATTTTCAGTAAATTAGCGCTTTGTGAAGCTTATGTACTAAGAAGAACTGAAGCAGATGAAGATGGCTGTTTGTAGAATGTATGGGTTAATCCATAGATTATATAGACTTGGCAGTCTCTGGCTAAAGACTAAAATTCACTGGAGCAAAAAGGCAATAAATGTGGTTTATATTTTCCATTCCATTACAAAGAGACTCCACTGGAGCCTAGATAATGAATTATAGACAATACTGATAAGAACATTCACTACCTGGGAAATGTAAATGTTAAAATAATTTGCATGAGTATTTAACCTGTCATGTTTTGTGTATTCAGCCTACATTCTTTTTATGCCTGAGGAAGAGACCTAAGTATACTTGAAATCTTGCATTCTAGATCCACTCATTTCCCCAATAAAGGTATCATTTTTACTGTATCCATCTTTACTTAAGGCTTAGTATTAAATCAGCCTCATTATATGGAAGGCCATACACTATTGACAAAAAAACCCTCCAAAATGTATGCAAATGCAGATTTTCAATGCATACAATATGCTCCATAGACTATTACAGTTGCCAGGTAATGCTATTCGTATCACTTGCAGGGGTAGCCAACTGATGTCCTTAAGAGTTACCAACAGTGCATGTTTTTGAGATATCTCCGCTTGAGTACAGGTAAATCAGTCAGTGGCTCAGTAACCTTAATGAATCCACCTGTGCTGATGCACTGTTAGTAGCTTTTGAGGACCAGTCTTGACTACCCCTGTTCTATAGAAAGATGTAGTCAGTGACTCAAACTCTCACATAGAATGTGTTGTTTAAAAAAAAAAAAAAAAAATTGCTTTAGGCTGCAAACTGTTGCTTAAAGCGTAACTTTCATCCGCTATAAAGTCGCCCTGCAATAATTAAGCAGGTAGCGACTAGCTTTATAATAAATATATATATATATATTTATATTTATTACCTCTCAGACAACAACGATCCGGCGCTTCTCTATGTATAAAATAAATATGCCCTGTGTCTAGCATATATAATAATATTTCTAAATAAATGAAATAAGTGAGATATTAGTTTTCACAAATTGGCCATAGATTACCTCTCACATGTATCAGATTATAAAGAAATCCTTTATTTTAGGAGACCGGAAGCCAGGCATCAGCGCAGAAATTTTGTCTGCGGTCCCGGTCTCCATTGAGAAGCATTGCAGTTACCACAAGGTAACTGGAAGGACTGACGGCACAGGCGCACAGACTGCACTAACCTGGCCATCAGTCTAAAAAATAAAAGATTTCTTTATCATTCGGATACATTTCAGAGGTAATATATATTATAAAGCTAGATGCTACCTGCTTACTTATTGCAGGGTGACTTTATAGAGGATGAAAGTTTCACTTTATATCAAAAGTTCATTTTGAGTTATAATAACCTTTGAATAACAACTTCCCAGCAGTGAAGGACCCTTACTTTACTGTAGCCAAGTTTTTAACCGTTTGAGTGTCAGGGGGTGCAAGATGCATTGCTTTGTAATGCTTTATGTACCCCTCTGACTTTCAGTGGATTAAAGTAAGTGGGCATTTCGGAGGGAATATCATTTCTTTAACCCCTTAACGACCGGGGAATCTGGACGCGGACACGACTGAACGACCACGGAGTAATTTTTTTTTTATTGCTCCGTTGCGTTCCGGACTCCCCGAACGGCGTGCAGCCGCGGGGGGAGCCTGGAACTCGATGACGGTCATAGTACGTCATCGGTCGTTAAGTCAAATCGACCCTTGACATACTATGACCGTTAAGGGGTTAAAGGAGAGAAGACACCTCCCATTAATAACATCTCAATTGCTTTACTATTTCCAGAAAGTCCTAATGATTGTTTTTTCTCTTGCAGCTTATTTCAAGTCTGTTCTGGATGTCATGTCTAGGGAGGCAGGCATAAGAGTTGCTAACAGAACCACAGGACCAAGAGCTTTGCTTGCTGCATGTGTCACTTAACCCTTTAAGGACCAGAAGGGTTTGAAACACATTGCTTCACAAAACAAGCATATCCATTCTCCCTGCTTCGGTTTGAAAAAACTGCCATCAGCAATAATGTTTGCCTACCTGGACATGTCAACAAGGGCTGATTTTGAAGATAGTATAGCGCAAGAACAAAATTTACAGAGGTCTTTACAATTTTCTGGTCATAGTAATGTAAGTGGTGGGGTTACTATTTTGATGTATTTGTTCTCTTTTAACTCTTTGAGTGCCAGAGGAGTCCACAGCGCGTACCCCTCTGGCACTCAAATGGTTAATCATTAGGAGTGCCAAAAGAGTGCACAAAGCATTACCCTTCAATGAGCTATGCCCCCCTTTTGGCATTCTTAATGGTTCCTGTTCACTGTGTTGTTTTGGCATCTGTGAATGAGCTCTGATATTTTACTTGTTTTTTGGTTTACACATAAGAATTGTTACATGAATATGCAGAGTAGCACAGTGATGAGTAAATCTCCCACTTCCCCTGTCCTGGTTAAGCATCAGGACATAAGATTTGTTACGCCAGCATCTGTGTTGTCCAGGACACAAGGAAGTGGTAATAATCATTTCCTGCTCAGTGAGATGACCTGAGTTCATGTGGTGTGTGTCTTGCTGCTCCCTATCTGAAGCTGCACATGTTGCGTCAGTACTCTGTGTCAGCAACTCCCAAATAGAGGAACTCTACTGAGAAATTGTGGTTTGACTTACAGAAAGGGGCAAGACTGGCATGAGCAGGAGGTACTTCTTGTGCTCCGGTGTGATATGTAAAAGAGAAGTGTAAACAAACTTTTACTGTATAGTATTGCACAAGCTTGCCTGGGGAATAGTGAGAACTTTGTACACAATGCCATCCAGGATTTTTTTCTTCTGTTTAGCTTTATCAACTGAATTGATAGCACATGCATATGGACATAGCTATAAAACCAAAGGTGGAGCAGTTCTGTGACTAAGAAACTGCACCATGAAAACAAATGGAAATCGCCCATTTTTCTGTTGGTTTCAGTGTATTTTTTTTTTAACCCCTTGAATTTTAGGGACGTCTCCAACTTATTGCCTTGGAGACTTCTTTAGAATTCAAGAAATTAAAAGAATAATTTCAATAAATGGGAGTTTTTATTTGTCCCCCACATGATATTTGGCTTGCCCTAGAATTGCTCCAGTTTTATATTTGTTAATATGGCCCACTGGATTTCAGAGTCACACAGAACAATATGGGCCGTATTTGGGAAGCTAAAGACAAGCAATTCTGGAGCAAAACAACGGCATCATAGCAGCAGCAAATAACATTCCTACGTATATAAATGGACAATGAGCTTGAGATCTCTCTAGTATTCAGGGGTTAAAAGACCCATTAAAATTATTGAGAATTTGGAGATTTTTATTTTTTCTGTGATTGTGCAATCGTTTTGCCTCAGAATTCTTCTACTTTATTTTCTTGGATATGGCGTAAATTGACAGTATATAAAAACTGAAAAGAAAATTACCCCCCCCACCTTAATAAAAGCAGCATATGAATTATCGTATAAAATAACTTCTGTCAAGATCCGGTAAGAGAATTATGTAAATTGTAGTCCAACATCAGCTAGTTCTCTGCATTGTTTTTTGTACGCATATTTTGTTTCTTAGAAAGCCCTCTTTGGAAATCCTGGGTTTGCCCCTACCATATGAGATGCAGTAACTAAGCATTTCCTGTTTCTGTTTGTCAGATTAATTTTAGTCCATTTGACTTTACAGAACTATTTAAACTCTCTGACATTTGAGGGCTCTCTTGCATAGTCAACTTGCTTCAGGTCCTGCCACAAAATTTCAGTAGGGTTTACATCTAGACTTTGAACAGCCTGTTCCAAACTGTGAACTGTATTCTACTGCAGCCATGATTTTGTAAATCTGCTAGTGTGCTAGGATCATTGTCTATCTGGATAACCCCATTTTGATTTAGCTACTGCTCTCGTATGTAATGCCTGATAGTCTCCTCTAGAATCTTCTGATACAGTGCAGAAATCACGGATATGTTAATAATGGCATGCACTCTTGAGGCACCATTCTCCTGTTTGGATGCAAAACATAATTTTTCTCATTTAAGTCAGCAAAGTTCTACCTTTGACTCATCTGATCAGAGTACATTGTTCCAAGGAACTTGAACTTTATATATGCATTGTTTTGTGAACTTTACATGAGGAACAATGCTCTTTCTACAGAGCAGTGGTTTACTCCTTGCTATCCTTAAATAAACACTATTCATTTTCAGTCTTTTTATGATAGTTGTCATTGTCAGTTTCAACTCCAAAAGTTACTATAGAAACACGTTGATGTTAACATCTGTAAAATTATCATAGTTCAATATATGTTTTCCAACAATGTTTATTTCCATCATTTTTTAACAAAACATTGCAAATCTTGTCAGTTTTCAAGCGTGACATTATGCTTTATGACCATTACTGATTAAATAAAATGAAGATTAGTTGACCTTAAATTAACATCAAAGATTCCAAATAACCATTTGTAGAATCTAGAAAGCTAACTTTCTGATTTGTTCAGCAATTGTCTATCAATGTATTAAGTACATTACAAAATAGTAGAGCTCTGTATACTGGAATAGGCTTGTACCATACTGACAGTCTCCTAGTCTAGTGCTTCTCAAGATTATTTTCTGCACTGATCTGCAATGTCAAGCCGACTCGAACAATCAAATGGAAATGTCAGCTACTAGCTTTTAATAAAAGCTATCTATCTGTCTAAACTACCTATACCTTGTGTGTTTTGTTTTTAACCTTTTGTATGCCCAAGGGGTATAATGTGTTGAATACCCCCTGGCACTCAAAATATTAAATTGGTTAAAGTTTCAGATAATTTTGATTTAGTTGTTACAAAATCTAATCTCAGCAGAGACATAGGGCCATATTCTGAAAGGTAAAGAGGAACAATTCTGTGCAGTATAGGGCACAAAGAAAATGTCCCTAAATTCGCATTGAATTAAAAGGGCCTTTTAACCCTTAAAATGCTAATGAGGTCAACAGCACATTTCAAAGCAATGGACTAGCGACCTTTTTTAGTATTCAAGAGTTTGAAATCCACATTTAATTCAGTGGGAACTTTTATTTGTCCGCTATGGAGCGTTTGGTTTCCTCCAGAATGGCCTGCCTTTAGCTTCCTGAATATGGCCCATTGCCCCATATATGTCTGGTAAAGCCTTCATTATTAATTAAATGTTCTTCTTAGCGGGGTGGAATAAATTAATGGAGAACAATGATCATTCAAATCTTTCAAGATGGAGGCTTCCATTTAGGGGAGAATCTGGAAATAACAGTTGCTCCTTAAAGGGATAGTAATACTTATGTTTAAAAATATCTAAAATTGTAGTGATTAACAATAGAAGTAGAATAACCTACCTCCCATGTCTCAAAACGTTATCGCTGGCACGTTCGGCACATTTAAATTCCCCCCCTCCATCCCCTTTCCCTAACGTCAGCACTTTATGGGACAGAAGCTGATCCTGGTCATTTGACCGCAGGCGGCTCTTCAGCAGAGCCGAGGTAGCACGCTTTGTAGACTGTTCCAATGAAGTATTTCATTCTAAATAGCGCTATCTCGGCTCTGCTGAAGAGCCTACTGCCAGTCAAATGACCAGGATCCGCTTCTGTCCCATAGAGCGCTGACATCGGGTAAAGGGGAGAGGAGGAAACTTTAAATGCTACAAACGGTCAAACTATAACATTTTGAGACATGGGAGGTAGGTTATTTTACTTCTATTGTTAATCTCTACAATTGTAGAAATATTTAAACATAAGTATTACTGTCCCTTTAAAATAGAACAAAATTAAGTGTCAGTTGGTACCTGGAATTTAACCCCTTAAAGGGATAGTAATACTTAAAATGTTAAAAAAATATGTTGTAGGGTTTATCCCCCTGAGTAAAACAAGATTACCCCCACTGCTGAAAGGTGTTTCATTCAAAAGTTATTAATTTTCAAAGTTGAATTTTTTAGGTGCAATATCACAGTGGCCTGAAATTTTACAGTGGCGCTGTTGCTACACCATCCTATGGAGATTTATGGTCCCGGTACCAGAGCTGTCCATAGGATCGTGTAGCAACAGCGCCACTATACAGTTTCAGGCCACTGTGATATTGCACCTAAAAAATTCAACTTTGAAAATTAATAACTTTTGCATGAAACAACTTTCAGCAATGGGAGTACTCTTGTTTTACTCAGGGGGATAAACCCTACAACATATTTTTTTTTTACATTTTAAGTATTATTCTCCCTTTAAAGACCAGCGGTCCAGGAAAGTTACCTTCCCTTAAGGGCCGCTTTGATCCTTGCCGATGTGCAGTACGCATGACCTGTTACGTGTACCAACTCGCTGCTTTGGGCCTAAAAGAGATTGCTTCAGTCTTGGAATGTTCAATTGTAGGCCCCGTTTTTACTTACAGCGCTCCCAGTAGAGCGCTGTAAGTAAAAAGTATGTGACGTGCTATGACTGTCACCAGTCCTTAAGGATATAAGGACTGTGACGGTCATAGCACGTCATCTGGTCCTTAAGGGGTTAAGACTTGAATCAACTTGAATTATATGACAGGATAATCAGTCATGCAGGAAAGGATTTTGCTGTTAATGGATTATACTTGGATTTTGTAAAGTTTTCATACTGTGCTTACAAGAGTTTATAAAAGGATTGGACTGGGAGGCGGTATGGATAGAAATCATGTTAAATCTGGCATGTCAAATTCAAATACAGTTGAAGGCTGCATACTCAACATTTAGTTCTGCACAAGTGTGTGTATAGATTTGTGCAACACATGGAAGCACAATGCATTACAGACCCCTCATGCACCCAGAGAGTTAATACAAGAATGACATTGGATGGAGGGGAGTGCAAAAACGGACATTTTATTACAGAATTGACATCAGAAGCAACTGTGAGCTGCAGTTGGACAGGACCCTGTGGAATCCACTACTCTTTAACTGTCTGCAGCACTGGAGGAGTGAGAGTGCTAAATTATTTGGGCACTAGTATTGAAGGCCCGTGTACACGGGCCAAAGTGCCACCCAGCGACCCCAGAGCAGGGAGCGGAGATAGGCAATGAGCAGTTCGGAGGTCCCTGCTTCGGATCTGTCTTGCCTCAGACTGGAGGCCAGTGCGTTCATCTCTACTGTGCATGACTGAATCATTCGGGCAGTCTCTGCTGCATATGTTTGGTTACGCACACAGGGATGCATTCTAGGGAATGATATATATATATATTGATGATAGTCAATTTGGCCAGGACAGTAGAGTGAGGACCACTGTCCTGTCCAAATCACTGCCCCACTGGGGCATGAAAATGTTCTTTCCTAGGCTGGGATCTAAGATAAACTCTGACATGCCAGTCTTGTTCCACTGGAAGTAACAGACCCACGCATACACTGTTTGACACACGTGCCCTATTTCACTAGTATTATCAAAACCACACATACATTTTCTGACTCCCCAACCTTGTTTCCCTGTCTGACTGGTAGAACCTCTCATACACTGTCTGATAACCCAGCATTGTTTCACTTGTATCTACAGAACTACCCATACACTGACACCCTAGTCTTGTTCCACTGGTAGTCACAGAATCACAAATAGATTTCTTGCCCACCTCTGTCCCACAGAATCTCTCTTATGCTGCCTGACACCATAGCCTTCTTCAGTTGTCTCACTGGTAGCCACGCTCATGCATATACTGCATGACACCTCAGTCTTATTCAACTGATTTTTACAGAATCACACATACACTGTTTGATACCATAGTCTTGTCCCACTGGTAGTCTCAGAACCACAGATACATTGTATGACACCCTTATTACACTGGTTTCCCATCTATCAAATTTAGACTCACAGCTAGGGTTGCACCGATACCGATACTGGTATCGGTTCCGATACTGGCATGACACAGGGTATCGGTGCTGGCATCTGCCGCATTTGCGCGAGTATGAGTACTCGCGCAAATGCGGCAGATGCCAGCACCGATACCCTGTGTCAGGGTCGGTCCTGCAGAGAGGGAGTCCAGGGAGCTGCTCACAGTGCTCCCTGGTCGCCTCTCTCCCTCCTGACCTCTGCCGGGGCTCATGAGAGAACAGCGAGCACCCGGCAGAGGAGGGTAAGGCAGGCAAAGGGGGATCAATAGAGGCAAGATGGGGCATCAAGAGCGGGTGAAGAAAGAGGCAGAGAAGGGGGTCAAGAGGGAGAAAAAGAGGCAAAAGGGACTAAGGGAGGAAAAAAAAAAAGAGGCAAAAGGAGGAAGGATCAGGAGACAAAAGGAGGGGGGCCACGAAGAGGCAAAAGAAGGGGGGATCAGGAGGGAGAGAGAGAGAGGCAAAAGGGTGAGATCAAGAGTCAAGGAGGGGGAGAAAGGGGGATCAAAAGGGAGAGAAAAAGCCAAGGCAAAAGGAGGGGGCTCGAGAGGGGGAGAATGAAGCAAAAGGTGGGAATCAAGAGGGGGAGAAAGACGCAAAAGGGGAGAATCAAGAGCCAAGAGATGGTGTGTGTATGTATGTATGTGTGTATAAATATATATATATATATATATACTTTAGGTACTTGGCAAATGAACTCAAAAAAAGTATCGGTAATTGGTATCGGTGAGTACTTGAAAAAGAATCGGTACTCGTACTCGGTCTTAAAAAATTGGTATTGGTGCATCTCTACTCACAGTCAGGTATCCCCCTCCCCCTGACTCTGGTTTTCATGAATGAATCAATCACCCGGTTTATGAATGACTGGGTTCAATGGGGGCGTCCTACTCGAGACGGCTATTGCTGAACAAGCAGTAGGTAGAAGAGGAAGGCAACAATTGCAATTGCCTCTTTCATCACCTATCCTACTGGATAGGTGATCAGTGCCAGGGGGGCATCAGGAGGGGTCCAAATGCCCACCAGCAAGGTCTGAATTATATTTTAATAAAATAAATGTTTTTTTCAAAACAGAAAGGCAAACATTATGCAGATGCAGTGGCCTTTTAACCCTTTGGGTGTCAAGCAATGTGTTGCATACCTGTCTGGTATTCAGAGGGTTAACTTGTTGGGAGCAGTACATGTCGGATTGAGCAAGGGGGGCAGTATATGTCAGATGCATAGAATGTTGGGCAGCATGTGTGTTAGCCCCACATACACTGCCTGACACCCCAGCCTTTTTCCCTTGCCCAGGCAGTGTACATGGGGCTACCAAAGGATAAGGGAACAGGTCTTGGGGCCAAGCAGTGTATATGGGTTTCTATGTCTTTCAGTGGACAAGGGAACAAGGCTGTGGGGCAAGTGGTAGTCACAAATCCCCACAGGTGCTGCCTGACCCCCAGCCTTGTTCCCTTGGGCAATGTACACCCTTTGAGCAATGCACATTCCTATGGCACTCAAAGGGATAAGGGAGTGATGCTGTCCATGGTGCTGAAAGTATTCTCTGCACTCCCCTACTGGCCAAGTAGGGAAGCAGAGAGACTGCCCTTCAACTTCAGAATTGTCATATTGTTGGTGATGTTTGAAGGGAGACAATCCTTTTCACATTGACAACAGTTCACAACCCTCCCTGCTTGTGATTGATTTAGGGCTGTTACTGCATAGGAAAGTACAGGGAGATCCCAACTTCACCAACCTCTCAGGCAGGTGAAGTTGAGACAGTGAACTCCGACAATAAAGGCTGCTATCGGAGTTTAGTGAATGTGTCAAAGTGCCACATTAACATATCAACACACCCCCTTTCATATAATAATGCTCATTATCCTGCATTTCCAAATGGAAATTAGTAATTATGCTTCATTTCCATATGAAAATAGACCATTGTTGATGTGATAAGTGTTGTTGTGCCTTCAACACACATCCGAAAGGACATCAACATTTTCAGTCCTCTCCGAACTTGAGTGAATCTAGGCCCTTGTCTTTGTCTCTGGGACTCTGTTATTGCACTTTTATTTTTAATATATCTCAGCTGTAACCAGGTTTTTTCAAACTTTTTACTTCATATTCAGTAATTTCACATTTTGGTACATGGTTTCTTAAAGCTGTGGAGCCTGTGCCTCATTTACTTAAATGGAAAAAGGTTGGGTGGTACATATCTCTGCACCCATTTATGCTACGAGGGTCAGAGTTCACTCTTTCTTCTCTGATCATACTCTATCATATGTGATATGTTTTGCTGCATTTCATGGCTGAAGAGCCAACGTTTGCTTAATTTAAAGTAAAGGAGGAAAGCTACAATTCCCTGAATCCTCTGGTTCCTTACTTTTTTCTGATTTGGTGAGCATCTTTTTTGGCTCTCATCCTACTCTTCCATACTATACAGAGGCTGACTCTCCTGCACTTTCTCTCCAGTTTAACCCTTTAAATGCCTGATCCCCCAGGGTGGCAGTAAGGAGGGAGATATAGTGATCTTGTCTATACTGCCTCTCAAATAGGTAGAAGGCCATTGGCATGATTTTCACAAGAGTGACATTGGTGCATTGTAACTACAGTACTACCCTGCAAGAATCTTCAGGTCCTCAAAGAGCACTACCATTATCTTGCAAGCATGATGCCCGGTGCACAGATTCCCTGGCAGCCTCCTGTGAGGGTGAGTAGAGGGAGGGGAAGCAGATAACAAATTTTTGGTTGGTAGAAGGAGGGGAAAACAAAGATGTGTTTGATAAATTGGCACTTTTGTTTTACCCTACAGTCTTAGGTATAATTTACACCTGTGTATTTATACACGAGATTTTACAGTATATGTGTGTGTGAGAGTTATATATACATACATAAGTATATTAAAAAATAAATGTGTGTGTATATGAGTGTGCGTTTACAATGTAACAAGGCTGAGGTCTTAGTGTATCAGTGGGTCTGTGACTACCAGTCACACACGGTTGAACAACCTTGAGGTGTCACAGTCCATTTGTAGTTCTGTCACTAACACTGGTACAGTGGGACAAGGCTGGGATGCCAGAGTCTATGCATGGCTCTGTGACTACTCTTGCACAGGTCCCACCTTGTTTCTAAAGAAAGACTAGGCAAACTGGGTTTGTTTACATTAGAGAAGGGGTGCCAATAGAGGCATATGATTACAATTTACTATATAACAAAAGCCAATAGAAATAAATAACTCAACAAAATGTGCAACTTTTAAAGTGAGGAGAGGTAAGAATGTAGAGTTCTTTGGTTGTGGTTACTGTACTGCAGGGCTCAAAATTTCCACTCACCACTAGCCAGTGGAGAGTGAAAATTCAGCCCTGGCAAGTAGAAATTCAGCCCTGGTGGGCAAGTTATGGCTTGCAGTGGCGAGTAACTTTTCAGGTCTGGCTAGTAGCAAAGGACTTCATATTTTAAGCCCTGCTGTACTGAACTAGATTCTTTAAAAATATAATGTATATCTTTTAGCAGAACAATACAGATCATTTTAAAAGTTGTGTTCTACCAAGGTGGCGTGTAATCCCATTACCTGTTGGAGGGAGTTTTTTCTGTTTACCTACTTGGGGCATATATGTGTCCCTGTAGAACAAAAACTTGGAACTTGATTGACTTGTCTTTTTTCCACCCTCCTCATGTTACTATATACATAAAGGGTTAAAGTTGCAAACTAAAAATTAAGTTTTATGACTAAAATAGCACTTCACTGAATGTGAACTTTGGCACAAATACTTTTGGAAGTTAGTGCACTCTCGGAAAGCATGAAAATATAACAAAAGTGGCCTTTAGCTACAGTGAAGCTGATGTACTAAGATGAACTGGAGTAATTCCAGAACAAACCAACTGCACCATAAGGGACAATGAAACATTCACATTCATTTAAATGTGGCTATTAACCTATTGAAATTATTGAAAGAAAAACCAGTGCACTCTTCTCCCAAAGCACATATGATCATCCTAAACCTTATATCCAATAAAGTTGATCTAAGGTGGTCCTACAGGGGAAACTAATTCAAAGAAAGAAGGAAAAAGAAATATAACTCTGTAAATCTAGCACTCTTCCTCACTGATCACTTAATATGAGGGAGATGCTTAACTTAACATTTAGTACATATTACATATTAATAAAGACAAATAGAAGCTCATGAATTAAAGAAATAAAAGACAAGGGAGAGGAATTATGATCCTGCTTTTTGTCTATACAGATAAATATATATTATATCAATACAAACATAGCAACTCCAAATAGCTAGGACAGTATGCTGGGGCAAAATGATATTGTTTATCACTCAAATAAACCGGAGAGGTGTGCAACTAATAAGGCTCTTAGATAACTACTTCCTAAAAAAATCTCACCCACCGGGGCTAATTCCAGCTTGCCATTTTAAATGTAATGAACTTCACAGAGTATTGTTCACCAGTTGGTTGTGTATTTATATCAATACCCTAGATAAAACAGTAAAACACCTTTATAGTATCATAACAGAGTACAATTGTGCAATGTAATACCAGGCCTAAAATGCCAGCTTGCCACAGGATATAAATATTGGAGTGTATCTCATTGCGTGAGCTACTCACATGGGGTGCTGGACTCCGTTATATAGTGTTATTGCAGTATGAAAGAAAATACCGACCGTGTCTCAGTCAGTATAAAAACCAATGCATGGTATTAAGTGTACTGCCAGGGCTGCTATTCCGGCCTTCCAACAGAAAGAGGAACTTAAGCGATCCTGTGGGTGAATTACTCATCGTGTGGCCAGCTAATGGGAGTTGCTATGTTTGTATTGAGATAATATAGTTATCTGTGTAGACAAAGAGCAGGATCATAATTCCTGTCCCTTGTTTTTTAATTCGTGAGCTTCTATTTGTTTTTATAAATAAGTAATAAACATTAAGTTTTATGAGACTTTTGGATTGCCTCTAACACATCTCCTTATAAAGTGATCAGTGAGGAAGGGTGCTAGATTCTCAGGGTTATCTTTTTACTTCTTGCTTTGTAGTAACCCATTGAAAACTAGAGAGGTCACCAGTGCATTGTGTAGCAATGAGTCTGATACCTTTCTAGTATTGAAGGGGTTAAAAGTTCTGTTTCAATCAATTGACATTTTCGGAGTTTTCATTTATCCCTATGATGGAGCAGGTTTTGAGACTCTATAACTTATCCTTCTGCATCTTTTATAACTTATTTTCTCTGTTGTCCAATACAGTTTACTGGTAACTTTGGGCAGGCGATCAGCCCCTTTAATAGGCAGGAACAATTCTGAGAAGTGACTGCTGGGTGGAGCCTACCTACTCTCCTTAGCTTGCAGCTAGCCAATCCCCAACCAGTAAGATTTGTTCCTTGGTCAAGACACAGACAAGAGAACGGTTCTGCTATAGTTTTAGCTTTATTATTTTTCTGTTCGATATGGGATACCACCATTAGGCGGATTACCATCACTGACAATTCCCATCGCCCAAATGTGGATAGCAGTTTACCAGGTGCTTTTGTGGACCTAAACTCTGGGTGGAAAATCTTGGCTGCAAGTTGTTTCCCCAGGAGTTGCCCACTGAGGCTTCTTCTTGATATATGGTAATCTGAAGACAGAAGATCTACTGAAAAAGGTGAGAAACTGAGGTTCCCCTCTGCACAGGGGTCTCATTTGGAGTTCCTATTACATACTCATGCACTCATTGGGTTTATTCTGTATGTCTGTGAGGTGTTTGGAGCAAGTTTCTGTGGTAACTTAACCCCTTTGTTGTTGGTTAGCACGTTTTTGAGGGGCTTTGGGCACTTTCCCTACTGGGACCAATGTTTATTGGGTCTACTGTTTAATTCTAGTGGGCTTTTGAGTGGTTTTACGTTTTGGTATTCACCTCGTTAACTTTATGTTCTGCGCCTTTAAGGCATGCTTTTACAGCATAGACGCCAATGCTCCATTCATTTCTATGGGACTTTACAGTTTGGGACATAGCGAGGTCAGACTCATTTTGTGGGTTTGCCCTTGCTGTGTCATCCTGGTCAACGTTCTGGGGATATTGGGGGCTTTAGGGGGCTTCAGGCACTGTTGGGATACTGTGTCAATGAAACTACATTTCCCATGAGCGCCCACTTTGCACGCTCATTTCCGATTGGCTCCCATCGTGGCAGCCATTTTGTGTATTTGCAGATCGAGTATCCTACGCAGGGCTTGGACTCTCCGCCTCTCCTCCACAGTTTAACCCTTCGCTTACCAGATAAGTCTTATTTAGTGTTTCTGGTCTGCATTTATTTATCATACACACACTATTTTGTGGGTATTTTGATACTTTGACCGTTTGACTCTGTGAGAATGTCTACTCCGTTAGACTCTGGGGCTAAACCTAAGACTAAGGATACTGGGGTGTCAGTATCCTCCATTGCTCATTGGTCCTCATGTCACTCAGGGTTACCTAGAGAATACTCAGGTCATGTTTGCCCAGCATGCGCTGCTGCCCCTGAATCCCCTGCAGGGGCCTCCAGCCATGCACTAGAGACAGTAGGTATGCAAGAGTTTAATGCTACTACCAGGGACCTCCGGTCCACCTTACAACTCCTTCCATCCACTTTACATCCACAGACCCCCTCCCCTATCACATCTTCCCTGCCTAAACCGGCAGGTGTACCTGATGTGTCTGACTCCTCTGAGGAGGAATTGTTGGAGGATTCTGATGATGATGATGACTGTTCAGCTGTTTCTTCATCTCAGTTTTTTGGGGACCCCTTTGAGTTGCACCCCATTCCCTCGGCTAAGTACCTGATCAGGGCTGTGCTGTCCACCCTGAACATTCCCTTGGTGCAGGAGGCGTCTTCTGACCCCTCTTATGTGTTTCAGGAGCCTGTTAGGCCCCATGCTTGTTTTCCACCTAACCCCACTCTTGACCACTTGGTGTCAGAGGAGTGGAAATTTCCAGACAAGAAACAATCTGTCTCTAGGAAGTTTGCTAAGCTTAATGGCCCTCACGCCCCCAAAGTGGATGCCCCAGTTTCCAGGCTTTCTAAGTCCACTGCCTTGCAGGTGGCCGACGCCTCTGATCTCAAAGAGTGGACTGATAAGAAACTTGAGACTTCTCTCAAGGCTATTTTTGTGATGGCTGGCTCTACCCTTCGCTCTACCTTTGCTGCTGCATGGGTAAATAGGGCTGTGGCTGTTTGGACTAAACAGCTCAATTCTGCTGTCCGTCAGGGGGCTCCTACTTCTGACATGTTGCGACTTCTCACTAACATTGCTGAGGCTCAGCATTATGTCTCTGCTGCCCTGTTTGACTCTGTGCGTATGGTAGCCAGGGCATCTACCATGTCTGTGGTAGCCAGACGGGCTCTTTGGCTCAAGATCTAGTCTGCTGACATGGCCTCCAAGAAGGCTCTCCTGTCTTTGCCTTTTCAGAGATCCTCCCTGTTTGGGCCTGAGCTCAAGGATCTCATCAACAAGGCCACTGGAGAGAAGAGTACTCGCGTACCAGTTGTCCTGAGGAAGAAGGCGCCTGTCAAAAGGAATCGTCTTTTTTGTCTCTTTCAGGCAGACTTGCGCCAAGTGACACAGAGGGTCCCTCAGGCACCAGCCGCCTTCCACATGACTCACCAAACCTGTGTCCCCACCTGCAGGTAGGTGGCTGCCTACACAACTACCTTTCGGTTTGGCAGGACTCTGTGGTAGATCCTTGGGTTTTACAAGTTGTGGCCTCGGGATACAGGATTCCCTTCACCTCTCTTCCTCCTCCCAGGACCTTTGTTTCTCGTTCTCCCTTGGGAGCAGAAAAGCACTGCCTTTTCAAGGAAGCTATACAGGCCGTTCTGGACAAGGCAGTCCTGGAGCCAGTTCCCCTTCAGGAGAGGGGCTTGGGATTCTACTTCAAGTTCAAAAACTGTGTAAAAAAGTTTGTGGGACACCCATTTCAGTCTTCTTAGTGGAGATCCATAGTTTCTCTAGATGTTTATATTACATATTTATTTGACAGTTTAAATTTTCAGTTCTCAAACTCTGATCTGTGAACTCTTTAACAGCAAACAGTAGATGAGAGGTTACATCCTTGCCTGACCTGCCTATGTAAGCTGTCTTGTCTCCCTCCCTTTTGTGTACACAGAAACTAGACTCTGCTGCTCTGGAAGTAAACTCAGTTGAACTGAGGACGGCAGAGGTCGTGTCTGGGTTAGAAGTATTGGTATCAAGATACATGATGGGCTATTGCTGTCAAGAGAAAAGGAACCAAATGAACTTAATGCTTCTGAGGTGTTTATTGATGAACTTAAATTGAAGAGCAGTATTTTGAGGTGGAGCTGTCATCTTTAGTTTTGTTAATATTAAACAGAATTGAAATCTGATTATATGTTGTGCTACACGTTTGTTTTTTATTATTTGGTGGCACCATGGTTTATATGCTTGGGTCTGGGTCAGTATTAGCATTATTACCATAAGCTAAACATGAAATACTAAGCATAACCAGAATAATTCTACTTCAGACCAGCTGCACCATAGGGGACAAATATTTGCAGATTTTCTGCAGATTTCCATATTTTTTTTTAACCCTTTGAGTACTGAGGGGTACACAACGCAATGCAAAGCAATGCGTTGTGTACCCCTCTGGCACTCAAAGGGTTAAATGGGGCTTTTAACCCATTGAAAGCTAGAGAGGTCTCCAATGCATTGTGAATCATTCAGGGGTTAAAAGCCCCATTTCATCCCCAAGGAAGTTGTATTTTTTCCTCATGCTGTATTTGGTTTCTCCCAGAATTGCTACTCTCTCTTTTGTGCTATGGATGATTCTAGGCAGAACCCATAAGATGAAAATACCGTACTCTGGAAGATCGTTTCAAAGTGTAAAATCCTTTTATATTAACCCCTTAACGACCACGTGCCGTACTATGACCGTCACGCGGTTTTTGCATTAAGGACCGGTGACGGTCATAGCACGTCACGTACATTTTACTTACAGCGTTCTTCCGGGAGAGCTGTAAGTAAAAACGGGGAGTGAAATTGACGTCTCCACGACTGAAGGGGTCTCTCTCAGTCCCCAGTGCTGCGTGCCGGTACACGTCACAGGTCATGTGTACCGGCACGTCTTAATCTTCAAAGTGGTCCTTAAAGGGATAGTATTACTTCAAAATTACTATCCCTCATATTGTAGGCCTTAATAAACTGAGTTAAATGACACCAGCGGCATCTCTCAAACCTTTATGAGATAGCCACTTTCAAAGTTTCCTCTCCCCTGCTGTCAGCGTTCTGCTGCCAGCAGGGGAATGCGGTCCCGGGACAAGTGGAGTCTCTTAAACAGAGCCAATATCTCGTTATGGAAGGAAAAATGAATCATTGATTACCAAGCACACGTAGAAGACTGTTTCAATGAATAATTTTTCCTTCCATAACGAGATATCGGCTCTGCTGAAGAGCCTCCTCTTGATTCAGAGACCGGATTCTCCTGCTGGCAGCAGAATGCTGACAGCAGGGGAGAGGAAACTTTGAAAGCAGCTATCTCTTAAACCAAAAAGGTTTGAGAGATGCCGCTGGTGTCATTTAACTCAGGTTATTAAGGGCTATTTTGAAGTAATACTATCCCTTTAAGGGAAGGTTACTTCCCAGGACCACGGTCATGAAGGGGGTTAAACAACAAGCTAGTCAACAGACACCAGGGTAACTGGGACTATATGATTAAGCACATATAGTGTGAAACGCGTGATCCCAGTTACCCTGGTGTCTGTTGGCTAGCTTGTTGTTTAATAAAAAAGGATTTTACACTTTGAAATGATCTTCCAGAGTGCGTAATTTTCATCTTATGGAAGTTACTTATGAGGAGAAACCACTTCTTTGGACTGCACCGGAGGAGCGGAGAGGCATCTGGTGAGTCGTTTGAATTTTTTCTGAATCTGTGATATTGACTGTGCCACCACTGTAAATAGTCTAGACAGAGCCCACACACATTTCAATACCATAGCAAGCAATGAGTTTGACATCAAACAGAATAAATTAGCATACTCTGCAGGGAATTACCATAAAGTGTCACTAAAAATAAATGTTAGATCCTCAAAAACTATTCTATAATAAAATCGTTGTACAACATATAGACAGATTTTAGTTATCTGTAAAAAAAAAAGCTACACTTGTCATAGGGTGACTGGTCTGCTTAACATATGGGAGAAATAACCCTGTTTGCCCCATCAATATCATTGTGACTGTGACTGTTACGAGAAACTATCATAATATTTTTTTACACTATTTACCATAGCTTCCCGGATGCTAGAGGTATCCAGCCAAAGTAGCGAGTCTCAGTCTATAAAGTTCTGCGACCACAGACATGAAATACTTTAGGGGGGGGGGGTTAAGAGGATAGACATCTTTCTTGTTTTTACATTTTTTAATTTTTATAGATTTTTTGCTACTATAAGTGGTGATAATAAACATAACATTTTTTTAAAGTGTGTGACCTTTGAATTTTATGTGCAACTGTCAAGTATCCTCTGGCTAGGAGGGCAGGGCACTTGCCTTAAAAAGCTCTCTGGAGGGATAGACTCCTTCCCTACTCCACCTGTACCAGTCATGTTCACATTAGCCACTCTCATGGCTCTACCCACTCCCTACTATTATGGTTTTCTCCTTTGTCCCCTCCCCCCCCCCCCCCATGTCAATTTCTTCACTCTCCATCCTATCGGCTAAAATCATTCAGACACTAGCCACCTTCCCCTTACCAGCCTTATCCTTTTTTTTCTTCCCACCCTACCAGTTCCCCAGCCATGTTTCTTTTGTTACCTCTTACCTTCCTTGTCCCTCCCTTACTCTGTTTATCATTCCCCTCTCTCCATTTTGCCTGTTCTTTGCAACCCGTTCCTTCTATTTCTCTTATTCTGGTGCTTTTATTCCTCTTTCCTTCCACCTTCTATTATGCTGCTTCTCTTCCTCTCTCCCACTTTGACTTTCATCACCACAAGACCCAGATGCTACAAACTCAGTAGACTGTGTGCATATGCATGCATGAGTGGGAGGCTACATTTATAACAATATTCTCACTATTAATGTAAACAGAAGGGAGAAAATACAAGACACTTGTATTCTCAAAACTGCTAACTAGCTTCTGTGCTGTGCCAATATCTTCACATACTCTACTACTATGAATTAATCTAGAGAAGTGGTTAGACAAGGCAAATATAGATACTTTTTTGCATTCAATTAATATTATCAAAAAGAGAGTTCAGTGTTCTTTCTTTATCAAACACTCATGAAATGGAGGAATTGTCATGGATAGACACACTTCCTTGCCAACCTGGACATAGAGTTCCTGTACCTCAGTAGCCTAAATGACAGTGGTATTGAGGCTGTTGAATTTTGAAAAATATAATAAATTGTGTATTGGCTTTACTAAATGTAATTCTATTCTACAGTTACTTTGTGCTTAATAACACTTGCTACCATCAAATCTGTGACATGACAATGGGAAATACAGAATATGTACCCCCAATTTTGCTAACATTTAATGATGAAATTAAGTTACACAACACATCATATCCGTACTACAACACTTACAGAACACACCCAAAGACTGGACTGGCCTAATTGATAAATGTATCTCCAGGATTAATGACAATCAAATTAATCTCTAAGTTATTAGTAAGATACTTAAAGAACCTACTTTCAATTCTGGACACATTGATCTACTGAGGTATTTAATGTTAAATAAAGATATCAATCCATCAAAAAGACAGCCACAATTTGTTGAAAGCAGAAAGTGAACATCCAGACCCCCTTAAAAAGGGTAAATTTGTAGGCTAATATCTCAGGATTAGGAGATGAACAATATTGCACAGAAATGTAAAAGTGAGGCAGGAAAGTTTGGCTAGTTTTGTTGAAGGAAGAAATAGGAGTGTGCAATTCATTGCACAATTCAATTTAAAAATCTTGTGAAAGTGTAATGTATACTTACCTGTCGTTCCCCCTTTTGACTGCCTATATAAGCACTTAATCACCGCACTTATTGTACCCCTGCTATATTAAATGTAATCTGTAAAGTGCCAAGTACACTGGTTGGCGCTATATAAATAAAAATATACAATACAATACAATATGTACCACAACAGGACAATGACCTGCCAGATGTATTAAGTTCATACTTTTTTGTAAAAATTTGAACGACACCTTGTTCCACAGCCTCTTTAGAAGACCTAAAAAGAAAGTTCTTTAATAAGATCTTAAACTGCACATATCCTTGTAGTTCTTGTTCAGCATGTGATCTTATTAACAAAGAAAACAAATTAAGAACCAGGATAGCAGTTTGTAAGTTGTAAAACTGTAGGAGTTATTTATCTGCTTGAATGCAACTATCGCAGAGAAAACACAGACCGTTTCATTGCTGTATTTTAGAACATGTATGGCTATATACAAGGTGTCCTTCTAATCGGGCTGTCCATTTGACCTTTATAAGATCTGATCTGATGGGTAGCCTGATAGAATATCCATCCATCGGACAGCTTGTTGGAATTTAGAGCACGCTCTGTGTGTGCAGATTGTTAGACAGGGCCTGGAAGGTCCTGTAAGGACATGGAGAAGCAAGCAATGGAGTCGGTGGCAAATTCAAATATGTACTCATACTGCTCAAATAGTACTCATATTGATTGTAAATATTGTGAAACCGGCACATTTACTGCAGAGAGGCTTCACAGAATAAATAATAAAATCATTATAAAACACTTAAATTTACTGTTGACTGGCTTCATAGAACAATCAACCAGTAGTTTGTTTGAAAGAAAGTACAGCTGTACACAGTTTAAGGCTTTTTACATGCCTCCAGTGGTATTGTGATGTCATAATGATGTGAGATTAACATGGCCCCTTATGGGGGTAATTTTGACTATAATGTTGTATTGTACCTAGAACTGGATTTTTCACTAGGTGTAATTTAAAAACAGGTCTAGAATGTTGAACATAACTTGTGTGGTTCCATAATGGTTATAGAATTGGACCTATTTCTTGAACTTCAAATGCCAGTTTCATCCACTGCTTTGTGATACACCCAAGATTCTATTTGCACAGTTCTATAATACTGTACAATGCCACTTCTGAGATTGTTACTATGATGTTACTATGTTACTGAAAAATGCATGTTTCTTCTAACATTGTCTATCAGTTCAGCTATAGATGGTGGATATTTAGTTAGAGTCTCCAACTTGAACCTGACGCTGAAACTATTCAGAGGAAAATAAGGCTTTTATCCCTTTCAGTGCCATAGGGGTACGGAACGCGTTGCAAAGCAATGCGTTCTGTACCCCTCTAGCACTTAAAGAGTTATACTAGGCTTATTTGTTGCCTGTCTGTGGACATTTTATTACAGTGAACAAGCAATAAGGGTTGGTGGGGGAGGGTTACGTTGTTTTTGTAAGTGAATTCTTGTATTTCACTTTCATTTTTTTTTTTTTTTTTTTCAATAATTAACCGTATTTATAAAGGTAATACTACTTAATAGGAACTAAAAAATGCTAAGTTTTAATGTCAGGTCCATAGCAGACACAGGTCAATGCTAAAAACGGATAGATGGGGACAGCACAACAGGAGATCTAAGTGTAGTAGGCTAGGGTTAATAAACACTAATAATACCCTATAATAGGAGAAATAATTGTAGATGAATTACTACATTACACTAATATCATATATAGATAAATAGTCATTAATACACTGTAAATAATGGTAAGTAAATATATGAAACAAAAAATGGATAAAAAAAAGTGTCAAAAGTTGTTAAAAAAATAAAATAAAAATAAGGAATTAAGCCGGCACTAGTAGAATATTGTGACAAACATACAAATCCAATAAAAGCTCACAAAAAGAAAATATAAAGAAATTAAACAATTAAATAGGGAGGATCAGAGTAAGGGTAGGGATATTATAAAATGATTCTAATCACTAATGTAACTTGTATATTAATATAATCACAATTTAATAGATAATATAGTAGATGTTTTAAGTTACAAAGTTCATTTCCATCGTTTAAGGAAGGGAGAAGTTATGGCATGTCACAGGTAAAATGATCACGGCATGCCTCAGGGAGCACTGTGGTCATCCCGGGAAGGCTTCAGGACTGGAGCAGTCAGTTATAGACTTTCCCCAGTGGCTCTGTACATGTGATTGCTATTACATGTTCCAGTAAAACCACATAACAAAGGCAGCGTAAAGTATGCATTGCCTATGTCAGTGTTCACTGCCTCTCTCTTCCTCACTGTGATCATGAGGAAAAGAGACGTAGAGAACAGAGCTCCCAGTGCCTCAAATGGCCAAAAATTAGGCACTTTTGGGGTACTGGGAGCATTACGGTTTGATCCCTTTTTTAACTGGTTAAATGATTTAGAGCATGCTCAAAGTATTTTACTTACACAGGCTAATTTATAAAAACATATACTGAAGTTTAACCCCTTAAGGACCCATGATGTGCAAGGACCGTCATAGGTTCAAGAAACATGAACCCACTGAGTGCCAGAGGGGTAAGCAACACATTGCAAGGTACTGCATTGCATACTCCCCTGGCACTCAAAGGGTTGATGTGTCTTATGCTGTGGAGCAATGCAATCACTATATATATAATATATATATATATATATATATATATATATATATATATATATATATATATTGGTAATATGTGACGGCGCTGCCCGTCATTGTAGTAGGGTATGTGTTATGTAGCATTTTTTGTTTGAAATGTTGTAGGTTGCATGTTGAAGGTATTTTGTAAGAATTTTTTGTGTTTGTTTGTATTGTACATTTCATTTAGCTGTATTGACAGATGATGTTTTTTGTGTGTACTGTGTGAAGCAGAAAGAATCATACAGCACACATACATAGACACACAGATACAGTGACATATACAGACATCGATCATACCTACACACGTACATACATGCGCACACACACACACATACAGATATTATTACGGTCCTGTAAGTGCCAGAGGGGTAGGCAAGGCATTGCTCCTTGTGTTGCTTAATCCTCTGGCACTGAAAGGGTTAACCAGCTGTCCCAGTATGTAGCGAGAGTCATGGAGTCCACAGTCCCTGAAGTGGAAGGCATTGGAGGTGCATGTGATGGCTTTCAGGCTGTGCCTCTCCAGTTGTTGCTGGACTAATCGCCCCATTATCCCCAGCACCCTTTCAGCTCCAGCCGCCTCTTCCATTCTGTGTCCGTCTCTGTACATGCACACTCAGAGGCTGCCAGACAACCGCCGGCCTGGCTCCCTGGCCAGGAAGACACCTCCCGCGCCAGGCCTCGGCCAAGAGCGTTACTAGGGACACAGCCCGGGCACCGAGAGCGGGAACTGAGGAGGGATGGTGTGTGGTTGGAGCAAAGATGGTGTGTGTGGTTGGAGTAGCTATAGTGCGGAATGTATATTTTTTGTGCCAGCGTACTTACACAGTGCTGGTGTGTGACAGTGGGCAGAGAGCGGCGGTGAAGAAGCTTGTGTGTAAGAGTGCGTACTACAGAGTGGCCCCAGCATGGTCTGTCTCCAGCCCCACAGCCACGGGTAATAGCCGCATCCAGCTGCTGCTTGTAGAGAGCTCCTTGAAGGGCCGCATGACCGGGCTGTTGCGGGGCGGAATGTTGTGCTTCATGAAGGCGAAACATGAAGGATTTGGTACTGGGCCTGCCTGCCTCCGAGCTACATGAAGTAGCTGGGATTCGTGCAGCAGAAGCACATTGTGCGCCAGGAGCCGAAAGCATTGTTGTGTTGTGGATACCAGAAATGAAGGTACACTGGAGCTGATCCCACCCTCCCTGTGTTGGATCATTGTGTGCCTCGTGTTGGTGGAGGGACCCCTGGGGACTGTGTGTGTGTGTGTGTGTGTGTGGCTTGTGTGTGGTGTAGGAGCGAGTGGCAGCCATTTTGTATTTTCAGTCACTCGGATAGTGGTGGGCGGGCTGGATAGTGGGGGCAGGCCAACTCCCTGCATGATTTAAATCACTCCTCCACTGAATCACCCAATGGGAGCAGTAAATCCTCCTTACTTAAGCTTAGGTAACATAGCAATATAACACATGGTGGCTCTTCAGTTGAGGCAATGTAGCAATATGCTGAGGGAACAAATAGAAAGTGGTGTTTGAGGCTTGCCCTCTGTAACATACAGCAAAGCATCTCTCTCCCTTTAAGGAGAAAGGGCGGGAAGCAGGAAGTGGAGGAGTGACAGTTGAAAACAGACAGTTAGCGAGGATGACTGAGGAGATGAAAATAGTTAAATAAAAGAGTTGCTATTAAGTTTATCCCTGAGTTTGTATTTTATGGAAACATTACACCCTTGTACTGAAACAGAGTGTATGGAGGGTTACAATTATTTGTGGGAGGTGAAACAGTGTGTTTGTGGGATCATGATCCTGAGTGAGAGTGTGTGTGGACCAGGAGAAGTTATTGATATCCCCTACTTCAGGAGCTAGTGGCAGCTATATTTTTTTTTTGTCAGTTGGATAGTGGTGGGCGGGCTGGAGGGGGCGGGCCAACTCCCTGTATGATAGTCATGCCCCATTGAATCACCCAATGGGGGCAGTAACGTTCCCATTGAATCACCCAATGGGAGTTGTGTCTCCTAATGAGACATAAATTATGTAATGAGGCATTCTGTTCAATGTGTGTTTGTTTTCTGAGGAGACATAAATTATGTTCTGTGTGTGAGGTACCATGAGGCTTATTCTTTTATATTTTTATATATATATCTATATATATATATATATATATATATATATATATATATATATATATATATATAAGATATATAGCTTTCAAACATGATAGAATAAACGTTACTTTTCTTCAACTTTGATATCAGAAGTGTGCTGTCTCCCTCAACCACTGGGGTCAACCCAGGCTGAGAACCTTTATATATATTTATTATAATTTGCTAAGAATGTTTGTCAGAAGCTGTCATGCACAGTAGAGACGGTTGCGCGTGCTGCAGTCATGCGCAGTACAGACTGCCCACGCCGCTAGGTGCACAGAGAGGACTACAGTCTGAATTTGGAGCGCCCCGCAGCATGGGCAGTCTGTACCGTGCATGACTGCAGCGCTACCAGTGTTGGCCCATGTACACTGGCTTTAAAACTAGTATATGTATATATACACGCACCACAAAGTCTGATCCCCTATACAGAGGGATGGAAGTTACCACAGGATACTGTTGTTACACCACTATTCTGACAGAAATTGAGTACTGTATTGCACACTTAATCCTTTTGTTCTCTCTGTCTCCCTTTACCACTTTAGACTGGAAGTTTTTGAGCAGGGACTCCATTTTCAGTGTGACCGGCCACACGCACACGTGGCTGGCACTTAACGCCTGCCGAACATTTTTTTTTTATTTTTTAAAAACAATCCTGAGTCCCCGAATGGTGTGCAGCCGTGAAGGGACCTGGATTTCCGGGAAGTACATGTACGTCCTCTGTCCACAAGGGACATCCGCTTGGGCCTCGGGCGGTAAGGGGTTAATTTTTCTAAGCACTTGTCATCCTGTAATGTCCAAACCCTTACATAGTAAAACACTGTGTGGAGGAGTGACAGTTGAAAACAGACAGTTAGCGAGGATGACTGAGGAGATGAAAATAGTTAAATAAAAGAGTTGCTATTAAGTTTATCCCTGAGTTTGTATTTTATGGAAACATTACACCCTTGTACTGAAACAGAGTGTATGGAGGGTTACAATTATTTGTGGGAGGTGAAACAGTGTGTTTGTGGGATCATGATCCTGAGTGAGAGTGTGTGTGGACCAGGAGAAGTTATTGATATCCCCTACTTCAGGAGCTAGTGGCAGCTATATTTTTTTTTTGTCAGTTGGATAGTGGTGGGCGGGCTGGAGGGGGCGGGCCAACTCCCTGTATGATAATCATGCCCCATTGAATCACCCAATGGGGGCAGTAACGTTCCCATTGAATCACCCAATGGGAGTTGTGTCTCCTAATGAGACATAAATTATGTAATGAGGCATTCTGTTCAATGTGTGTTTGTTTTCTGAGGAGACATAAATTATGTTCTGTGTGTGAGGTACCATGAGGCTTATTCTTTTATATTTTTATATATATATCTATATATATCTATATATATCTATATATATATATATATATATATATATATATATATATATATATATATATATATATATAAGATATATAGCTTTCAAACATGATAGAATAAACGTTACTTTTCTTCAACTTTGATATCAGAAGTGTGCTGTCTCCCTCAACCACTGGGGTCAACCCAGGCTGAGAACCTTTATATATATTTATTATAATTTGCTAAGAATGTTTGTCAGAAGCTGTCATGCACAGTAGAGACGGTTGCGCGTGCTGCAGTCATGCGCAGTACAGACTGCCCACGCCGCTAGGTGCACAGAGAGGACTACAGTCTGAATTTGGAGCGCCCCGCAGCATGGGCAGTCTGTACCGTGCATGACTGCAGCGCTACCAGTGTTGGCCCATGTACACTGGCTTTAAAACTAGTATATGTATATATACACGCACCACAAAGTCTGATCCCCTATACAGAGGGATGGAAGTTACCACAGGATACTGTTGTTACACCACTATTCTGACAGAAATTGAGTACTGTATTGCACACTTAATCCTTTTGTTCTCTCTGTCTCCCTTTACCACTTTAGACTGGAAGTTTTTGAGCAGGGACTCCATTTTCAGTGTGACCGGCCACACGCACACGTGGCTGGCACTTAACGCCTGCCGAACATTTTTTTTTTATTTTTTAAAAACAATCCTGAGTCCCCGAATGGTGTGCAGCCGTGAAGGGACCTGGATTTCCGGGAAGTACATGTACGTCCTCTGTCCACAAGGGACATCCGCTTGGGCCTCGGGCGGTAAGGGGTTAATTTTTCTAAGCACTTGTCATCCTGTAATGTCCAAACCCTTACATAGTAAAACACTGTGTAAACTTGTGGCACTGTATAAACATAATCATTCATTCACCTAGGAAAACCTATCAATTTTTTTTCCAGTTTTATTATGTTATAAAATTAAATGCTGAATTATCCATATAAATATGGCATCAAAAGAAAGCCCTACTTATCCTTGAAAAAAATGGTATATAATTTTGTGTGGATGAACTAAATGAATTCGAGGTAAAAATGTTGAATATAGGCATGCTGAAAAGCTTAAAATTGCTATTACCCTCTGGTGTAAAAAGCCCTTGCCACTAAGGGGTTAAAAGCCATGTTTAAATCAACTGGAATCAGATTTTTTTCCCCAGTAGCTCATTTGGTTTTGCTAATCCTTTTTTTTTTTTTTTTTTAAATTGTAAATAAGGCTCTTAATTTCATAATTTTTTATGTATTAATGAGTGAATACAGATATATGTCAGTTTTGTACACCGCAAGCCACAGAAGAAAGTGTGTGAATTCTGGAGCAAACCAACCGCAACCACGGGGGAAATAAGAACTGCCATGCATTTAAATGTGGCTTTAAACTGGCATTCAAGATTGAAATCCCCATTTAAATCTATGGGAGTTTTGGGAGGTTTTATTTCTTCCATAAGGCACAGCTGATATATTCCTTTTGCTCCATTTGTGCATAAGACACAGGTTTTGCATTCAGTGTCAGAGATTCCTACTCCTGTTCTCAGAGACTCCTATGGCTAGGTTCCTGCTGGCATTCTGTGTTGCAGCACTATTCAGAGCATCCACAGCCCCTGTTTTTCCTTGGTGATGCAGTCACCTGTGTGTTACAGTGGTTGAACTATTGGCTGGCCCATGGGGGTGTCAGCCAGATGTTATTGGGTAACATCCATGTGAACTGGCCATAGATTGGATCTATGTGAAGAGCAATGTATTGATCCAGTCATGCTTTCACATAAGGAAAACAGGTGCTGAAACTTTCCTGCTTGGAACAGAGAAAAGTGTTAATAAGCTGCTGCTGGGCTATGCAACTTGTGGCAAAGTTACCTTTGTTAATAGCCTGATCCACTGCAATGGGGAGTATCTTGGTGCGTTCAGCTCAAACATAGGCAAAATCTGCATTTAAAACTCCTATGTGAACTAGGTCAAACAAGCCAAGCCTTTAAGATTTTCCTGCTTGAGTACAGGTGAGTCAATTAGAAACTCAGTGATTTAATTAACTTACCTGCGCACAAACCAAGGAACTCCTAGAACATTTCCTGTTAGGTGCCCCAGAGGATAAGGTTGAGAAACACTGCACTAGGTCATTTGTATTAGTGAAGTGTGTAAAATATTATGTAAAGAATCCAAGTATATGCTAGGTAGAGAATTAAGATTTATTATTTTTAAATTCTCCAATAAATTTACAAATGATCATGTGTGTATGGAAGCGGACTATAGCATATCCATAGAACCCTCTGTGCTGAATAATGCACTTCAGTTACAGTGTCATAAGACTAATTGTATTTGTTGAACAGTTGCCATTGTTTGCAGGCACACTGATATGTTTTTTCAATACATTTTTGACTCTTTTTTTAAAATCCTGCGAGGGCTTTATCATTCTCCGTAGACAGATGCTCCAGCCACTTGATAGCAGTCAGGCAACTAACTCCCGAAGTGTGAGTGTGAGTATATATATATATATATATATATATATATATATATATATATATATATATATATATATGTAGCATAGTGAATAGAAAAGCACTCTCAGGCCTTCAAGATGTAGTGAAACAGTGAGATAAAGTTTTTTTGATCAACATTTCGATTACATTACATAATGGACCTCAGGCCAAACACAAAGTTTTGTTTGTGTTTGTGTTTCCATAAATCCATATTAAGTGTTTCCATAAATCCGGTTCTAAATACAAATAGTCACCAAAAACAGTGTCTAGGTGCAAGATAATGTCATAATCAGTGCTAACTGATTAGTAACACCAAAACAAATAGCAGATGGGAGACTTTGAGGTAATCAATTAGATGAGGAGTAGAAAATCCTGGAAGTCCTCAGAGTGATTTTCTATTCATTATGCCACTTATCAGCCTTGAAAAATGGTTCCCAGGCCACTGACTCTCTTAACCCCTTAACGACGGGGGAATCGGTGCACGGGCGCGACTGAATGACAACGGAGCATTTTTTTTTTATTGCTCAGTTGCATTCCGGACTCCCCGAACGGCGTGCAGCCGCGGGGGGAGCCCGGAATTCGATGACGGTCATAGTACGTCATCGGTCGTTCAGTCAAATCGACCCTTGACGTACTATGACCGTCAAGGGTCGTTAAGGGGTTAAGTGTGAATTCCTTCTTCTCTTCTGTGTGTATGTATAAATAAATAAATAAATATATATCACAGTGGATACAGGCAATGGCACACCATAAGATAATATACACAATTAATAGAAATAAGGTGCACATCCCATAGGTATGTACAGAATATACTCAGCCTAGGCTGCAGTGAAGAGACGCCACACTATCCAAGAATTTGCTTGAAAGTTTAATCCCTTAAATGTGTTCCATAATTCCAAACATTTTCAGTCCCCTACAGGGACCTTCATCCGGGTAACCAGTATAAAACAAAAACCATAACTTAAATACTACCTACCCAAAGCCCACACCTCCTTCAAACTCCATGTTGTATGCAGAATCCGCCTCCATGCGCGACGCCCGCACCAGAGACCGGCTTGTAACGTCATCAGAGGGAGGCTGTTCATCATGCACAACCGGAGTGACACCCAATGTGACGAATCCCCAAATGAGAAATGACATCTCCCAACAAATCAAACGAACGTAAATAAAATAAAATAACCTAAAAGACCTCTCACGAATTTGGAAATGTCTGTATTAATTAAAGGCCTCAGCTATGTTCCTACCACCAACCAAGATGCTTTTGCGTGGGGAATTGATCTCTTTAAATTACACAGACAGCTGAAGTTGAGCGATCACTTCTATAACAGTCCCACCACCCTTAAACCGGACCCCTTCAAGAAGCGAAGCACTTTTGATCCTAGTTGTAACAATGAGTATGTCAATACCTTTATGGGTCTGGTAGCTAAGGATACCAGATATGTGGTGCGAAACAGCTTCACCAGTTTTCACAATTTGTCTAAACAGGAACAAAGTGCTATTAAAAATCTTGCTAATGATAAATCTATCATTATCAGGCAAGCTGATAAAGGGGGTGGTATAGTCCTTTTAGACTACGACTATTATAGAGAAGAAGCACTCACCCAACTGTCTGATGCCTAGAATTATAAAAGATTAGAGCGGAATCCTATACTACTGTATAAAAAGTAAATTGATTTGTTTATCAATTTGGGTTTACATAATGGTTGGATCAGCATTTAGACTAAATACTTTTTGACACAGCATTTCCCAAGAATTCCTGTTTTTTTACACTATCCCCAAAGTACATAAATCTCTTGACCAACCCCCTGGTAGGCCCGTTATTTCGGCTTTGCGTTCCTTGTGTCAACGTATCTCACAATTTATTGACTTTTATCTCCAGGAATATGTTGCTAGAATTCCTAGCTATGTGAAAGACTCTACAGACTTTATTAATAAACTACCTAAGTGTATTTCTGATGACATCTTACTAGTGACATTAGATGTGACCAGCTTGTATACCGACATACCCCATTCATTGGGCAAGGAGGCTGTTAGATCAATCCTTGAGGCAGATACAGCATATGGGGGACAGCCTATCGACTACATGATTTTATTGATGGATCTAGTACTTAATAAAAACTACTTTAAATTAGAGAATTCTTATTATCTCCAGTTACAAGGAACGGCCATGGGGTTGAACATGGCGCCCTCCTATGAGTGTATTTTTATGGATTTTCACAAGCTGCTCCATATCCATGTGAGTGAGTTTGCAGATAGGACACCTGAAAACAGGCGGTTCACTGATGATGTTTTTCTGCTGTGGAGGGGTGACTCTAGGTCATTACGTACTTTTGTTGATTACCTTAATGACATTGATACAACCATCCACTTTACACTTTAATTTGATTTCAGTTAAATCAATTTTTTCTATTTGACGGTTTATCGCAAAAATGGCTGTTTAGAAACTAGGATCTATACAAAAAGTACTGACCGCAACGCCATTCTGCATGCAGAAAGCCATCACTCCGTGCCCCTTAAGAGAGACCTACCTTACTCACAGATGGTGCGAGTTGTTCGTACTACGTCTGACTTGGACTTGCAGGCCCAAGAAATGATTAAAATGGGTAAGAAATTTGCTGACAGAGGTTATGCCCCTACTGTTATACAAGAGGTTGTTGACAAAGCTAGGTCACTTGACAAAGATACATTACTTTTGCCTAAGATGACCGATGACCAGAAGCAGGATAGATTTTGTATTTTAATAAAATTAGGGAGACAGTGTTGAAATATTGGCCTATTTTGGAGGGAGACCCCAAATTGGGCCAACATTTTTCCAAACCACCACTCTTTTGCTTTAGGAGGATTAAAAATTTGAGGGATCTGCTGGTGCAGGTGTTAATAAATATAGTGGTGGTGGAAGCTGGCTGACACGTCCTATGGGTGTGCACAGATGTAGGGGTGCAGTAATTGTGGTAACATCATTACGGGCAAAGTATACCATGAGCCCCCATTCATCTAGGACATATAAAATTAAGGATTTTCTTGACTGTGACAGCAAATATGTGATATACATAATTATCTGTCCGTGTGGACTTTTCTACGTGGGAAAGACTATTACTACTCTCAAGGAGAGAATAAATAATCACAAAAGCTCCATCAGGAAAGCCTTGGAAGGCAATTTAGGAGCGAATGAGATATCATGCCAGCCAGTCAGAAGACATTTTGCAGAAGCTAATCACAGGATTACAGAGTTTAAATTCATGCCTATACTTCAAGTTCACCCCCCAAAGAGAGGAGGGAACAGACATCAACTATTGCTGCAAATGGAAGCAAGGATGATTTACAAATTGCATACTCTTCATCCTAGAGGCTTGAATCATGAATTACAGCTTAGCTCATTCCTATAAGCTTTAGCTGGTTCTCATTGAATGGGTATATTTGGAAGATGGATCTCCTGTGTCATACACGGGACTGTATACCCAAGTTATCTCTGTGAATGCGATGGACTGGTCCTGGCCGTTTAGTGGATACTTCTCATGCAAATGAAATCCTGATCTTTGTCCGATGTGTTACAATTCAGTTCATGTATTTTTTGCATGACTGTGTTACTTTGTTGCTACGGAGTGATGATGACTTGATTATGCCAGAGGGTTATGGTAGTTAAACATGAAATGTCCTACTCCATCACATGGAACTTGCCTAATGAACTCTATATACTTTTACATGCCCTTGGATGTGACATGCTGCTTCCTGAGATGGCACCTACTTTGTGCTGTGTGCTGTAGTATCACTTGATGGCAAGACTGTGTGTTGCAATGTGGTGTACCTTACGCTAGTAGTTTTTGTTGCTAGCTGAGTGCTGCTCATTTCGCTATCACAAAAGTTATTTTTTGTTTTGATGTAGGAGTGATGCCTTCAGCCGGCATCTCTCTTAAAACATTGATGTTTGGCTGTTTCCGGATGCGTTGCGATGGAGTACATGCTGGTACCTTGTGATGCTGGCTTAGTGCTCTAGGAAGCTCTGCATCGTATATGAGCCTATAATATTTTATATGTGTTGGATACAGCGATGATGGTAAGACTGACCCAGCATATATAGTTGCCGGATACTGGCTTGCTGTTTCTTCGAGTGATTTTAGGTTATTTTATTTTATTTACGTTAGTTTGTTTGATTTGTTGGGAGATGTCATTTCTCAACTGGGGATTCGTCACATTGGGTGTCTCTCCGGTTGTGCATGATGAACCACCTCCCGCCGATGAAGTCACAACCCCATTGTGGGCGTCGCGCGTGGTGGCGGGATACTGCGTACAACATGGAGTTTGAAGAAGGTGTGGGCTTTGGGTAGGTAGTATTTAAGTTGTGGGGGGTTTTTTGTATTGGTTACCCTGATGAAGGTCCCTGCAGGGGATTGAAAACATTTAAGATTATGGAACACATTTAAAGGAGCAGTAAACTTTTTTTATGAAAACACATATTTTACGGAGCATTTCCTGCTGAATAAAACAAGGTCACTCTTATCGCTGTGAGATGTTTTATTCAAAATTTATAGCAGTTCAAATAATCAGGAAGTGAATTTACTGTGTTTACTTCCTGATAGTTCTAACTGACAGGAAGTGACAGGCAGTTTCTATCACATTCTGTGGAGAACTGTATGTCTCTGACTTTTCTGACTTTCCTCTCCATTAGAATCTAACAGGAAATCTAATTAGACTTTGACCACTAGAGGGCACTGCTAATATAAAAATCCATGGGTTTAAACTGTAGTAACTATGTAAATATAAATCTCTCGGCAGTGGGAGTACTCTTATTTTACTCAATAGAAAAATCCCTACAATACATATTTTTTCATAAAAAAAGTTTACTGCTCGTTTAAGTGATGAACCGCACTCACAGGACTTCCAATTTGATGAAAGATAATGCAATGTTTATTATCAACGTTTCGGCCGCACTTTGGGCCTTTGTCAAGATAGTTTACAGAATGGTGTGAAAAGTGCCCTTAAATACCCCCAATATGGCGTCTTAATGACGTCATAGGTCACCAAAAAAATCAATATCCAAAATTATTTACATATCTATATCACTTAAACAGAATACATCCAGTTATTACTTGATGAAAAACAAACAAATTATATACATAAAAACATATACTGAGACAAGCATTTTTACAGAGTTTGTAAGGATAACTGTACCTCAAGGGCAAAGGTCAACATATTGGAGAGAGTAAACAATTATTAAACTTACTTAATTTAATATAAACCTTCCAAAGCATATACTGAATGCTATCATTAGAACTAAAGACAAGTCCACAAGCACAATCCTGTTCGTATTAAATACAAAGTATATGTATCCACATAGGCAATTGTTACATACTCCACTCATAATAAAGACAGCATCTATATCTTCAATGTTATCGAGTCAAAAAGCTTTGGAGAGAAAACTCACTCACCTAATCATGCGGCTCCACAAGTGATCACTCTGTTCAGTCAAACATGAAATTTAACTCCTCGAGCACCGAAAGGCCCCATAACGCTGCACAAAGTTATGTGCCACGTGTTCCCCGGTGATCAGAGGGTCAAACTGGAGAGCACTTCCCTGTAACATGCATTATCAAATAACCAAAACAAACTCGTTATCGCAGCATACATCCCAAGCGTGCAATAACATAAATACAAAATGATGTTAAATGTAACAAGGGAAGAATGCTCCTTTGTTTCCCATACAGCGGGCCAATCACAAACAAACTTACATCAAAGTCTGTAAGAGAATAACTGCCCGATACATCCGTCATGTGGAACACAGACCAAGACACATTACTATAAAAAAATTATAAATCAAGAATCATCCGATGAAAAGGGAAATCTAAATAATGATAATACTATGTATCCTGCAGTATCCACACGGCTGATGATCACAGGGAAGATGAATACTAATGAAGGGCTATTTAAATAAAGACATAATTACTTATATTAAACCAATCTTTGAGGCTGTAATCAAAAGTGCAGAACATAGGTACAAACCTGCTGTTCTTCAAAAGCCGCAATCTATAGAGCTCTGCCATTCTGTTGCACACATAAACTTGACATCTACTCCAGTATGCAGCCAGGCACCCATGCAGGGTTCTCGCCCCATGCTTAGATGGCACGACACCCTACACATGAGCCACTGCACAATAGAGAGAGATCCATCACTCACTATATAAAAGTGAGCCGAGAAGACCGGTACAGCGTACACAAGATATATCAAAACAAAGTATGAAGATTGAATAAACATTAAATAGAAAATACTCCACTGCTTGGTTCCATTCGCTCTATAAATATATATACATCCATACAGCTGGTCCAATAGGTCCATCATTGCACTGTAAATACTGATATATGGGTGGTAAACAGTCCCAAAGTCATCTTGAACATACATCTGTTCAGTTCCAGTGTTAATGATTAAAATGTTAATGTAATCAAAGTGAGAAGAGGCTGTTATTCTATATGTATGCAAATTTCACTGTAAAGCATAATTCATACATCTGGTCCTTTTCACAGATATCCTATCATGTCACTCCACATGAAAGCCATATCTCATCCAGGGTTGGTGCAAGGATTTTTGCCACCCTAGGCAAATCCTCATTTTGCTGCCCCCTTGGCTCCACCCATTATGTCCCGCCCCTTCATCCCTTCCCACTTATACTCCACCTCTTTTAATGATGGTTACCTGAGAGACTTTTATGTTCTAATTAACATTATGTTTAGGAGAAAGGAAAATGAGAGAGAGAAAAACAAATCAAATCAAAGAGGAGTTGTGTAAAGTCTGAGTCCATCAGGTTAGATGTGGCTGCACTAATTGAAAATAAATGTATTCCAATGAACCAATGTCCTGGGTGCATTCATGGGTTGACACAACATATCTAAATACAAGGAAGTCACATCAAAAAGAGAAACAATATGACTACCTGCATACAGAGAACCCATTCAATTGAGGCACAAACACACACACACACACACACACACACACTGAAGTAGCCAAAATTAGAAAAAGGCTTTATTCAAATACAAAATATGAGGAATAGAAAGAAGTACATAAAATATTAAAAACACCCACACAGGCGAGGCAGAGTGTAACCCAAAAAAATGTAATGACATTAGCCCTATATCACCTAAACATAAGAAAGGAGACAATCACAATGTGACAAAAGCATAATAAAGTATTAGACAAAATACAAGTGTATAAAGGAAAAAAAAGAAATATATAATATTAATCATCAACAAACTCTTAAGCATAATAAATGGAGACATAGGGAAAATATCCAAGGTCTGACTTGTCTGTGCTCCCAAACCCAACGCATATATAATCCCTGACGAAGTCACTTAGGTGGCGATATGCGTTGGGTTTGGGAGCACAGACAAGTCAGACATTGGATATTTTCCCTATGTCTCCATTTATTATGCTTAAGAGTTTGTTTATTATATATTTCTTTTTTTTTTCTTTATACACTGATATTTTGTCTAATACTTTATTATGCTTTTGTCACAGTGTGCTTGTCTCCTTCTTCATGTTTTGGTGAAATAGGGCTTGTGTCATTACATTTTTTGGGGGTTACACTTTGCCTTGCCTGTGTGGGTGCTGTTAATACTTTATGTGCTGATTGCTATTTCTCATATTTTTTGCTACTTCAGTGTGTGTGCTTCAATTGAATGGGCCCTCTGTTTGGAGGGAGTCACTCTCTCTCTTTCGACCATATACTTAAATATTTAAGGGACTTGTAGCATACTGCATATCTGAAATGCCTGCCCAGGAAAACTGGACAAGAGCCCAGAAATAGCCCCTTGTTTTGCTGCCCCCCCCCCATCTAGGACAAGCAACCCTGCTGTACTCTAATCTACTGTGCACAGGCACCCTCAGCCCTGCTGCTGTACTCACCCTGCACTCCTCACCACCTCCTCTGAAGTTTGAAGCACTCTGCTGCAACCCACTGTTTCAGCAGCCTCTGGTGGTGGTATTATACAGTCAGGCCTCCTCCTCGCTAGTCTTTCATTCGTTTGCGATGGCTGCTGCTGCCGCCAACTTGAACTTCAGATTCTCAATGAATCCATGGTCACTCTGCTCCTGTGACCATATCCAGACCACATGTGCTGTTACGCAACAGCGCCACCACGCCGCATAACACACACAGCAAAAGCAGCCAATAAGAGAGGACTATCCTGTCAAAGCACTCCTCTCTCATTGGCTGCAGGACGATATGCATAGGAAGGTTATACTGCTCTGCAGGGCACATCTTGTGCCATCCATGCGTGTAGCTAACCTCGTGTTAGGCACAGCAGCCGCCAGCCTGCCCGCCAAGGTGCTTCAGCCAGTCAGACTACGGTTCTGCTCTGCGCCCCTGTAGCTGTGCGCCCTAGGCCGGTGCCTACCTTGCCTATAGGTGGCGCCGGCCCTGATCTCATCGAATGACTCCTTCACCCCAGATCAACTCAGAATGTTCCTCTGATCTGATGTTACTGCCCACCTACTTTAGTACTCAGGGACCAAAGAATAGACCAAGTTGAATGTCTGGTTCATCCTGAGTCAGTTATATAGTGGCAATCAATCTTTAGAGGAAACTGTGTAGTGATAATTTCTCATTAAGACCTTTGGGTGCAATAGTCTGAAGCTTGAATATCCATCTGCTTTCTAATTGGTGTAACAGTTTCTCACTGTTTCCCCCACGTCGTAAAGGAGGTATGTGATCAATAAGCATACATTTTAGGTCAGAAGGAGCATGTTTAAGCTCAATCCAATGCCTTGCCACCGGTTTGTCACTCTTCTTGTCAGCAAATGCTTTCACTATACTGGCTCTGTGGTTAGCCATTCTTTCTCTAAAAGAACATGTGGTAAGTCCTATATAGAGTTTCTTGCAAGGGCAGATGATAAAATAAATCACATACATGCTGGTGCATGTTAGTCTGTGTTTTATGAAAAATTCTTCACCTGTGAGTGGGTTGGTGAATTTTTCTCCAGATAGTAAACTCCTACAAGTAGTGCAACTTGGGCATTTATAACACCCCATTTTTTTAATGGTCAAAGTTCCTGATGTTTTTTTGTAGCAGTGGTCTGGATCAGTTTGGACCAATAAATCCTTTAAATTCTTGCCACGCCTGTGGCATTGAAGGGGTTTATTACGAAAACAGTTTGGTAATGTTTCATCACATGAAAGAATATTCCAATATTGATGTACTTTCCTACGAATAATGGAACTGCCAGTGGAGTATGCTGTAGGAAAAATTAACCTGTTTTATCTCTCTCGTGGTGGAGCATAGAGCAAGTCTCTTTGTTGATATTGTACTGCTCTCTGTAATTGTTTGTCTAGAGAATCCCTAGGGTACCCCCTAGCTATGAATCGCTGGATTAGCTCCTCTAACTGTAGCACACAATTAGACCACTCACTGTTGTTTCTAATGATACGTATCATTTGTGAGTAAGGTAAACTATCAATCATGTGTCTAGGGTGAAAACTAGAATGATGCAGCAATGTATTTCTGTCAGTTTTTTTACGAAAATTAGTAGTTTATATATATATATATACTAGTTGAACAGCCCGTTACACGGGCCACAGTGCCACTGCCACCCAGTCGCGGGGCAGTCACGCGCAGTAGAGACTGCCCGTGCCATGGCTGATACAGAGCTGGACTCTCCTTCGGAGCTCCCAGATCTGTATCAGCCGCGGCGCTGGCAGTCTCTACTGCGCATGACTGCAGCACGCGCAGCAGTGTCTACTGCATATGTCGTGGCGTTACACACGATTTAGCGATTTATAATATAGGATATATTTATATATATACACACACACACACAAATTTTTATATGAAGATATTAATCCTTATTAAACAGAGGTTTGTCTTTTTACCCACTGTTCAATTCATTTGAATGGGAAATGGAGGAGTATAAAATGTACCATTCTATCAGCCTCAAGGAACTATATTCAACCGTCTCTGAACTGGCTAACTACTCTACCTAATCTCAATTCAGATTGAAAAGCAGAAGGGATTTTCATTTGTCTAAGCCTTCACTTGTTACATTTAAGATGTTGGTAGACGCTGAAGTAAAGGAAATGACTCATACTCCTGAGGTTATTCACCCTAATTTGTCCAAGGATGAGGAAAAAAAACAAAAAACAAAACATTAACCCTTTGAGTGTCAGAGGGGTACACAACACATTGCAAAGCGTTGCATATCCCTCTGGAACTTAAGGGTTAGAAATAAGTCTATTTGTATCTGCTGTATGGACAAAGGAGGAGCAATAGTCCTTCAAGACTACAAGAACTATAGCATGGGTTTACATGAGCAACTGGATGACATATCTGTTCTAAATTGAACAATAATCCTACTAAAGAGCTACATCAAGAGATTAATTCAACCATTGAAATGGGCATCAATGCTGGTAGGATTTCACAAGAAAATGTAATGTATGTAATGGAGGAGTATCTGTACTATATGGTTTGCCAAAAATGCACAAGTCTCTCTGATAAGTCCACCGCCACAACCAATTCTGTTGGCATGAAATAGTCTTCTCTAACCAGTAGGTAAATTCATTGATTTTTTTACGTTTTCCATAGAATGTGATAGACACTGCCTGTCACTTCCTGTCAGTTAAAACTATCAGGAAGTAAACACAGTAAATTCACTTCCTGATTATTTGAACTGTTAAACATTTTGAATAGAACATCTGACAGAAGTGAGAATGACCTTGTTTTATTCAGCAGATAAAGATCTATAAAATATATGTTTTCATAGATCAAAAGTTTACTGCTCCTTTAAAGATATTGTAGTGGAAGGTGATGATGTATGGATTGTATGTCTGGATGTGAAAAGCCTATATACAGCGATCTCCCATGTAGAGGTGATAGATTCTGTATATAAGGTCATTAGTGAATCTGCGGCTTATACAGGAACCCCTCAGGAATATTTACTACTTTTATTGGCGGTATGCCTGAAAAAGAACTTCTTTCATTTTGAAGGTTCGTATTACCTACAGTTATCGGAAACCTCAACGGGGGCCAGCATGGCCCCTGCCTGTGCTAATGCCTGTATGTACATTTTTGAAACCACATTCATTCTACAAGAACATCGGCAACCTATAGCGTTATACAAATGCTACATCGGTGACATCTTAATATGGAAGGAATCTGAGAAATCTTTAAAAGCATTTGTGAATAACATCAATGAACTTGATTGTCCAGTGAAATTTACCTCAGTGTATGATAAAGAAGGGATCTCTTTTTTTGGACATAAACATTTATAGAAAAGATACTAAGCTTGGCTACTATCTATACCGCAAGGAAACCGATCATAACACATTACTGCACAACACTAGTTTCCACCCTCCTGCTTTAAAGGCTTCTCCACCTCAATCACAAATGTTATGAGTAATTCATAATAATTCAGAGGATTACATTAGAGAAGGCCATTTGGAAGATTTGGCCTGTTTTTCAGCTAAGTAATACTTGGCCACGGGCTTATCTAAATGAGATTCTCAAAATGTCACCTTAATAGCGGATCTGTGACCAGCCATTCTCTTCCTAAAAGTACAATCTGTCTTGCCCACATATCCAAGTCTACAGAGGCATGTAATCAAATAAACGTTTTCCAAAGTAGATGCATAGAGGTGCTCGCTACTTTTATCACTCAAAAGGTTAATCTTTCCTTCTGGATACCATTCCTTGAGCTGGTGAGATGCTCATATCTAAAAGGGGCAGAGTAATGAGCTGAGCTGTGTGGAATAAAGCACTTCATTTTGTGCATTCCACATATGTCAACATATAAACCAGATGGCAGAAAGCAAAAGCAGTGCAATTCTGGAGCAACCAACCGCAACGTAGGGGACAGATGGAAATTTACATTGAATTAAAACATGTTTTTAACCCCTTAAATGTTAGAGTTTTCTCCAAAGCATTGCCAAACAATGAGTTGGAGACATCTATAGCATTCAATGGATTAAAAGCGCTATACAGATCAATGCGAAAGTTTATGTCTCATATGGTGCAGTTGGTTTGCTCCAGAACTGCTCCTAGCTCTCTCCCTCTCGCTCTCTTTCTCTCTCAGTATAGCTCATAGTGTATTGAAGAATTCCTTTGCTGTCAAATTGAAATATTGCAACAGTCGACTTTGTCAATATGCACATAAAGATGTAATGTTTTTGTTTCAGAATTAATTCAGCTCTGTGGAATAAGCTGGTACTATATAAATAAAGGATAATAATTAATCAATGGGTAGATAATACTGTCCTTCTGTTAGTTTATAGCTGTTTTCTCTTATGGTGTCAATAGGTTTTTGACATAAGACTGCTGCATGGAAACTGCGGTATAGGTCACTAACTGCTGGTGTTGTGCTGCTCTGTGCTAGTTGGAAAGTGGCAAAAGGCTATGGCCAACCCTGTCCCTAAACAAACACTAAATACAGCCCTTTTTATTCTTCTTTACTTCCTTGTGTATTCATTGTACGTAGTCTTAGATAAGATCATTCATGGAGACAGGAACGTGAAAGAAAACAATTCCATCTTCTGCCCCTACCCATTACATAGCGTGGCCAAGGTGCAGAGTGTCTCCTGAGTGACACTGTAGATATTAGCTAACAAAGAGAGTAGATAAATTGTATATTAGTGTTTACATGCTCTTGATTAATGTAGAGTAAACAGTGAATTAAATGTTCTTGTTTGTACAAATCATATGACTTGGGAATTTCCAAGCTGTAGTATAGCTGTTTAACCTTCTGAGTGCCAGAGGGGAGAGTAACACTTTATGAAGCAGAGTGTATTGCTCACTCCCCTGGAACGCAGAGAGTTATCACCTGGGTTGTTTTATGCTGTTGTAAAAGTCGATATATAGGCCTGGGAGTCCTTCGCATTGCTACACATCCTGTGTATAGTCATAGTGGATCTAATGTTTAAAGGAACACTTAAGACTTAACAATGACCTGGTGTTATATACACGTAAATGCCCTGTACACTATTTAACCCTTTGCGTGCCAGAGGAGTATGCAGCGCATTCCTCTGAAATGTGTTGCGTACCTCTCTGGCACTCAAAGCGTTAAAGGGATAGTAATGTCAGAAAAAAAGTATTAACTATATGGTAGATACAAGTAAAAGAGAGTACTTGCACTTATTCGTATCTCTCAAACTGTTATGGTTATAGAGATATAGGAAAATAAAGTTCTCCGCTCCCTTCCCTTTCTGCTTGACGAGCTGTAAAGCTGAAAGAAGCAGATTCTGGTTCCTGGATCAGACGGCAGCTCTTCGGCAGCGCTGACATAGAGATACCTAAAAATAAATACTTAATCGGAATGGTCTACAATGTGTGCCTGGTTTGCAAGCACACGTTGTAGACCATTCCGATGAAGTATTTATCTTTAGATATTGTTATATCAGCGCTGCTGAAGAACCGCGTCTGGTCAAGCGACCAGAATCTGCTTCTGACAGCTTTACAGCTCATCAAACAGAAAGGGGAGAGAATGGAGAACTTTATTTTCCTATTCCTCTCAAACCATAACGGTTTGAGAGATACGAATAAGTGCAAGTACTCTTTTTTTAATTGTATCTACCACATAGTTAATACTTTTTTTTCTGACATTACTATCCATTTCAGCTCTGTAAAAAAAAATGTTCCCTGAGGCCTAAAAAGTAAAGGGATAGTAATGTTTCATAATAGAAGCAGCTCTAATTAATCATCATAGTATTTGGACTTTGGAGAGTGTTATTTCAATTCTGTCAGAGTTGTAGTTCAAGAGTAATTTGATGACAAAGTGTCCCCCTCCCGCCCCTTTTACTGATGTAACACTGCTCAGCCAGAAGGGAGGTGCCCAGGTAGATTGCAGAGAAGTACAATTTTCAATTAAGATAAGGGAAAAACTTGTCAAGGGGGCAGGGCTTTCATTGTTCTCATAGGAAGAAGAGGAAGAATATTGTCCCCTTCCGTTATCTGTCTGGTCTATGGACTGCATTCCACATCTGAGAAGAGATGGCTTACACTAGGACAGGTAAAAGGGGTGGGAGGGGAAACTTTGCTTGTGAATATCTCTCAAACCAGGTTTGAGAGATAAGACTTATATCGTTCTTCATGTTTTTTTAATGCCTACAAAATAAAATAACGATAAAACAAAGTATTACTATCCCTTTAAGTCTTGTGTATGTTCTGTGGGGACACCCATTCATGCCTTTTACATGACTCAGTCTCCTGTTTGCACTGTAAACTTGATAGACATTTCATAAATGATAATCCAGAATAGTCTGTAAATGGCCTGGGGTAATGTACTAGCCTTTTTGAATACAAAACTGTTAGATGTTATACAAGTATATGCTCAACTCTGCTAAAATATGTATCCCAGCTAACTGGAAATCCACCTCAGCCCTTTGTGATGGGGCATTGCCACTTTCATGGAGATATGGGAACCATGGCAGATCTACCACTTGTAGATTTCACATCTGGACATTCTTTAGCCTGCTTTTGTAGTATGATATCAGCATTTTATTCCACTACCACTAATGGTCTGGTCTGTGCACCTACCTATCACTCTTCTTTTCTCTCTTCAGAGGTTACTTACCATTCTGCCTCTCTCTCTCTCTCTATTCTTGAAACTTGCATTTCCGTTCTTGGCTGAAATATGTATCCAAGTTTTGCTAAAGACTTGATTATTCTCCTGAACTGTACTGGCACATCTTTTGTTTGGTCAAAATGTCTGCCTTACCATATACGTGCTTATCTTGGAATAGCTTATCTCACATTTATGATTTCCTGTTTTTATCTACATGGTACATGTACATGGCCACACTCCACTATACATGATAACACACTTTTGTCACAGCATTCGCAGATCCCTTGTTACAGATGTATGCGGTGGCCCTGTCAAAGAGCATGTTTTTCAAGGGGTCCACAGACTGGAGTGCTCACATCAATAAGGGTTTGCAACTGTTGTGAGCCCTGCAGTGCAATCCTTTATATCACTAGCAGGCGAAACGTCTGACACACTGACAGTGAATCCGTAGGGCAAAGATAGAACAGTGGAGCCAGCCCATACGTAGTAAAAGTAGTAATGTGTGTAGTCAGTCTAACTTTTATTTATACATAAAATAAATATATATATACACTAGCAATGTGTGACGGCGTTGCCCGTCATTGTAGTAGAGTATGTGTTATGTAGCATTTTTTCTTTGAAATGTTGTAGGTGGCATGTTGAAGGTATTTTGTAAGATTTTTTTTGTGTTTGTTTGTATTGTAAATTTCATTATCTATATTGGCTGATAATGTTGTTTTTTTTTGTGTACTGTGTGAATCAGAATCATTGCACACGTACACACACAGAAACAGTGACATATACGGACATTGATCATGCATACACACATACACACACACACACACACACACACACACATACAGATATTATTACGGTCCTGTAAGTGCCAGAGGGGTAGGCAAGGCATTGTTCATTGTGTTGCTTAATCCTCTGTCACTGAAAGGGTTAACCAGCTGTCCCAGTATGTAGCGCGAGTCATGGAGTCCACAGTCCTTGAAGTGGACTCTGTACATGCACACTCAGAGGCTGCCAGACAACTGCCGGCCCGGCTTCCTGGCCAGGAAAACACCTCCTGCCCCAGGCCTCGGCCAAGAGCGTTACTAGGGACGCAGCCTGGGCACTGAGAGCGGGAACTGAGGAGGGATGGTGTGTTTGGTTGGAGCAGGGATGGTGTGTGTAGTTGGAGCAGTTATAGTGTGGCATGTATATTTTTTTGTGCCAGGGTACTTACACAGTGCAGGTGTGTGACAGCGGGCAGAGAGCGGCGGTGAAGAAGCTTGTGTGTGAGAGTGTGTACTACAGAGTGGCCCCAGCATGGTCTGTCTCCAGCCCCTCAGCCACGGGTAATAGCCGCATCCAGCTGCTGCTTGTAGAGAACTCTTTGAAGGGCTGCATGACCGGGCTGTTGTGGGGTGAAGTGTTGTGCTTCATAAAGGGGGAACATGAAGGATTTGGTACTGGGCCTGTATGCCTCCAAGCTACATGAAGCAGCTGGGCTTCCTGCAGCAAAAGCACATTGTGCACCAGGAGCCGAAAGCATTGTTGTGTTGCGGATACCAGAAATGAAGGTACACTGGAGCCTATCCTGCCCTCTCTTTGTTGGATCAGCTCGTGTGCCTCAGGTTGGTGGAGGGACCCCTGGGGACTCTGTGTGTGAGTCTGTGGTGTAGGAGCGAGTGGCATCCATTTTGTTTTTTCAGTCACTTGGATAGTGGTGGGCGGGCTGGATAGTGGGGGCAGGCCAGGTCCCTGAATGATTTAAATCACTCCTCCATTGAATCACCCAAAGGGAACAGTAACACCTTACTTAAGCTGAGGTAACATAGCAATATAACACACAGTGGCTCTTCAGTTGAGGCAACGTAGCAATATGCTGAGGGAACAAATAGAAAGTGGTGTTTGAGGCTTGCCCTCTGTAACATACAGCAAAGCATCTCTCTCCCTTTAAGGAGAAAGGGCGGGAATCAGGAAGTGGAGGAGTGACAGTTGAAAACAGTGAGGTGAGGTGACTGAAGAGATGAAAAGAGTTAACCCTTTGAGTGCCAGAGGGGTACGTAACGCATTGCAAAGCAATGTGTTGCGTACCCCTCTGGCACTGAAAGAGTTAAATAAAAGAGTTACTATTAAAGGAGCAGTAAACTTTTTTTATGAAAAAATATATATTGTAGGGATTTTCCTATTGAGTCAAATAAGGGTACTCCCACTGCCAAGACATTTATATTTCCAGAGATACTACAGTTTAAACCCATGTTTTTTTTACATTAGCAGTGCCCTCTAGTGGTCAAATTCTAATTAGATTTCCTGTTAGATTCTAATGGAGAGGAAAGTCAGAAAAGTCAGAGACATACAGTTCTCCATAGAATGTGATAGAAACTGCCTGTCACTTCCTGTCAGTTAGAACTATCAGGAAGTAAACACAGTAAATTCACTTCCTGATTATTTGAACTGCTATAATTTTTGAATAAAACATCTGACAGCAATGGGAAATGCTCTGTAAAATATGTGTTTTCATAAAAAAAAGTTTACTGCTCCTTTAAGTTTAGCCCTGAGTTTGTATTTTATGGAAGCATTACACCCTCGTACTGAAACAGAATGTATGAAGGGTTACAATTATCTGTGGGAGGTGACACAGTGTGTATGGAGGGTTACAGTTATCTGTGGGAGGTGAAACAGTGTGTGGAGGGTTACAGTTTTATCTGTGGGAGGTGACACACAGTGTATGGAGGGTTACAGTTATCTGTGGGAGGTGAAACAGTGTGTTTGTGGGGTCATGATCCTGAGTGAGAGTGTGAGTGGACCAGGAGAAGTTATTGATATCCCCTACTTCAGGAGCCGGTGGCAGCTATATTTTTTTTTGTAAGTTGGATAGTGGTGGGCGGGCTGGAGGGGGCGGGCCAACTCCCTGTATGATAAACATGCCCCCATTGAATCACCCAATGGGAGCAGTAATGTCCCCACTGAATCACCCAATGGGAGTTGTGTCTCCTAATGAGACATAAATTACATAATGAGACATTCTGTTCAATGTGTGTTTGTTTTCTGAGGAGACATAAATTATGTTCTGTATGTGGGGTACCATAAATTATGCAATGAGGCTTATCCTATATAATAATTCGCTAAGTTGTGTGTAACGCCCGACATGCGCAGTAGACACTGCTGCGCGTGTGGCAGTCATGCGCAGTACAGACTGCCCGCGCCGCGGCTAATACAGAGCTGGGCGCTCCGAAGGAGCGTCCAGCTCTGTATCAGCAGTGGCGCGGGCAGTCTCCACTGCGCGTGACTGCCCCGCGACCGGCTGCCTGAGGCACTGTTGCCCGTGTAACGGGCTGTTCAACTAGTTCTTTTATATTTATATATATATATATATATATATATATATATATATATATATATATATATATATATAAATAATATGTAATACAGTTCATCGGAGGAGATTTATAAAAAGTAGGTGTGTTCGTTTTTGCTAATGGATCCTTAAAATGTCCTTATTCCTTATTATGATTGTTGGTATTTATAACGTATTCTAGTTTATGTATAAATATGGTGACAGTAAAGAATAAGGACAGACCAGACATGGCCTTAAATATTTGGAGAAAATTCTTTCACTAAATTGTCGTGAAACATACTACACATGTTCTGTCCTCCTAAACTATCCTTAATACTTTTATAATTACCAGTGGCAATCTTATAGCCATTTTAACACTTCTTTTCCATTAACTCCACTTTTATAAATCTCACCCAATGTTCCTTAATAGACTCATATTCTAAATGCAAGTGTGCAACCAGCTGGGAACTATTACATGCTTCCTATAGATTGCCGTGTTATACACTCATGTGCCATACATACACACATTATTCCAGTCTTCAAGACAAATCTGACTGCAGGTTCTGAGGCCTTTCCCATTACTCCATTATAGACACTTTGATGTTGAGCGTGATCATTCCTAATGTGAGCACTCTTGGATATATACTGACTTTTAAACCGTGATTTATTGGGTACATTGTTTGAGACACTGTCCTTTTGTATTCTCCTTTTCGTTATTTTTATAATTTATGTATAACGCTTCAACAGATTGTAAAGTGCTGACCCACTACTGTCTGGTAAGGGTTTCATTGGGGAACAGCCAGAATGTCCAGATGTTGTTTGGGAGAATCATCCCTTCTGTACCCTGTTACTGTTTGCATATGTGTGATGGTGACCAAGAAGGCAAATTCTACATCTGCCTATCCCACTGTTCAAAATTATTCACACTAATGATATGATTCTCTTCTTGTTTGTGTCTTTAAGATATAATTTATAAATCCCTTTTCACATGTCCAAATTAAATGGAATGGATCATTGTAAGGAAAAAGTAAAAATGTCCAAAATTCTTATAGCTTTAAATGGGGCTTTTAACCCTTTAAAGGGTTAAAAATCCTTCATCCTGATATATCTTTTCCTTTGTAATCTGGCACAGAACCTGGCACTTTTTACCTTCTTTAAAGGGATAGTAATGTTTCATAATAAAAGCAGCTCTAATTAATCATCATAGTATTTGGTCTTTGGAGAGTGTTATTTCAATTCTGTCAGAGTTGTAGTTCAATGATAAAGTGTCCCCCTCCCGCTCCTTTTACTGATGTAACACTTTTCAGCCAGAGCAGAAGGGAGGTGCCCAGGTAGACTGCAGAGAGGGACAATCTTCAATTAAGATAAGGGAAAAACCTGAAAAGCTTGTCAAGGGGGGCAGGGCCTTCGTTGTTCTCATTGTAAGAAGACTCTCCCCTGCTGTTATCTGTCTGGTCTTACACCAGATCCCCATCTGAGAAGAGATGGCTTTTACTAGGTAAAAGGGGCGGGAGGGGGAAACTTTGCTTGTGAATATCTCATAAACCATAAAGGTTTGAGAGATAAGACTTATATCATTCTTCATATTTTTTTAATGCCTACAAAACAAAATAAAGTTAGAACGAAGTATTACTATCCCTTTAAGCAGCAAAGTAACAGTCCGTGGGGAGGAGCATGAGACTGCAGTGACCTCAAGTGCAGCTCTTACACCAGTGGTTCTCAGTCTGTGTTCAGTGCAAAGAAGTGCAAGGGATTCCACATTTTGTAATGACAGACAGTGGATCAAGATGAGGTTGGCAGACAATGAGGCTCATGTAGTAAACAAAAGTAGACCAATTCTTGAGCAAACCAAATGCATGACAGGGAGCAAATAAGCATTCAAGCATTTTAACACATGAATGATTGAGAGATCTCCAGTGCATTTCCAAAGCTATGCACTGGACATCTGTCTAGCATTCAGGGGGTTAAAAGCTCAATTTAGATCTCTCGGAAGTTTGGACATTTTTATTTGTTCCCTATAGTGCAGCTGGTTTGCTGCAGATTTGCTCCACTTTTTAATTGTTTGTCATCCTCTTTGTGTCTATGTGAAAACCTATGGTAATAGTTACAGGAAACATTAGCCTAATGATAATTCGCTAAAACGTGTGTAACGCCGCAATCATGCGCAATAGAGACTGCTGCATGTGCTGCAGTCATGCGAAGTAGAGACTGCCCGCGCCGCGGCTGATACAGAGCTGGGCGCTTTGAAGGCCCGTGTAACTGGCTCTTCAACTAGTTAGCCTAATAATTAGGTCTCAATGCTAGTATTAATACAAATTATCATTCTATTGTATATGATATGGCACTGTGTTAACTTCTAGTGCATTAAAAAGCAGAGTGTTGGAGACCTCCCTAGCATCCATGGGGTTAAAGTGTTTCATTGTTAGGGTTCCATTTTGAGCTTGTGTGAAACAAAAGGATTTCTCCACTGCAAAATGTTTGGAATACTTTGTGTGCTATCATGAGACGATTTGGGAAGGTCATTAAATATCTCACCAATATAAATCAGTGAGTACATGTGGATAACTGCTTACTGTTATCATTATGGTACATATGGACAAAGCCTTGCACTAATATAACTGCCACTGATATACACACTGAGCGTTTCCTGTCTAGGGGAGGAATTACTCCCCATTCTTCACATCTATATCTCTTTCTCTGATCACTACCACTGGACAGTAGGATAAGACAGGGTGTCAGACAGTGTATGTGTGGTTTTGTGACTACCACTGGACAGTAGGAAAAGACAGGGTGTCACAGTGTGCGTGTGGTTTTGTGACTACCACTGGACAGTAGGATAAGACAGGGTGTCAGACAGTGTGCGTGTGGTTTTGTGACTACCACTGGACAGTAGGAAAAGACAGGGTGTCACAGTGTGCGTGTGGTTTTGTGACTACCACTGGACAGTAGGATAAGACAGGGTGTCAGACAGTGTATGTGTGGTTTTGTGACTACCACTAGACAGTAGGAAAAGACAGGGTGTCAGACAGTGTGCGAGTGGTTTTGTGTCTACCACTGGACAGTAGGAAAAGACAGGGTGTCAGACAATGAATGTGTGGTTTTGTGACTACCACTGGACAGTAGGAAAACACAGGGTGTCAGACAGTGTATGTGTGGTTTTGTGACTACCACTGGACAGTAGGATAAGACAGTGTATGTTTGGTTTGGTGACTACCACTGGACAGTAGGATAAGACAGGGTGTCAGACAGTGTGTGTGTTTTGTGACTACCACTGAACAGTAGGACAATATAGGGTGTCAGACAGTGTGTGTGGTTTTGTGACTACCACTGGACAGTAGGATAAGACAGGGTGTCAGACAGTGTGTGTGTGTGTGTGTGTAGTTTTGTGACTATATAGCAAACGGCGGCACCAATCGTCCTCTGAGGTAACAAATTATATCACTCACCAGGCTGTGCTTTTATTCCTCTGGTGCCATCCAGAAAGATGGTCACACTCTAACACTGAAACAATCCAAAAAGACGCACTCTTGGAAGAAATCAACTTCAGTAAAAACACCTCTTTATTTCAATTCAAGCATAGACAGCAGACTATATAGAACAAAAACCCAATGTCTCACGCGTTTCGTACTAAACGTACTTAATCATAGACACGCTTAATTAAATGACATGTGCTGTTTTTAAACTGTGCAATCACCATACATCATGTCTTCCCAAGCCAATCATGAATAAGTATTTCTGGATACCATACACGCGTTTGCTTAAAGGGAATGTTTCTATTCATTACTCCCATTAGTACCCTTACTTATATATCGATTGCAACTAGTCAAAAAAACAAGCAATTAGTGATTTCCAAATTATAAAATGTAAACATAAATCACCCTTAATACAATTACATTTATCTCCAAAACAGTGAATATCTTTTATACTTAAAAAACAGACTATTCTCTCATAAAAGCCTCTGATAGAGGCACAGATTTAACTAAGCCAAGTAACAAAGTAACATTAATATATATATATATATATATATATATATATTGCAAGTGGACCTCCGGTATAGAGCATCATGTCATATTCTCTATTAAGTCCATTGGGAGTGCGACTCCCCAATGTAAATATCCAGATATAAACCTACCATTAAAATTATAGACTAATCATTTCTTTGTCAGTGGGCAAACGTACAAAATCAGCAGGGGATCAAATAATTTTTCCCTAACTTTACGGTGCAGGACAGCACAATTTTAAGAGCAAATACCTCCACCGCCCTCTACTCTAACCAGCTCACAAGTGGAATCCTTGGAAATCGCAGATTCTCTCCTTTTCAATGACACCAAATATTTAGCATGGGGGGTTCGGCAGAGTATGTCTGGTTCTGTGACTGGGACAATGGAAGAAGGCTGCAGAGCCAAACAATGTATACGGTGTTCTTTAACCCTTTAGGTGACAGAGAAGTATGTAAGCATTGTAACGCAATGAATTAGATAACTCTCTGGCACTCAAAGGGTTAACTACCTATAGACTGGGGTGTCGGACAGTGTATGTGTAGTTATGTGATTAACAGCGGGCAAGGAATGGGAATGGAGAAAAGAGGAGACAGTGAGACTGGAGGGAGTAAGTGAGATGGAGGGAGGGAAAGAAATTAGGAGAGAGAAGTAGAGGCTAAGAAGAGAGTGGATTGAGTGAGAATCAAAGGTGGAAGCAATGGGGTTAAGGGAGTAGAAGGTATATGGTTAGAGGGGGCATAGGAGGCAAGATTCAAGGGAAGAGAAGTGTTCGAAAGAGCAGAAAAGATGGAGAGAGGTGTAGTGGGGGGATGGGCAAAAGGGGAGAGAACATCACACATTTGAGTGACACAATGATATGCAACACATTGCTCTGAAATGCATTGCACACCCTATGGCATTTTTTTATCACTTCCACTTAAAATTACTTTCCCCATGTAAAGAGCAAGAGCCAGCTTCCAGCTCCCCACGTGCCATCTGTGTGCTGAGCCACAGACCAATCACCTCTATCATTTCATGTAAAATGATTGTTGTGCTTTCTGCTAAGCGACAGACCAATCATTTTTCATAGCTGGAATGACAGAGGTGATTGATCTGTGGCTCAGCACACAGATGGCATGTTGTAGTCTCCAACAGGTGGAGAGCCTACGCCTTCTGGTAGCAGTCCAGTAGTTTCTGAGCCATATAGATCTTTTGAGAGTTGTAATGTAATGGATACCTCTCTGGCTCTCCAAGAGTTAAAGCTTAAAGAATTCCATATTCCATAGTTGTATTATATAACCCTTTGAGTGCAGGAGGGTTATACTACACATTGCAATGCATTGTGTACCCCTCTGGCACTCAAAGTGTTGATATAGTTAACAAGTGTTTTCATAGTTCTAAATATGTTTGTTTTATCATTTGACAGCATGTATATAATTGTATGTAGACAGTGTCTTGTTTGCCCAAACCAAAGGTTATATTAGTAAGATCATTCCTGTTGAAGACAATCTTGCATGTTTTTCCCCTTTGGATGCTAGAGATGTCTTCAGTGCATGGTTGCACCTTTCCTTCTTGCATGCAGTAATTTATTTTAGGTAACACTGTGACTTGTACCTGCTTCATTAGTGATTAAAAGCAGGTTCCTCTCTGGGCAGTGTCACTGCAGCAGTCTTGGGAATACCCATTTATTTATTTCCTGACTGAGCGCAGATGACTCCATCAGAGAGCCATTTTCATTCCTTCACCTGCATTAAGCATTGACACTCTTAAAGAGCTGGTAAACGGTCAGGGTGTAAGGAGTTGTGTGTCAGTTATGGAAATAGAGTAAAGTCTGCACTCCTCTTTCTCTAGGTGATGTCAGCGCTTAATGGAAGCACAACAATCACTATTGTCTCAGTTGAAGCCCAGTGTCAGCCATTTCACCAACTCTGGGCTTGAATGGAGAGTATAGAAATCTCTATCACCTAGCCTTACAGGTCACTGATATTTGGGGAATTAAGTGAATATTGCAGTATTATGAGCTATGAACAGTACATTTCCATAACTTTCAGGTAACTTACTACATTTCTAAACACCTCTCCTGAGCCTTTTTTTCTCCCATAACATTTCCAGTGTGGCGTATTAATCATCACAGAACAGTGCTTTGCAAACATTTCAGAAGGCTTAAAGGGATAGTAATGTTTCATAATAAAAGCAGCTCTAATTAATCATCATATTATTTGGGCCTTGGAGAGTGTTATTTCAATTCTGTCAGAGTTGTAGTTCAAGAGTAATTGATAAAGTATCCCCCCTCCCGTCCCTTTTACTGATATAACACTGCTCAGCTCAGATAAGGTAAAAAGCTGAAAAACCTGTCAAGGTGGCAGGGTTTTCATTGTTCTCACAGTAAGAAGATTATTCCTTGCTGTTATCTGGTCAAGCAACCAGATTACACATCTGAGGTGAGCAGTGTTAGACTAGGTAAAAGGGGTGGGAGGGGGGTGCTTTATCATTTAATTACTCTTGAACTACAACTCTGACAGTATTGAAACAACACTTTCCATGGCTCAAATACTATGAAGATTAATTGGAGCTGCTGTTTTTGTGAAACATTACTATCCCTTTAAGCCCTGACCTACAAGTGTAAAGATAGATTTGATAACTATTGTCCAGGAAGTAACCTTTTAAGTGTAACCCCTCTGGCAATCCAGATATTTGATGTCTTTAAAGGAAGTTGTGTATTATGAGTAAAACGAGCACATTTCCACTGCTGTGTAAACTTCATTCAGAAGTTATATAGTTCAATTACATGTAATTTTTGTATTCAAAACTCTAGTTATGAAAATAAGCACTAGGTGGTGCTGTTGCTTCCTAAAGAAAACTAATATTGATGTTCAGGAATTACTTGACACTTCTCCAGTTCCTTGGAGAAATATTAGTGCACTAGTTGAAGAGTCTGTGTACACGGGCCGCGGTGCAGTCACGCACAGTAATTTAGCCAATTTAGCCCCGCTGCGTTATCAGCTGCGGTGCAGGCAGTCTGTAGTACGCGTGACTGCAGCACTCGCAGTCGTCTCTACTGCACATGACAGCTTCTGATACACACATTTAGCGAATTAATATATAGGATAGGCTCCATAGAATAACATAGGACTTGAAGAAGTGATATCACTGTCAAAATCATCTCCACTTTATCACCTCTTTATCACTCCTTAGTGCATCCTCCCCATTGTATCTCAAATTGCCCTGAAACAGTAGGAAATACACTGTGCAGCAAGCCAGGGCACCAACTGTTTGAGGACAGGGAGAGGGTACAGGTCTCTTCACTTATCACTTCTGAAAAGTGAAAAGGATGTGAAATTATGCAAACATGGATCAATTAGTGAGCAAACCAATTCATATAAAACATTTTCAACTGCCATTGATTTAAATGGGCTATTTGTAACTCCTTGAATTCTAGGGAGGTCTCTGATGAACTGGAAAGAAATGTGTTGGAAAGCCATCTAGTACACAAAGTACCCTTCTTTTAAGCACTGTGTACATAGATGGCGCTATATAAATAAAAATACATACATACTCAAAGGGTTAAATGTTCCATTTAACCGTGAATTTTGATTTGTCCCCTATGATGCAGTTGGTTTGCTCAAGAATTGCCCACTTTTTCTAGTACATATGGTCCTAAGTGTCATGAGATTCAGAATGAAACCCTGCTGGTGTTAGAGCGCAATAGCACAGTGCTTTGGTTGGACTACGAGACTTTGTTCACATAGGTGACTTTTTTTTTTAGTAAAAATATGAAACACACTTAGAAGATGCATTGATTAGTTAACATTGTCGTATGGGATTGTTCATATTCTGCAACTTTCCTGTTAGTGCATTAATTTGTGTATTAGAATCCATTGGTTTCCATAAGAGGTGTGGAAAAAATGAATGGAGTTATTATCCCTTAGCTTGACCATAACACAAGCACTGTATTCGCACATAACCATTATGTACTCTCTGTTTCTCCCATTATCACTTTAGGTTGTAAGCTTTTTGAACAGGGACCCCACTTCCAGTGTTTCATTTTGCTAAGCACTTGTCACCCTTTCTTGTACAAATCCTTAAACACTTTATAATCATGCAGATCCTTTCATATGGAAGGGGAGGATTTAAACAAATGTAAGAGGTCCTCTTTAAAGGAGCAGTAAAACTTTTTTTTTTAATCATCATTATTATTATTATGAAAGCCTATATGTTATAGAGCTTTTCCTGCTGAGTAAAACAAGGGCACACCCACCTCTGTCAATTGATCTATTCAAGTGATATAACAGTTCAAATAACCAGAAGTGAATTTACTGTGCATTTACTTCCTGATAGTTCTGACTGACAGCATGACTCAAAGGTAAGTAGTGTGTGTTTCTTTCCCTTTTGCATGTAAGAAACAGAAGGGAAAGAAAGTAATAATGTACCAAGTGTAGTAGTACCGTGTAATAGGATACATCAAGGATTTGATGCTGTGGATTCTGAGACACAGAAGCACTTAAGAGTGATCGACCAGCTACAGGACTCCATCGCATTGCTATCCCTTTTAAGGAAACAAAAAAGCCCAATGGTGCTATATCATTTAACAACTGCATGTTCCACATAAAAATACTCACCATAGTCTGATGGTCAGAATGGGCATGTACCCACAAACTATAAGCAATCTTACAATTTGAGTGTTATACTTTAATAGGGCAGGCAGGTCAGAGACTGTTTTCAGAAGAAAAATTATGTCAAAATCTCTGCAAGGAGCTAGGCTACCCTCACGTTTTATCATGGTGTCCGTGTATATTTGCGACATTTTGACACTAGTAGCCTGATGCTTTCCTATTGGCTAAGTGTTATGGCTCCACCCAGTGGTAGCCTTTAAGTACTGTGCTCTGTCACTATTTCAGGGCCCTTTCGTGGTGTTCCGTTGTTTTTTGCCTTGCTGCCATTATTCGTGTGATTTCCTGTGTATGACCCAGTTCGCCTGACTACTCTCTATCAGTTCCTGTTCCCGCTCCATGTACCGACCCGGCCTGGCTGACATCCCTGCTCCGTGTATCGATTTGAATTGGGTGACGTTCCTGCTCCGTCTACCGACCCGGCCTGGCTGACGTTCCTGCTCCGTGTATCGACTTGGATTCGCTGACGTTCCTGCTCCGTGTACCGACCCGGCCTGGCTGACGTTCCTGCTCCGTGTATCGACTTAGATTGGCTGACGTTCCAGCTCCGTGTTGACCGTTGTGGAGTCTGTTCCTCTCCCATGACTCCTGTGCTACCGGATCCGGTAGAGAGTTGCCTCAGTGCTCTGTCTCTGGTGTAGTAGCCCAGCCGGTTGCTCCATATACTGCACTACCATTCTGTACTGCGACCCACTAGTGCCTTGTTGCCTCCTTACTCCATACCCAGGGTTGTTGCTCCACTTTTTTATCCATATATGCTTAGCTTGTTCCGTTATCACTGGGGTTGGTCTCATGGGTGCCTCAGTTAGTCTCCGCTCCTGTTCTGTCGTACCAAAAGCCAAGTGCCCATTCAGGGCCTTCCGTTTATACACCTGGGAAAGAGCTCTATTGTGGCACTATACGCTGGCTTCTCATTCCACTATCAGTAAGGTTGGCCTCTGGGTGCCTCCATCGGCTCTGCCACCTGGCAGTTGCCAACAAGCCGTGCGTATCACAATAATACCTGGTACCGTTACCGTAGGTCGCAGTTGGGGTATATTTAGGGCGTTCTGTGATTCCTCCGGTTGCAGTATAAATATAGTCTGTGTTTTCTCCTGGGCCTCACGCAACCCTCTTGGGCTAGTCGCCATTTTTGCACTTCTCAGCATTTTACTGCTTCCTTGGCCTCGCTATTAGGGCCTCCCAGTCTCCTGGCCTAATAGCATTAACCATTTGTGTCTCACAGAATCACGCAAACTGTTCCCGACCTGTGTCAGTATATTTATTACGTGTTATATGTATACTGGACCCATGTGGGCAAATGTAATTTATTAACCTGTCCTGTGTCAGTTCTGTTTGTTACATTACTGGACCCGCGAGGGTTACTTCAGTTTGCTTATTCAATAAAACTGTGTTTTACCAAATTGCCTGCCTCTGAGTGTACTGTTTCTCCTCTTCAGAAAAAAAGAAAACATCCTCTCACACACACAGTTCACCAACATCTGCCACTTCCATGCACAAAAATGGAACTGTGCTTTGTTCATCACCCCAGTACTCCATTAAAGTGCCAAAAGAGTATACCAGTTTACCTTCACCATACTAATGTCACATAACTAAAAAAAACATTGACAACAAAAACAAAACAACTCATTCCAACCTTTACTCATATACACTTTGCCCCTCCGTCCTTTCATACGTTTATCATCGTCACTCTGAATGCCTCTCCTGTTGGATCTGTGCTTTTTTTTTTTTTTCACCCTCTCCTTCGGTTACCTGTGCCATTCCTCCTTCTTCCGGTTCGTCATTCTCCTGTATATAGTGCACTTTCCTTCACTCGTCAGCTCCCCGGTGTATGAGCTGCCTCTCCCTCTAGTTGCTTGCACCAATCACTCACATGTGGGCTGCTTTAAGATTGTTGGCACCATCATGGCCCAACCTGCCTTCTCTCCACTTCCACGCTGACGATCTATCAAATTAGTAGCACTGCCCGGGTCAGCGGTTTGCTCTTTAATGGTCGTCATCGCTTCTATCATGATCCAGTCCCTTAGGTCAGCAGTTTAGCTAGTTTCTGGCCCGTACATATGCATTATCTATATCTTCGGTTCCCCATTTCTTGCCATCTCTTTGCTTATAATCCTTCTTCCATCCTCTCTCTTTTCTGTCCGCGGCCGATTTTACTGCTGCCAGTGCTGTTAATGCCAACAGTTCTTTCCCTCACGTTCCCTTTGTTATAAAATAGTAAAAAAAAAAAAAAATAGATGGCTGCCTTTAATTTTCCCTGTTCGTGGTCCAGTCTTTCCATGTCGGGGTTTGGCCGGATGGGGCCTGCCAAGCATACCATCCCTTCATCTCTGTTCCTACTCACCTTCTCAGCGCTTCCCCATCTCTTGTCTTTCTTCTCTCTTTTCCCTCTTTTCTTGTTCAATCTCCCATCTCGTTTTTCCTTCTCCTGCAGACAGATCCGCTCCTGCCGGCACAGCTTCTGCCTCCCGGTCTTTCCCTCACTTGCCTTCCTTCTGTCTCGGCAGTTGGTTTAAAAAAAACAAAAAAACACGGATGTGTGTAGTGAAACTTAATTTGTAGTTGGCAGGCACCAACTTCACAATCTCTGTGTTTTTTCTGACCTTATCCCTTTCCACTGCCCCTCAATCTTTCCCTGGCCCACAAAAAAAAAAATATTGTGTCCAAAAAAAAAAAAAGAAAAAAGAAAAAAACAAAAATTAATGTATTTTCAAAATAAAACAGCATATTTGATCGGTCTTCTTCACAGGAGCTGACCAGGCGCTGTGTCTGACTTCCCATCTTCTGCATTCCTTCAGACTAACCTTTCTACCGGGTCTTTCTCCCTCCTTCCCAGCAACTCCATCTTGGCAATCACTCTTCTCTCCGTCTCGATTACCCTCATCTTTCATATTGCAAGTACCTAGGAAACAGAAGTGTAATGTAAAAAAAAAAAAAATTTCAAGCAACTTTAAGGGTCTTTCGTCGACTCCCACCCAAGCTAGGCTATGGGGTTCCCCACCCCCAGACAATGCAGGGTTGGGGATTCTCCCCCCACGTTTGCAATTGCGAGCAGGAGTTCTCTTCCATTCTCCCCGTTTTCTGTGTTTTTCCAACCCGTTTCTCACATTTCATGTTTCGTCTGTCTCACTCTGTCGCTTGAGTCTCTTGTTGTCTCTCCCTCTCCTGTTTGCCTCTCATCTTTAGGGTCAAGGGCCATAGGAATCGTCATGAGCTCCTTACCTTTCCGAGGTCTGAAGCCTCTTTCATACCTTACCTCCATCACAGAGGCCAAAGGTTTATCCTTACCTCTGTCCCTCAGGCCGAAGGCTCTTTCCTTACCTCTGCATAGGTACCCTATCACTGTACCCTTTTTGTACATCCCAGTACTCCTTTCACCATTCCGTTTATTTCCTTACCTCTCGTTTGAGTCCGTAGGAAGCTCTCTCACTCAGCTAATGTTTTCCTCACCTCGTCAGAGGCTGGAGGGATTCGTTGGCTTGAGAGGTGGCCTTGGGTTTTGCCGGGCATCCTTACCTCTTCTGAGACCGAAGGTAGTGTCTCATTGAAATCCTCAAATTTATTGTCCCATTCACCTCTCTGGAGGTATCTCTTAGGTCCCCAGCCTTACCTCTACGCAGAGGCCGAGGGTTTTTGTCCCTAATTTACCTCCCTGTCCGGAGGACAAATATTTTTCAATTCTGTTGTCCACCTCTCATCTGTACTTTGCTCTTCTTCCCATCCACCCAACCCCTCTCTGTGTGTGTTGCTTCTCAGTCATGTACCCTGCTCATGTTCTTCTCTAACAGGCTTCTCGCTTCCCCAACTTGAATGCCCCTCCTCCAGCCCCACCATCCACCCCAATACCGGGAACTTCTGCTGGCTCGAGTCCTCCTTCCATCCGTTACTGAACCACCGCCAGGCTCAGGTGGGAGCTGACCAAGAGGGCTATCCCCTACTCCGCATCTGCGAGAAAGGCCAAGCTCTTTCACAGCCTCATCCCTCTATCCGCTCCATCTTCACAGCATCGAGCTTCTCCAGGCCATCTTCAGCTTTCCCAGATGCACCGGCTTCTCACCGATCTAACCTCAGCCATCTCCGACGTCCAGTCTAGGCTCTTGGATCTGGAACAACACAACAGCTCCGGTTCCCGCTGTTTCTCTCCCCATACTAGTTCAGGTATTTCTCCTGGCACACCACGCATCACAGCAGCTCACATGATCCCCGCTCACATTCGCAGAGGCATAATTGACGGCAAGGACATTTAGTATTCATCCTTGTGGCATCCCAAGATATCATCGAACAGAAGACCATTTCCTGCAGAGACATTTCTGTGACCATGAGATCCAAAGACGCCTGCCTGTCACGTAAATTAACCATACCGAAATTCGTATGATCATTCAGTATCTACTGGGATATTGTTTGTTACTCTCATCCACTCAGATATCAAGACCTGGACTCTTATTTGTTTAACGTCCCTGACCTCTTCTGCAGTTACGGCGGTTCAGCCTTCTATGACTATCACTTATCATTTTCAGAAATGGCAGCTGCAGCATTGGCATAATTTAATTTTTTCATTGACTGGAGCATCATTGATGGCGAACTTTTTTGCCGTAATTTTGCCAGTATCAGGACACCCCTCTGTTTTCACTGCCAGTCCGTCTCTCATCATTCCAGCTCCTGCCCATCTGCCCCTCCATCTTTTGCCTGCTCCATTGACGCAGCAGCCACCCCTTCTACCTCAACAGCTGCCCTTCCAATGCAATCTCCAGTAGAGTGGGAGGACCCATACATTTTTGGGGCAGATCAGCGATCTGTAATAACTTTAATGACCGAGATTGTTTTTTCGGCTCCTGCCAACTATTGCACATTTGTTCGAATTGCAGGAAGGCTCATGGCAAAGAGTATCTGCCCCAAATTGTCCAGTAAATGACTAGCACCAATTAACCTCTCCCGCCTCTTGTCTCTTCTTGATACTTGCCCATCATCCCAGCTAATTCAAAGTCTCTCCGTAGGCTTTTCCAAGGGCTTCTACGCTGGCCTAGTAGCTTATCCTTCTTCAACCCTCGAATGTGACAACCTTCAGTCTGCCTTTGCAAACCCAGATAGCGTAGATCTGCTTCTGTTCAAAGAAGCTAAACTAGGCTTTATCATAGGTCCGTTTTTCTACCCCCCCCCCTTCTCTACATGGTGGGTCAGCCCCATTGGCATCGCGGAACGCAGATTTACCAAAAAACAGAGCATAATCATTGACCTTTCTGCCCCCCACTCCTCCCCCTTCTATCACGGTGCCCGTGTTATCGCTGGCGACATTGTGATTCAGTGCTACTTCCTGATTCCTTTTATTGGCTATTGTGGTTTTGCTCTGCCCAGTGCTAGCCCTTAAATACTGAGCCCTGTCACTTCTGCGATGCTCTTTCGTGGTGTTCCAGTTGCTAGCGCTTGTTCCTGACTTCTGTGTGAATCCTGTGTATGACCCGGACTGCCTGACTACTCTGCCTGATTACGTTCCTGCTCTGTGTACTGACCAGGCCTGGCTGGCGTTCCTGCTCTGTGTACCAACCCGGCCTGGCTGGCGTTCCTGCTCTGTGTACCGACCCGGCCTGGCTGATGTTCCTGCTCTGTGTACCGATTCGGATTGGCTGATGTTCCTGCTCTGTGTACTGACCCGGCCTGACTAGTTTCCTGCTTTGTGTACCGATTTGGCCTGGTTTCCCGCTCCATCCGGTGATCCGGTTGGAGTACGTGCCTCCAGTGCTTGCACTGTCTACTGACAGTCTTGGTTGCCTCGTATACTCTGCTCTGGCAGTCCTGCTTGCTGTGACCCAGTCTCCGGTTATGGAGCCTTGTGATCCTTCCACCCCGGTGGTTGAGATCAATCAGGTTGCACCATTGTACGCTTGATCTGTTCATAGCTATTATCCGAGGTTGGTTTGTTCCCTGGGCGCCTCGGTTGTCCCCATGGCCTTGCTACTATTCAGGTCTGAGCATTCGTTTAACCCCTTGGGAGTTGGTGCGGTTGCACTTTGGGTCACAGTATACTGCAGGTTACATTGGCGTTACTCCGTGCTATACGGTATCGGTCAACCTTGACTGTTCTGGTAGTCTGTCGCTTCCAGGCCCTTCGTTTACCTCCATGTGGCCTCTGTCGCTTTGTGTCACTCTCTGCGTAGAGTGTCCTGTGGGCTTCAGTCCTATTAGGGCCTGTCCATACCTCCTGGCCTAATAGCACCCGTCTCTCCACGGTCTCTTCTAGGATTCACACAAACTGTAACCTGACCTGTGGCAATGTTGTACCTTTGTGTTTCACTTGTGTTGTACCTTTGTGTTGTACTAAATCTATTTGTAACCTGACCTGTGTCAGTATTATTTCTGTCTGTATATACTGGACCCGTGTGAATTACTCAAATTTCTGTGTTTTCAATAAATCTGTGTTTTTACCCAAACCTTCTGTATCTGAGTGTCCTAAAAAAACATTACACCTTACACCTTCCTGAATTCTCTAATCCCTTCAGAGGAATTTTCAATGCTCTATTCCTCAATTGATGATGCCATCAGAGTGACTGGAGTGCAATATTGAGTTTATATACCTGAGCAAGGACAATTTAAGAAGGTCCTTGCACGCTTGAAACATTGTGTTTGGGCAAAAGCCCACTTCACAACCACCTCTTTTGTGAGTATATTATATATATTCTTACATCAAGTGTCAATAACGGTTACAGGCACGATTGGTCGCCCTTTCTTTGTTCCCTTGTATATGAGTGGCTACCATCTGGTTGGATAGAGTTGCAGCCCGAAAGAATCTTTAACTACCTAAAGGAGTAGACTGTGTGAGGGGCTGTTTATAAAAATCCCTTGAGCGAGCATTTCAGTGAACATCTTATTGTTACACTGAATATTTCAGATTGTGTGTGCAATTCTTTTATTGGTGAAGGGTTGGTGTGAAGTACCTTAAAAACATTAATACACCAGGAGTGCCTTCTTGTTCTTTTGTCTCTATCAGAGTGATTGTCTGTTTCTGTTAAGGTACCTGGCTTTCTAAAGCAGATATCGCCAATGCTTTCAAGCTCATCTCTATCCATCCGGACCTCTGGTACCTGCATGGCATCCGATGGGGCAAAGATTATTATTTTGCCACTAAACTGATATTTGGCTGTAAAAGTAGCCCCAAGATCTTTGATACATTTGCTGAGACACTCTGCTGGCTACTTCTTAACATCTTCAACTGCCTGTTCGTAGTCCACTACCTCGACAATTTCCTGATCATTGAACCTCCCCTATCCATTCCATCCAGTCAATGCAAGCTACAGTCTCTGTTCTCGGAGCTCAACATTCCAATAGCCAATGACAAATCCAGCGGACAAAGTACAACCATCACATTCCTAGGAATCAACATGGACACAAACCAAATGGAAACCAACCTGCCTCAGGAAAAGTTAATCATCATTCAAAAGATTGTCTCTGATTTCTCTGGCAAATCATCTGGCAAACTGGAACTTCAGTCCCTCCAAGGTTACCTCAGCTTCTCAATGCAAATCATTCCACAAGGGAGATCTTATATTTCTCATTGTCTCCTTCTACTTCCACAGGCATCTTATGCATTTAGTACAGTTTCTATAGATGCGACCGCCAGATCAGACTTGAAAATGTGGGACACCTTCTTCAGCCACTGGAATGGTCACTCCATTTTTCACGGATTCGCAGCTATATATGGAAACAAATGGTTAGGAGAAAAGTGGCCCCCGGAGGTTCTATGTATTCCTCAATTTTCTGAAACTTCTCCACTGTTTGAAATTATTCCCACTGTAGCCACAGCCAGTCTTTGGGGTCCATTTTGGTCAGGTTCACCAGTCACTTTCCATACAGATAACACAGCCACACAACATCTCATCGTTAAAACTAGGTCCTCCTCTATGGAAGTCATGAAATTTCTGAGAAAGCTTACTTGGTTGTCTTTGTACTATAAACTCTTTGTTCATTGCAGTTACATTCCAGATCCATCCACCACAGCTGATGCACTCTCCCGCTTTCAATTTCAGAAATTCTTCAGCCTTCATCATACTGCGAACATCAAACTATCACAGTGCCTGTGATCCTCCTGTCACTCTCGTCTGTAGCATACTCTGATTCGCTGAGTTGGTTTGGCCTGCCCCTGGTGACCTTTTATACCTGACCATCATAACTGTCAGATGCCCTTTCGTGGTGTTTCTGAGCCAGTCTTGCTGTTGCTGTGTTCCTGTGTCTGGATTCCTGTGTACCGACTTTGGCCTGTCCTGACTACACTCCAGTGTTCCTGATCGTGTTTGACCCGGCTTGTCTGAGAACCTCTTACGTGCTACGACCCGGTCTGGCTGACTTCCTGCTTCGTGATCGACTCCGGCCTGTTCCAGCGACCTGCGTGTTCCTGTTGTCGCCGCGGCGGCGACATTCTTACTCCTGCTGTGCTGAGTACTGTTGCAGTGTGACCATTACACTCCGGTGTAGCTCTTCTCCAGTGCAGAGTTCCTTGCTGATTTGCAGAGCTGTGCTCCTAGTACTGAGCCTCCATACGCTTGCAGAGCTTATTTACCATACTGAGCCTTGGATTGTTAAACATACTCTTTAACCCTTGCAGTGCCGCCTCTCTCTTGCAGAGCCTCCATTCCAGTTATAGAGCCTTTACCTTACTGTGCTACGTCTGCTGAGTTGGCCGCTAGCGTGGACGGCGACTCATATATACAACTGCAGAGTAGTCAAGTCTTGTTGGTCCAGTTGGGCGCCTTAGGCTCTCGATATTACGTTGGTTACTGGAGGTATCCATTGCGGCTATTGGTTCTGAGAGAAAGCAAGGGGCAGGCTCCAAGCTCTGGCAGGTTCCGAAGGTATACGCCCGTGGGGGCTATTGGCTCGATTTATGCTCACTGTTGGTCTCCGGTTATACGCCCGTGGGGGCTAAACGCCAGCTTTGCATCTCAGGCTATTCTCCGATTACGCCCGTGGGGGCTACATACTCTCGCACTTGCAGTATCAGTTGTCTCATTGGGTACACCCGTGGGGGCTATATTGGGTCACTGCTCTGCTAAACTTTTGCTGGTCACTGAACACCTTCTACCCTACCATCGCATGAACTCTGTGTTGTTCACATATTCTCAGTACATCACTACACCATTTGGGCGTGCCAAACCCCACAGCTGAGATGGACTGATTGTTCTTATTAACCCATTTGTGTCCAGCTTGCTATTATCTGTACTGCTTAGAGTGTGCCTCCTGTTTAGTATAGTTACTTTCTGTGTACAATTGTATTCTCTGTGCAATTGTTGCTGTCACCTGTAGGGGGCGATTATTTGCATTTATTTTCACTCAATAAACGCTGTTTTATTTTACCTACTGGTCTGAGTGTCCTAAAAACCGTTACACAAGCCACCTCCGCTCTTGGAATTGAGCCTACCCTAGCCACTCATCTGGACTATGCTGACCACTTCATTTCCAAAGCTCTGGCTCCCAACACCAGTCAAGCTTATGGGAAAGCTTGGCAGAGTTGTTCTGTTTTTCTACAGTTTACCAAACCTTCCTCCCCTCATTCACTAACACGTATCTTAGCGTTTAGTTCTTATTGCCACTCAGAGCTCAAGCTCTCACCAGCCACCATCAAACTTTACCTAGCAGGGATTCAGCACCAACTGTCTCTATTAGGTATTTCATTCCCCACTCCATTACATTCTTCTCCCCACATCCGTCTTTTTCTCAAGGGCATTGCTAAACATTACCCCCCCCCTCGCCGTATCCTGCCTTCCCAAAGAGGGGCCCTTGTTCAGGAAACTATATTTTCGACACCATACCAGTACAGTCATCTCAGCAGCCATTTACCTAGCCTTTTTTGGTTTTCTCAGGCCTAGCGAGTTTTCAGTTTCCAGCAGAAAGGACAGTTATCTTAAAAAATCAGACCTAATCCGAGTCAGTAACCACTGAACACTAGGCACACGTTTTAGACCATTCCAATGAAGGGATTTCGTGTAAGTAACGAGATCTCGGCACTTCTCAGGCGCCTCTGTGTCGACCGACACGGATCTCCTGCTGACAGCTTTACAGCTGTCAGTAGGAGAAATCAAACTTTAAACGCCTGTATCTCTTAAACCATAGCGGTTTGAGAGATACGTTTTTTTTCATTTAGCTCAGCTTTTTAAGCTCTTCTAAATGCAAAAAATATCTTTTTTTAGACATTACTAACACTTTAAGCCTCACTTCTGTTAACTTCGCATGCTGAACTATCCATTATCATTATCTGTCCCCGTAAGGCCCGAGTACAAGTTTAAGGCTAAAGCCTGTTTTTGTAGGAGGGGCTGGAAGCTATATAAACCCTCCATCCATGCAGCCCCTCTGCACATGCAGCTATGTTACCCCACCCTCCTACACCCTCTCTCTTACTATTTCCTTAAGGTGAGCCCTCTAACCGGCTTACTGTTCCTCACGACCCTTGGGTTAGCTACAGCCCAGGGTTTAAGCCACACTCCTGTTAACTTCACACGCTCAACTATCCATTATCATTATCTGTTCTCTTAAAGGGGAACTTTCACCCCTTAATAACTAAATCTCCCTGTACTGCTGACCTGGCGACTAGCTGCTTAGTAGCGCTAGTCGCCAGAAAACTTACCCCGTTCTCAAGATTTCGCCGTTTGAAAGGATCAGGAAGCACGGACGTCTCTTCACAGTGACGTCCGTGCGCCTGCGCTGTCAGTCCCTTGTCAGTCCCTTGTGCACCGTATGCACCGTACGGTGCACAAGGGACTGACAAGGGACTGACAGCGCAGGCGCACGGACGTCACTGTGAAGAGACGTCCGTGCTTCCTGATCCTTTCAAACGGCGAAATCTTGAGAACGGGGTAAGTTTTCTGGCGACTAGCGCTACTAAGCAGCTAGTCGCCAGGTCAGCAGTACAGGGAGATTTAGTTATTAAGGGGTGAAAGTTCCCCTTTAAGGCCCGAATACAATAAGAAATAAAGGTATAACTTTACTAGTCTCCTGCATTTTCTGTGGCTAACATGGTACACGTTATAGGTTTATATCATATCACCCCACTTGCTTCTTTCTTCTAAGCTGTACGTGCAGAGCCTGCACCATTTTAGTTGCTCTTCTTTCAGCTGCCTCCAGTTTATTAATGTCTTTCTGGAGATGTGTTCTCTATAAATACTGTATACATAGTTCTCCAGGTGAGGCCTTACCAGTACAGTAGCATTAGTACCACTCTCTTATTACTACAAATGCCTCTTCCTATAAAACCAAGAACATAGTTTGCTTTAACTGTTTTACTGCATTTCTTGCCTACTTTCAAGTCATCTGAAATTATAACTCCCAAGTTCCAAACCTCTGATGTTTTTGTCTGCATAGTACCATTAAACCTGTATTCTAGTTCTGTTTTTTTTTTTCTTAAATCATTATGTTCCACATAGGACTTAAAATCCCATACTCTTCTTCATTCCTGCATTTATTCTCACGCATTTGCTTTATCCTTCCTGGAGATTGAGCTCCGTCACAGATTTTTGTATCCTCTGCAAAACTGCACATCATTGACTCCCGTGGCACTCCAGTAGTGTCCTTCCTCTGAATAAATAACATTGATTATGACACAGTTCCCTGTCCTTTTAGCTAATTTTTTGTCCAGTCCAGTCCCAAATTATGCATTTTATGAATTAGGTCATTGTGTGTATCAAAAGCTTTACCAAAATGTAACGTGGCTATGTCTACTGCTCCACCCGTGTCTATTAGAATTGAAAAATGTAACTAGATTTGTTTGACAGTCTTCCTGTAAAGCCATACTTTCCCTGTTTTTACATGTCATTGGTCATCAGGTTTGCAATAATTCTACATTTCAAGTGTTTTCATTAATTTCACTACTAAAGATGTCTTTTCAGGTTCTAAACTGAATTACACCATGTGTACTAAAGAGTATATATTTCACCCATGTATAAAAGTGAAGCATTCCATTTCATACATAAATATAGCTGAAATAATTATATTAAAAAAATATATGTTTTGAAAATGAGGAGTATTGTGCTTGCTTGGTGTATCCCCCGTTTTGAATCAGGGACTCAACTGAATGCCTTGAAGACTGGGGTAAAGCTTGTATGTGTGTATAGATTATGTCTTTGTGCAGACTGTATGGTATGAACTCTAGTCTAGAGCATATGAAGGGGAGGTTAAAGGTCTTGGAGGAAGCTACAGTCCAAGTGTTTATGAATTGCATTGCAGATTAGTTTCTGCCTGGGTGTATTCTTGATAATTTAACTAGCAACCTTGAATTCCATAGATAATTGTTACTAAAATGAAATTTGTTTACATGAAATACCCCCAGACCTTTTCTAAGTACTGGCATAGGGGGCTGATGTCCCAGGTCATGTGTGTGTAAAGTCTCAGATCTTGTTGTCGGCTTATGGTATGTAACAATAATAGTCTCTACAGTAATAATGGTGCAATTAGACTGCACCATCCAATAATAATAATAATACATTAGGTTGGCACAAGTACCAGGCCTCTTCAAAACCTAATAACACCCCCCTTTTTTCATTCTTTGTTGGTCATTGGACATAAAAAGCTGCTTATTGCAAGTAGGGACTTCACTCTACATTTAAAGAGTGGTTAATATGGGATAAAGTTGGAAAGTTATGAAATAACATATTCTGAATAGCTTTATGCTTTATTTCTTTAGTACATAGTTTCGGAGTACTGTCGATCAAGCCTTATAAGTTTTGGGTGGTGGTGATTGGGTTTTAAATGTCTGTGGTGTTGCGTGATCTTTTTCTGGGTTGTTTTCATGATAAAACTTCCGTATAAGGGCTGGTAAGGTGGAAAATATTCTGCTATTTAACCTTGGGCTCCTTAGGGTAATCATGCCTGTTTTTATACTACTGGTATTACTCAAATGTGTCAAATAATTAAAAAGCACGGCTTGAGGTTTTTTCAAAACCTTTTAATTTTAGTGAGAGCCAATTGAGAAGCAATTGTAGTGCAAACCAGTTGCACCACAGTGGAGAAAAATTTTTTCCAAAGCTTCCAATGATTCATATGGAGTTTTTAACCCCTTGAAAGAAAGAGAGGTCTCCAACACATTGCTCTTTAGCATTCAAGGGGTTAAAATGAAATGATTTATTTTATTAGGCATTTTTTTTGTTGTTGTTCTGTATGGAACAGTTGGTTTAGTCCAGAAGTGCTACTCATTTATTTAGTGAATAAAGCCTCACACCTTTTCTGTCGATTAAACCATAGGTGTTGCATACTACTGCTGTTGCTACTAAACATAATGCTTGGCTGTAAATAGTGTTAGTTCAGTGTTTTATCGCACCATCTTCCTTCTATTTCTATTCAGCATCTAACTACTAAAGTACAAAACAAAAGTCGGTGAGGCAGGTCTGTTACGAACAATGGCGGGAGATGCGATAATGGTTCATGCTATGGTGGTGTTTGCCTGGAGATGTGTGGTGAGAAACACAACTCCATTTGCACTAAGAATTAAGCGTGCAAGGGGATGGAGGGAGAATTTAACCATTAGCTTGCAGATTGTTGAACTGCTGGTGATGTATAAGGGATTCCCTCCCTTTCAAATTGCCAAAAGTTTGATAACTCTGAAGTCTGAGTGTATCCTGTCTTCTTCCCCACTTGCTGACGACTGATCTGTTCAGTCGTCAGCACCACAAACAGCATTGTTCCCTAACCCTTTCAGTGCCATAAAGATGTGGACTGCACAATCCTGTGCTACTGAAAGGGTTCCAAAATGAGAGAAAGTCAGAGTAGCTATCTATCACAACTTCTTTGTCCTTCTGTAGTTGAGTGGACCAGTTGAACGGGCTGTCCACCGATCAGCTGATTCCGGTAAACAAAGAAATCACAAGGAATTTTGCAGCTGAGTGCCTTGCAAGTTCAGCAGAAAGGATAAAGAAAGAAATAGAATAAAAAGCCAGTAAGTGTGGTACAGCTAAAGTGGATGGGCAGAATAAAGAGCAGTATTTAACACTCCCATTTGCCTCTCACCTCACGCCCATTCGCCTCTTCCCTCCCTCATGCTCATTCGCCTCTTCCCTCTTTCATTCCCATTCACCTCCCCCCCACTCCCATTCACCTCTTCTGTCTTTTACTCCGATTCGCCTCCCCCATGTGTTACAGGTACATCATCAGGGGAGAGCAAATGGGTTAAATAAGGTCGATAGATGTAAAAAAAAAAAACATCTGTTTTTGAGCCCAGGTATTATATACTTACATGCAAAGCAGTGGGGAGAAAGAAGGCAGAAAATACACTTCCATTACAAATTCAAACAGGTCTTGTAGTGGGATAGTTGTTTATCATGGTTATATGTGGTTCAGCTAGCAAGTGAGCAGCACTTCCTTATCAGCTGGATAGCGTTGAAAAGCCAATAAAAAAAACTGACCTGGAAACCTTGGAGCCAATGGAAGGGCTGCTGAGGGTTTACTCTAATGGCTGCAAAATTCCATTCCTCATTCTCAATAACAGGTGCTGTGTAATTTCTGTTATGTTTTAAGTACTATAATTAATTCATTAATTTCTTGTGTAAAAGTAAATGTTCTAAAAATCATGTCGTAACTAATTACATTTTATCCACTGAGATTGGCTTCCTGAGAGGTTCATTTTACCCGCAATACTGTTGTGCTACACAGGCCGGTGTTTTACAGAGGACAACATCATCCAGACGGGAAAGATACTTACCAAACATTTTGAGATCATAACTGCCCACTTTGTTCCAACTTTCTAGACAGGAGAAAACCAGAATATACAATTACCCAAGAGGTGTACTTACATTAGGATTTTCGCTGTATCTGGAATCCATCACTTTCTATTCATACCTTTCATGCTAAATATAGGAGAGAAATATACTTTTCAAGACCCCTTTCAGAGACTTAAAAAGAAAGGTACACATTTTTCCTTCCCATCATTCTTTTGGACCAGATTATCCTGGAAGAATGGAACATGCCTGATATAAAGTGAAAAAAAGAGGGGAGCAACAAACAAGGAGCACCCCTGTGTTCATCAACAACACTATATCTTGGACCACCACCAGCACCCCAAAGGTCGATACTCACAAGAAATAGGTTGAAAAATGGTTTATGCCAATTCCAACAAATAGGCAGCTGGGGAATGTGTAACTGCCCCCAGAAGCAATATCAGGACTTGAATGTCAGATGATGAAAGGCAGCTGTGTCTATGATTGTGCTTTCCCAAGTAGCATATACATCCCAAAAAAAGTTGAAATGGTATGATATTGTCAAGATATGATATAATGTAATTTTAAGACATGTACTCGCATATTACTTTAGTCAGACAACTAGTACCAGATGGTCTGACAATTAGACTTATGGAGATAACAACTCCATCTCAGATCGGGTAGTACTTCCAGAAACGGTAATCCGATGAACTCAAATGGAGGCTTTCAATGTAAAAAAAAATAACTTGTTTATTAAAAATATTAAAACACAGAGTGTTGGCTAAATGCTTATGCTTTTCACAGTTTCCAGACCGCTTTATCAAAGCTTACAAGCCAAACAATATAAATTTGACAGTTTTTATATTGATGTTCTTTTTGTCAAGGATTCAGGAGCCAGATGAGGCAAGTCTGCTCGAGGATTTACTGCTGGGAAAACTGGTTCTGGTGTCAGTCTCAGTCCCCAAGAGCTATTCAGGTTTCTATTTCATAGTCCCAAAGAAGGATGGAGTCTGCCGCTCCATTCTGGACCTCAAGTGCCTCAACAAATATGTGGTCGCTACACACTTCAAGATGGAATCTTTGCGTTCTCTCATCTCTTCAATGTGCCTGGGGAAGTTTTTGGCCTCTCTGGATCTTCAGGACGCGTATTTACACATCCCTATTCATCTGGACAGCCAACACTACCTGCGTTTTGCGTTCAGCTCCAGTCATTACCAGTTTACAGCTCTGCTATAATCATGGCATCCTTCATTAATGCTCAAGGTGTATATTTGATGCCATGCCTGGATGACCTTTCATCAAGTCTCCTTCAGAGTAACTCCTAGCTCATTCTGTTCAATAGTTCCCCCACATTCTTATACACCATGGGTGGATTCTAAATCTGCAGGAGTAATCTCAGATTTCTCCCCAGGTCTTCTTGGGGATGTAGTTGGACACCCATCAGGGGAAGGTCTTCCTCTCAGGCCACTTCTGAGCAGCTGTGTAAGAAGGTGACTTGGTCATTTCTGCAAACTTTCACCAAACACTGCACAGTGAATGTCCTGGCCTCAGCTGAGGCCAGCTATGGATGGAAGGTTCTTCAGGTTGTGGTGCCTGTTAACCAATCCTTCTAATTCCTTTTTTTCTCTATAGAGATCAGTATCCATTGGCTGCTGTTTGTTTACAGTTGTTTGGTGTCCTTTGTCGCCAGAGGTTCATATTGTACCAGTTTAGTCTAGTGGAAACTGGTCTCCAGTGAAGGGTTTATTTCTCTTCTTGCCGCAGAGGAATCTTGGTGGATAACTTTAGTAAAACTCCATGGCTCCTGTGTTCCACACTGAAGAAAATAGAAAAGAGGATTTTAGTGTACTTACCATTAAGGAACACATGATTCCCACCTGGAAGAAAAAATAAAGTGGTTTGAGTCCCAAGGCAGAGGGTTCATTGTTCAAATGATTTCCTTCTTTCCTCTTACTTCTGTTTTGTCTTGGCTCTACATGCTGCACATTGAAACTGGGGAGTCTTCTGGAAGCCTTGAATATGTAACGCTTCAGGATTAATAATACAAAGTTCTGAATAGGTGAGTCTTCAGGATTGTGGATATGAGATCCTTAATAGGGGAGCCTTCAGGACTGAGTACATGAGGTTCTGAATGGTTCAGTTGTTATGAACCCTTTGAAGCTTAAGAAATGTATGTACTTTAGCTATATACTGAATAAATGCACCATATTTGATTTGATATTTGTAAATTTACTATTACCGTGATGTTGTTTGGTGCTCACTCACCAATAAATGGGTGAGTACTTACTAGGTCAATTTGAATTACCCATCCAGGAAGTTCAGACTGGCAGATTCCACAGAAATCTATCGGATGGACACAACCATAAACATAAATTATATTCATGTGTATATTTATTGTGGGGATATATTCACTTATGACATATTTTTATCATATCTCCCTGTCTCACATACACAAGGTATCTGTTAATGAACATGGAGAAGAGCATAGTATTGCATACCCTGATTTTGCACTCTGATGAATTCTTGTTCTTGTGTTTTCTGCTGTATCACTAACTTCTTATCTGCCATTCATTTTACTGTGCGGTATTGTGGTTTGAATTTTCTACACTATTCTGTGTGCTACCACTTAAACCATTTCATATAACTCGGTCTGAGAACCTTTTAAAATCCTTATGGTTCATAAGAATTTAGTCTTTGTGCCTTTGTACAAGAAGTAACCTCTTCAATGAGTCCTGGAAGTCATGCCCAATGAGGCAAACATGACAGTTGCTGGCAGTTTTTTCAAATGGAAGCAGGGAGAGTGTGTGTGAGTCTACTTGTAACCTTTAACCCCTTAAGGACCGGCGGTCATGGGACATTTCCGTCCCATAATGACCGCATAGGCGCACTTGGACGCGCCGGTACATGTGACCTGTCACGTGTATCGGCGCGTCATGATGGGGCTTGAAAGAGATCGCTCCGATCATGGAGCGGTCTATTTCAGGCCCTATTTTTACTTACAGCGCTCCCGGTAGAGCGCTGTAAGTAAAAAGTACGTGACGTACCATGACCGTCATCGGTCCTTGAGTAGTTCAAGGGCCGTGACGGTCCTGGTACGTCAAGGGTCCTTAAGGGGTTAAGCAACCTGTGGTCCTTAAATTGTTAAGCTTACCGTGTGCAGTGGGTGGAGTTTGAATCTGCTAGCAACTGCCAGTCTGTCTCCATGGACCTAACATCCATGACTTAGTGAAGATGTTATCTCTTGAATAAAGGCTCAAGAAAAAAAATTCTAGGGGTCATTAGGATATCCTGACTATATTAAGGTAAGGTGTGTTTCTTCTCCTTTAATGCTGCTCTGATCATATAAGGCATGGATCTAATCATCGCATAATATCACAAAAATGTACTGAGGCTTCTATAAATGTAGTCTTAAAAAAGAGAAAATAATTACCTACATTTTTGTGATACCAACATCTGTGCAGCAGTACTTGTCTACCATGCCTGACTGCTTTAAATGGTTCTCCATTCAGTGAATATACACGTGTCACAGGTTTTATATTCAGCAAAGGAATTTTTGTTGAGCCAGAAAAAATTCTTGCATACTGATGGCTGTGTATAAAAAATAGATCTAACATATAGATGACAACATGAGTATATAAATAGAATCTGTAAATTTGGTAAAACTGAACAAAGTGAAATGAAATAAACACTAAGATAAGGATTTCCTAAGGCTATTTAGTGTGTATTTAGATATATATAGTTTGCAGAGTGTTGTGTATATTTCAGTGTTTGGAAACACTTATCTTAAACCATTATTTCATTTGTAATAGTCCGTTTAATTAATGAATTGTTAAATTACTTAATTCTGACTTTGTAATCTGCATTCTTGCCAGTTAACCCTTGAGTGTCAAACAGTTGCCTAATTAATTGCCTCACAACTCGTTTGGCTCTCCTCTGATACTCAGAGGGTTAACTAAGTGCTTGCTTGCTTGCTCTGAACCTTATGAGTTCTTGTTGTTGATATGAAAACCAGTCATCATTATGTCAAGATTCTGTGTAAGCTGATGTGCAGTTTTATAACTGTGACTATCAAGATTAAAAAATCAGTACATTTAAGATTGATCTTAAAGGGATAGTAATGGTTCATAATAAAAGCAGCTCCAATTAATCATCATAGTATTTGGACTTTGGAAAGTGTTATTTCAATTCTGTCAGAGTTATAGTTCAAGAGTAATTAATTGACAAAGTATCCCCCTCCCGCCCTTTTTACTGATGTAACACTGCTTAGCCAGATCAGAAGGAAGGTGCCCAGGTAGACTGCAGAGAGGGACAATCTTCAATTAAGATAAAGGAAAAACTTGTTAAGGGGGGCAGGGCTTTCATTGTTCTCATAGGAAGAAGATTGTCCCCTGCTGTTATCTGTCTGGTCTATGGACTGCATTCCACATCTGAGAAGATATGGCTTACACTAGGTAAAAAGGGAGGGAAGGGTAACTTTGCTTGTGAATATCTCTCAAACTATAAAGGTTTAGAGATAAGCCTTATATAATTCTTCTTGTTTTTTTAATGCCTACAAAATAAAATAAAGATAAAATGAAGTATTACTATCCCTTTAAACATAATTTTATAAATAGTATGGTCCCATTCGTCCACACCGTCCCTCATCCTCTCTCTCATACCCTCTATTTCCCATTATGTCTTGTACTCTGGCCGTTTCTCTCTATTCCTTTTTTTTAGTAGATTTAGAGAGAGTAATTAAAAGTTAACCCTTTGACTGCCAGAGAGTTGCATTAGCTGATACTTAGCAATACACCACTTTGGCACCAAAGTAAATGTTTCATGCTTTTGGTGAACCCCCAGTCTCTGAGATGCACATTTACAACTATAGTAATCATTGACACATAGTAAAGAGGGAACACACCTCAGACACTCAGTGACAGACATTTGTGGTGATCTTGTATTTAGCATTCAAACAAACCAGTCTTAATATTATCTGGCGCTCTTGTATATAAATAGATTTTTATATGGATGGAATGAGGGCCCTTATAGGTTTTGAGTTTATTTTTCCTCATATGTCCACTTTGGAACACAGGAACCATGGGGTAAATTCATCCTCCTCCAGAGGGCAGGGTACTTACAAAAAGGTAGTATCTTTGAGGCAGAGACTACCTTCTTTCCCTCCAGTTTTATTCCTACCCCTCATTTTCAAGTGACCTAGCCTTAGGAAAAGGGCAAGCTGGCACCGGCACTCTTACATTTTAGTGTTTGTTTCATTTTTCCTTAGATAAGGGGCTGTATAAACCCCGAATAGGCAGGCTCCCATATCCCATTAACTGGGTTTTCTGGATTTGGATTGCCTAGTTCACAGGTATATTTTTGGACCATTTCCTTGTGGAGTTTGACTTTTTTACCAGTCATCTCATTACTGAACTTCTAAGGTACTGTATTGATACGAGTCTAAACCCAGAAGACTGGTACATTAATACTTTGTGTGCTTTGGTCATTATGGCTATGTCCCTGTTCTTACCTGACTCCCACAATAAAATGGTGATATTGCCCTTCTACCACTCAATCCTTCATATTGCACGTGTTTTCTCTTGGTCTACATGCTCGCAAAGGTGCCTGCTTTTAGTACTATGGGTTTTAACACTTTCTGCGCTGTATGATGCTTTATCCTTTCCTCTTCTTTTCTTTGTTATCCTTACTATATTATCATGTTCTGGCAATTCACTATATTCATGCAAAACTTAGCTTTATTTCTATTTTCTTTGTTTTTTTGTTTTTGTGTTTTTTCATTTTTGTTGTGCATCCACTTTAAGAACAAGAGCCCATTTGGTGGCCATCTTTGTTTCATAGGAATACATGGCAGATCTTTACAGGGACATATCTCAGCACTCTTTTCACCTATAAGTGTCAGAATTGGCTCAAAATAACTTCCTGGCCATGATCAATCTTCTGGTCAGTGTGGGCAAAGTGTTGAGATGCCTTTATTTTGCCATTTTGAAGTGGCTTTATGTTGTCCTACTTTAGAGGTTTTTCTATGAACAAGGTGACACATGGGACAAGCCAGACATGCAGGGGCCCTTTTAACCTCTCTATCACACTGTTCCACATGCCATACTGGGCTTTCAGAGAAATACTCTGGCACCCTATGTCCCTCGTGCACTCTGGCCCCTACTACTCCTCCAGAGCCCTCCACTGGAGAAAAATACACAATTTATGGTTAAGACTCTGATGTCTTCAGTTTCTTCTATAATTTCATCTATTCAAGTGGCTCTCCATTCTTGGCACCACTTGCTCCCTATCAGATATTTTGTATCCTGTTTTTAGGGGCCAGTCTCAATTGGTTGGAGACTCCCCTGTGGAGGAGCTTGAGACTGATGAGGAGGATATGGAGGCTTCATTGTCTTTTCGGGATGTCTGTGAGGAAGACGCTGGACCCTCAGCTGAGGGGTTTATCAGAGCAGTTTTAGAGACTGCAGGTCTCTGAGCCTTCTGATACAGGGTCTTCTTCATCAGAGATCTTTAAATGACTCAAGTAGAAATCACCCATTTTTCCTTCTGCTCATTCTCTGGACCAGGTTATCCTGGAAGACATGAAGACTCCTGATAGGAGACTCTTCCTTAATAAATATATTTCCAACCTTTATCCTTTCTCAGCTGAGGTCTTGTCCTAGTGGGCTGCCCCGCAGCACTGCCTTAGGCAGATACCGTGGCTCCTAAGGATCAAGTTGATAAATGCTTAGATTGCTTATGGAAGGCTCATTTTGTGGCCACTGTGGACATTTTTACTACTGCATTGATTTCTCGAACCATGGCTATCTTGAACGAACAACTGCCATTAGGGAGGATGTTTCTAAAAAGAACTGGTCGTTCTAGTCAATATCATTGAGGCCAATGCAATACCTTACTGAGGCAGCCTTCAATACTGCCAAGTTTTCTGGAAAGGCTTCAGGCCTCTCTGTAGCCATGCATCACATATTGTGGCTCAAAATTTTATCGGCTGACCAGTCTTCCGAAAAGACTTTGGTGTTCTTTCCTTTTGTGGGAAAACCAACTTTTTGGGCCGGACCTAGGCAAAGATATTATCAGTGCTACTGGAAGCAAAAGTATGTTTTTGCCTCAGATTGCACAGTCTGGCAAGCCTAGGGTTCATACCCTTTAGGCCCTTCCCACCCCAAAGTTCAAACAGACTTTGCAGAACAAGAAGTCTCCTAAGAAGCCTAAGGCTGACAAGCCAATCTATGCATGACTCGGAGTCCTGGTCCATCTCACTACATCTTTTAAAAAATGCATGGGAGTGTTCTGTGATTGACCAGTGGGTTTTGCGGGTCATTTTGAAAGGGTACCACATTGCTCTTAAATCCCTTCCACCTCACTGATTCTTTTTGTCCAGAGTTCCTCGAGATCCAGTTCTAGAGCATTTTTTTTATATAGATGCAACATTTTTCCAGTTGGAGAAACAATTGCTGGTCTCTGTTCCAGCATAGGAATGTTTCACCAGATTTTACTCCAATTTTTTGAAGTATGTCAGCTAATATGTGCTAGCTCCACTCTTTAAGATGGCATTCCTGCTTTCTGTTATTACTGCCGTGTCCAGGAGAATTTGTTGCCTCCCTGAATCTTCAGGATGCCTATCTGTATGTTTCGATTCAACCAGACTATCAGTGCTACCTACTCTTTGCCTTTGGGAACATTAACAGTTCACCGATGTCACTTTCGAACTAACATCTGCACAAAGGATTTTTACGAAGGTCATGGCTACTTTGGCTGCCCATAGCCATGTTCAAGCGATATCCTTCACCACTTACTTAGACAACCTCCTGCTCAAGGCTGCTTCGGAAGCTGTACTTGGCTCACAGATTCAACACTGTGTCCTCATGGGATTGAACCATGTGTTAAGAATCCTCAAGAGACCTCTTTTGAGTCTTTTTTTATCTGTTTCTTTGCGTATCCTGACACTTAGGGTGGCCTTCCTTTAGACCATTGTCTCTGTTTGTAGAGTGGCTGAACTACCAGCTCTTTTTTGTAAACGCCACCCCTTTCCTGATATTTCACCAAAGCAAGATTGTTCTTCATACTCTCGGATAGTCACATCGATTAGGAAATTGTCCCTCCTTCTTTTTGCCTTGATCATTCTGCAGAAGCGGAGCTCCTTGAAATGGTGCATTTTCTTAAAGTGATAGTAATGTTTCACAAAAACAGCAGCTCCAATTAATCTTCATAGTATTTGAGCCATAGAGAGTGTTATTTCAATACTGTCGTAGTTGTAGTTCAAGAGTAACCCCGCCCCTTTTACCTAGTATAAGCCACCTCCCCTCAGATGTGGAATCCAGTCCACAGACCAGACAGCTCACATCAAGGGACAATCTTCTTAGTGTGAGAACAATGACAACCCTGCCCCCCTTGACAGGTTTTTCAGCTTTTTACCTTATCTTAATTGAAGATTGTCCCTCTCTGCAATCTACCTGGACACTCCCTGCTGCTCTAAGCTGAGTAGTGTTACTTCAGTAAAAGGGGCAGGAGGGGGGTATTTTATCATTCAATTACTTTTGAACTACAACTCTGACAGTACTGAAATAACACTCTCCATGGCCCATATACTATGAAGATTAATTAGAGCTGCTTTTATTGTGAAACATTACTATCCCTTTAAGTACAATATTCATCTCATGCAGGATATTAAATTCTCTTTTTCTCATTCCTGAGGGGCCCTGAGTGTGCCAGGCTGCCTCCATGATAACAATTGCATCTTGGATCAAGGACACTATCAGGAAGGCTTATGTTCCCAGAATAATGTCATACTCTACCACATCTGTGGGCTGCTCCTGTGTCCAAACAATCAGGCCTCTGCTGAACAGCTGTGTAAGTCAGCCACCTGGTTGTCTTTACATACCTTTACTAAACATTACAGTATCAATGTCCTGGCCTTGGCTGAGACCAGTTTTGGCTGGAAGGTCCTTCAGGCAGTAGTGCTTGTTTAGGGAATTATTTTCTAGCTTTCTTCACTTTGCAGAGTTCTGAACCCTGTTGGTTCTTGTTCAGTTTGGTGGTGTCAGATGATAACTGAAGTTTAAATGGTATAGGTTATTCCAGTGGTATATCAGTTTCCAGTGGAGGATTTTTCTCTTTTGCCTCTCAGGAATTGTGGTGGATGCTTTGGTAAATCCCCATGGTTCTTGTGTTTCCTACTGGACTTAAGATAAAAGAGGATTTTAGTGACGTTACTGTTAAATCCTCTTCTCATAGTCCGTGTGAAACACAGGAAAAACCCATGTGGTTTAAGTCCCTGGCAGAGGGGTCCTCTTGGAGTTGTCTTTCTACTTCTTTGCTAAACTGAGGGGTGGATGTAAAGTTGGAGGGAAAGAAGGGAGTCTCTGCCTTAAAGGCTCTGCCATTTTGAAAATACCCTGCACTCTGGAGGAGGGGAATTTTGCCCCATGGTTCCTAGAATTTTACCCCATGGATCCTGCATTCCACAGGGGTTAAGAGAAAAAGGAGTTCATTAAATTCATCTTCTAAATATTTTTATACCTATGTTTTTCAGGCCACGGCCCTGGGAATTGCAGAGTATTCATCAGATGAGAGCAGTATGCCTGCTGGGGGCTGGAACCTTCCAGTAAGTGATGACAGAGAGATCATCTCTCCCGCTGGTAAGTCTGCAAGCGAGTGGGTGAGAACAGCGCAGGTCCTGCTGCAGACACCTGAGAAGAAACTGGACAAGGCTTGCAAGACTCCAGAAGATTCTGCCAAAAAGAGAAAACGCTTTCTTAGGTTTGTGTTACTGCTTTCTCTATAGTCTTACTTTATAACTTTTAACCCTTTGAGTGCCAAGTGGCACTCTTAGGGTTACTCTCTTTTTTTTTTTTTTGGCATGAATTTATCTTATCAAGGTCAATTTATTCTACTTATGTTTTTGCAACTCAAATCAAACTGTGTCTCTCTAGTCTTTTGTTCTCAGGCAAATCCTTGGTAAGATTAATAATCATTATTATTATTATGGGCTAAAGTAGAATTTGTCGACATAGCCCTATCTCTGAGCTTTTCCTAGTAGAAGCACATGTAGCTGTACATTGGTTTTACAACAGGGGTTATGCTGTATGTTAGTGCTGGCCATTCTATCAATACCAGCATGTAGGGAAATGAATTCCTCAGAATGGAACATCCATAGGCAATTAATCAGTGTCAGTTTTGTGTTTTCAATAAACTACAACTATGCATTTGTAGAGCAGAGGATGCTTGTTTGTGCTGGATTGCCTGCAGTAATGGTATGAGACATCCAGACCAGGCATGAGATGCATTAAAATGAAATAAGTCGCTCCAGTATGATGCACTCTACAATTCCTATGTTATTATTTGGAGCATATGCAATTAGATTTCTGCAACCTGAAATGGGCACTTTCACTAGAAAAATGTCTCCCACCTTAGTACATCTTGCTTTCCCTCCATTCTTCTTCCTTAAAAGGCTCTCTGGAAGTGGAGACTCCCTTCCTGCTCCACTTTACCCCATTAGATATGCTCAGTTAAGTTAGTGACCTCAAAGATTGTGCATCAGGACAAAGATTTGCATACTTAGCAACCCCCTGTAGGCCTCCTTGATGGATATGGACCAGAGTACAGCCTGTTACAGGACCTGGGTGTCTGTCCCTCTCAGCCATTTTCCTATCCCCTCTGTCTGATCACTAGTTCTATATATGGGTATTCATAGAATTCTAAGCCTTTTGGTATCACTAATATGACTATATTTCAACTAGGGGAAGAAGAGGGTAAAAAAAAGGAGGGAGTGGAATTTTTGGAGAGAAAGGGCTAAAGGGGAGAAGAAAGTAAAGTGGAAGGAAAAAGAAGAGGAAGAAATTAAAGATGAGGAATAAAGGTAAGGGGGAGTGGGAGAGAGAGCAATAATAGGAGTGCTTTGGGGTCAGAGATGGGCAACAGGGTGGAGAGATATGAGGGGTAATATATAGTGAGGGGGTGAGGGTGCAGTGTGGGGGAGAGGACAGGGCATCACACATGATATTGACCCTTTTACATACCAGAAAAAAGTCCAGTGGCTGGACATCCTTCTGGCACTGAAAAGGTTAAACAACAAACACCTCAATGAGACTGCAGCCCCTTTTTTTAACCCCCTCTATTAAAGGGATAGTAATTGTTCTTCATAACCAATTTTAATCTTGTAGACATTCAAAATATGAATAGAATGCACTATGTCCCATGTCTCAAACCTTTACAATTTGAGCAATCAAAGCATCTAAAGTTCCCCCCTCCCGCCCCTTTCAGAGATGTCCGCACTCTAGCAGACAGAAGCTGATACCGGTACTGGAGGAAGCTCTTCAGCAGAGCCGGAATAGTGATATATAGAAAGAAATACTTCATTGGAATGGTCTACAAAGTGTGCCTGGTTTGCAAGCACTCCCTCCCCTTTTTACCACATCAGAGCTGGTCCCGGGGACCTGTTGGTTCGTCTGCAGAGCCAAAATAGCACTGGATACAAAGAGAATCTTCATGAGAACGCTCTACAAGGTGTGTCTGGTTTGAAGTTCTTGGTCTCTCACATTTGTGGTTTAGCAGTTTATTTGTCCCCAAATTGTAGAAGTTTATTTGCCATGCTAGTGGGGATTAGAGTGCACTGTCACCTTCTGTTATCCTCAAGCTCTCCTTTTTTTTCCATGAAAGGCATGTTTTTTCTTAACAACACCCTCCCCCAAAGTATGGGTTTTGCACCCAGGGTGCCTACTCCTTCCCCTGAAACACAAACAAGCTTGGGTAGACATGAAGCCTGCCCAAAAGCCTTCAGCTGTCAAGTGTACCTCTGCATTACTAGCAGGGGTCTGGACTGCAACAATATGTGGACTTTCCCCATGAAGGACCAGTGGGTTTCCCAGTGAATCATAGAAGGATATCTTATAGATTTCATATGCCTTCTCCACATCACTCCTTCATTTCCTGCATTCCTCTTTTTACAATGAGGGACTGTCTATTTTTAGACTTGATTTCTTTCCTGGTTTACATGCAAGTCTTGGTACCTGTTTCCATACTTTTCATAGTTGCCAAAATAAGGATGCGTATCTTCATTTATCCATTGATGCAGATCATCAGTGTTTCCTTTGGTTTGCCTTCCATACTGTCATTTTGAATTCTCCACCCTTCGTTTTCTGCTGTCATCTGCTACTCTGGGTTTTCACAATGACTTTGCATCCTTGGCTGCTGACATTCGGTCCCTACGGATTTCTCTTACTCATTGTCGGAATGACTTCAGCAGATGCTTATTGCATTCAGACTTGTGTGTTCATTCTGACACAATAGGTTGTTTACTCCTTTTCAAGTAATTCTCTCTGGTTCCGTCCCAGGTCCTTCTCTTCTTGGCATGAGATTGGAGACACTACAGGGAAAGTCATACTTCGCCAGTCAGCAATGGTGCAGGAGAACATATAGATGTTGGAGTATCTGCCTTGGAGATGGCTCCCTTTTTCCAGTTCCACACTCAGTAACTGCAGCTAGAGATTCTCAGGAACTGGCCCTGGCAGCTGTGTCATCTCTTCTATAACATGCGTCTCTCCTACCGGACAAAGTCAGTTCTTAGTGATGGCTTCATATATCCCATCGTCTTCGGGACAGCCATTGGTCATTCTGAGTTGGGTGATGGATGCCAACCTGGGGAGACTTCTTGACCCCTCCGACAACTCAGGTCCCTTGGACCAAGATAACGTGTCTTCTGACCCTCAATGTGCTGGAGCTCCAGGCGATTCATCAAGCTCTGCTTCATTGGTCTGTCTCTCTAGGGCTTGCCTGTGCGGAATCCATTTGATAGTGCAACAATGGTGGCTTATATAAACTGTCAAAGAGAGACCAGGAGTACAGCTGCATGGTCAGAAGTTAGCTGATTCGCACTTGAGCAGTAGGTCACTTCTCATTCCAGGGATAGACAACATAGTGGCAGATTTTCTCAGCCATAAACAGATGGATCCCAGGAATCGGGAACTCAGCCAGGTTGTGTTCAGCTCCATAGTTAATCTGTGTCATTTTCCAAACGTGGATCTAATAAACTCTCGGTTGATTTGTAAGATCCTCCTGGTTTGCTTCAGATGCCTAACCTTCTTGCTCTTGCTGTGGATGCAGTGTTCATTCCGTGGCAGTTTTGCCTAGAGCATGTGTTTCTGTCATTCCCCTTTGATTACCATGGTATTGAGAACAGGCAGAATGAGGAAGACTCATGTGAATCTGATTGCCTTATGCTAACTCCAGCAGGCCTTGTTCTTGGTTATTTTCCATCTACTCTTAACTAAGCAGTTTCGGCTTCCACTCCTTCTGTATTGCTTTACACTGGGTCCTCTGTGTCTCTCAGAGATGGAGAAGTTGAGTTTAATGGCTTTACTCTTGAACTCAGCATCCTGAAGGAAAAGGGTTTCTTTCTTTCTGTCACTGCCACTTTGATGAAGGCTTGCAAACCAGTATCATTCAAGGTGTATGACAGAGTATGGTCCTTGTTCTACAAGTGTCACGAAGACAGGAGTTGCGACTTCATCTTTTTCATCTTCAGGTTATCTTAGTCTTTCTCAAGGATGACTTCCAGTAAGGGCTTAGTCTTTGCTCTATTAAGGTCCAGATTTATCTGTGTTTCCCCTCCTAATATTCCCGGAGGATATTCAGGGTTCACTGGACTTTTCTCCCAAGCAATAGCTCAAAGGAGGAGAAGCCTATGAACTCCTGAGGCACCTCCCGTGACGCGAACAGGAGGTGTGGAAGGTACCACACCCTTCTCTGTGTGACTCAGTGAAGAACCGGAGCATCTGTTTTAAGGTTCCATTGAACCTTTCACAGAGACCGTTGGTTTGGGGGTGGTATGCAGTGGTGTGTAGGGGCTGCACCTCGCCTGACTTTCAAACTGGCTGTAGCAGATCTGAGGTAAATTGGATGCCCTGGTTCGATAGTACCTCATTAGGCAATCCTGCCCGGATGAAGATCTGGACCAGGGCTTCAGCAACTGTCTCCCTGGTGATGTTGGGTAGGGTGACCGCTTCAGGTAGCAGGTGGCAAAGTTCACCACGGTCAATATGAACTTCCCTGTGTGGCGGAGCCTGGCTAAGGGCTCCCACTATGTCGATCATCACCCTTTAAAATGGTTCCTTATGAGGGGTTCTGGGGGCCTGTCCCCTCTTTTCCCGACCCGCTGACATGTCACAGGTTCAGCAAAAGGTGCAACATCCCAGAAGAAGGCTCTGGTGAGCGATACTCCATGTGTCGGACCCCAGTGTGTCCAGCCAGGGGCACCTCATGAGCCAGAGCATTCTGGGCAGCCAGGTGTTGGGAGGGAACTAGGAACTGGGTTCTGGGAACCTCTATGGAACCAAAACAGGGGGCTACTGTCAGTCTATATAATAACCCATCCTCCCATAGAAATGTCTCACCACTAAGGCCAGTGTCGCCCTTCTCAGCCTTCTGCCTATACTCTGCTTAGATAAAATCAGCAGACACAGCTGCACGGATTTCCGAGGGGGGAGAGCTGTCCACTGTAGGGGGGGGGGGCAGACATCTTGTCTTATTGGAATTTGCCGGCCTCTGGTTCGAGTAAGAACTTGGCATTCTGCAGTGGGAGCTCCGATGACAAATTGGCTATGCAGATAGCCCAGATCATTGCCAAGCAGTACAGTGAATGGTAGATTGGGCATTGCTCCTACAGTCTTGTATCCACAGCCCAAGCCCCAATCCAGGAAAACCTTGCCCCCAGCAAAACATGCACCTCCACCTCCTGATCCATGTGGTGACAAGGTGCAAGGCGCCGTGGCTGGCCCCTGTGTCTCTCATCTTTTCTGTGGTGTGTCCGTTGAGTTGGACCGGCTGGACATGGTGCCAGCGATTATCCATTATGGGCACCTAAACCAGGGCTAACTTGTGATAATATCCCCAATCTATGTGCTCGTCCCCGGGCCAAGTGATTTCTACCGGGGCCGGTTTGTCACACAATGGGCCAGCCGGGGCAGGGGCCGTCCGGAGGGTGTGGGAGCCCCAAAACAGTAGGGGGCCAGATGTGAAGAGGGGCCTGCTCGGGTCAACAGGCACTGGATCCTCAGATGTCCCCACTGATGACAGCTGTAACACTCAAAACCAGAAGGGTTAGGCTGGTGGGCCACCAGGGGTCCCCGAAATATAGCCGGTGGGGCCGTGCAGGTCAAAGGAGCTAGCCCAGTTGAGGGTCGGGTAACCAGAGAGCTGGAAGAAGGGGTGGCTAGATCATGGACAGTAGCCAATAGTGGCGCTAGCCGAATGGTTTCCTCAAACTTGTACGCCAGCTGGGCGACTGTTGTAAGAGTGTGGGGCTTCTGGTCCTGGACCCAGTTTTGAATATCTGTGGGATGTTATGGAAAACTTCTCCAGCAAGATTTGCTGGCAGCATGCCTCGAAAGATGTGGCTCCGTATCCTTGGCACGAGTTTCTGCAGGCCCTGTCCATTGTGTATGCCCACTCCGTGTGGGTGTGTTTAGGCTGTCATCAGGCTTCCCGGAACCACAGGCAGTAAGTGTCCCACATAATGGCATGTCTGGCCAACAAGCACCACTTTACGTCTGGGTAATCAAAGCTCTAGGCGTCCAGGATAGTTCGATAACGGGCAGCTACCCATCCCGCGAGCTTTCCCACAAGCACTGCGACCTACTTTTGAGGGTCTATGTGGTAGAGGCAACATTGTCTCTCAGAATCCTGTAGGAAGCCATCAGTGTGCCCCGTGGGCATGCTAGCTATTTCCCCAATTCTCCAGGTTACTCTAGGGAAAATTCACTAGAATAACCTGGAGAATTGGGGAACTAGCTAGCATGCCCACATGACATAAGCTCACAAAAGCCCTGTCATTGCTCTCCTTTTTTCATGCCTCCTAAGCAAGTAATTTCTTAATAGTCATCTGACAACACTGGTGAAGCGGGATCAAGACCTGCATATATATAAGATTTTGTGTGCCTAATATAACCTTTTAAGGACCAGAGTGCGCAATGGATTGCTTTGGTCTGATTGAACTGGAGCATATATAGGGAGAAAACTGGACTGTCTGGTTGTTTACAACCGGATTGGACAGTTTCCAGTGACCAAACCACCTTTACATTGGGGTGAACAAATTCCAGGAGCTAGGGAGCTGGTTTCCTAAAAATGTTGACTCCTAAAATGTTGGGGATATTTTATATACCTATATGTACACACTATTCTACTCTTCGCTGGCTACTAAACTCTTGGCTCTTTAAATATGTTTAGGCCCAAAGTATTTAAAACTTTTTGTTCACCCCGTCATACATTATTTGAAAATATTTTGTGTAGTATAAATTCCAGAATGCTACTGGATTTCATTTTTATTTTTAGATCATTTTTGTTTGCATTGGTTACTTTATTCCTTCCTGTTTGCAAATTGGTTACATTCCATGACTATTTCTGTTACAGTTGTTTTTCTGGCAGCCGTTATTCTCTGAATCATATATCACTTATTTCTGAGATTGTGTTTTTTTGGGGTGAATTTCACATACTGCTCAAATTCCAGTACGGGAAGCTGACCAGCTCTGTTCTTAACTGTTAAATAGTTTATGAGCTGAGCTGTTGGTGACTTTTTCAGATCAAGTAACGTTGTTATTGAAACTGCTTAAATGCAAAGCATCAAAAAAAATCACTTACTGTATGGGATGAAGAGGGGGAAGAAAGCAAGAGTAGTATTTACATCACATCTGCATCAGTGTTACAAGAATGGAATGTTACAAGAATGGAGTAGTGAAGTCACTCAGGAGTCATCCACACAGTTTTAGGAGCTTTGGGTCTACCAATGAGTATAAGCAAAAAGCAGAAAGTGAATCTAGAACCTGTTTACATATGAGGCGTAAGGAAGCTGCATTGAAAATCAGGGATGGGAAATGTAAGGCTCTTCAGCTGCTGCTATACAACAACTCTCCTCCTTCTGTTTCATGGAATTATGGGAGTTCTAATCTGGCACCAGTTGGAGTGCCTCATGTTTTCCACCATTATTGTAGATACATCAGTGGTTCTGAAACAAGTTCTGAAGAAACATTGGGGCATATGTTTTAAGCATTGTTGGGCAACCTGAGTCTTCAGCTGTTCAGGATTATAATTCCCATCATCCCTAGCAAGCCATTGCCTAAGAACAATGGAAATTGTAGTCTGGAAGAGCTAGAGGGCCTCAAGTTGCCCACCGCTGATCTAAAAGCAGAAATGGAGCAATTCTGGGGCAAATGAACCACACCCAAGGGAACCAGTAATAATTCCCCAAATGTCCATTGGTTTAAATGGGGCTTTTAAAGGGATAGTAAACCCATCTAAAAAGTACTAGCTCAATCTTATCTTAGATATAATAAAAAGAGATTACCTGAGGTTATTCCTATGTCTCAAACCTTTATGGTTTGAGAGATATACGAAAATAAAGTTCTCCACTCACTCCCCTTTCTCATACGTCAGCTGTATAGCTGACTGCATGAGATCCTGATCCCGGGACCAGATGGCGAAACAGCAATCTCTAAAAATAAATACTTCATTGGAACGGTCTCCAACATGTGCCTGGTTTGCAAGCACACTCTGTAGACCATTTCAATGAAGTATTTGTTTCTAGATATTGCTGTGTCTGCTCTTCTGAAGAGCCGCCATCTGGATGTGCGACCAGAATCTTTCTGACAGCTTTACATCTTGTCAATCAAAAACTGGAGGGAGCGGTGAACTTTATTTTCCTATGTCTCTCAAACCATAAAGATTTGAGAGATAGGAATAACCTCAGATAATCTCTTTATATTATATCTATGACAGAGCTAGCTCTTTTTAGATGGGTTTACTATCCCTTTAACCCTTTGAATGTTAGAGAAGTATCCAGTGCACTGCAAATTAATTACATCAATTGGTTCCCTATAGTGCAGTTGCTTTGTTCCAGATTTGATCCAATTTAAAGACACATTCCCTACAGTAACAGACCAAGATGTATACTTACTGATAGAGGGATGTTCAGGGTATTGCTGTGCAATGTGCTGCTCATCCCTCTGGCAATCAAAGTGTTGAAGGGAATACATACCCAGAAATAAAGTGAAGTCTCACTGCCTTCTGGGGTGCAGAGCTGCATCCTTCTAATTGCATAATCATAATCCCTAAAATAAAGCACAGTCAGCACTGCTATTTTCTCTCTCTTTTTTCTTTTATGACATCATTTGAATATCATCTTACCAAGAATTATATAAAATAAGATTGAGTGGTTTATTTCATGAAGGAGAACTGTGAATGTGGCAGAACTTTAGCTTCTTTAATATTTTGAATTCTTGAGTTATCAATGAAAAGTTGAACTTGTACTCATTGATTTATTAGTGAGCAACCATATACTTGTGGTCACTGTGGCTGAAGTATTAGGAAACTATATGGACCTGAGGTATGGTGCTGTATAAGCTATACCTCACTGCTTACCTTTCTGTCACCTTTCTCTAATATGATAACACCTACAAACATTCCCTCCTATCTTTGATGAATGAAGACCCACTGCATGCACTGCAGAGGACAGCCCTCCATGTTGCAAAGGGGCAGGCTTTGCACTTGTTACTGACAGCTCCTCAGAGGTCAATTTTATAGGTATTTATTAAACCTAGGTTGCAAATACTTGTACACTAGTAGGTTACTTTTCCATAAAATTTGGGTCTGATAAGACGATATAGGAGGTGTTGTTAAAACGTGACAGATCCACTTTAGTGGGGATTTTTATTTGTTACCTGTGTTACACTTGGTTGATTTACGTAGAACTGTACAACTGTTCCTTAGTACATCAGCCTCACTGATCTTTCAACATATAGTCATTTATATGCAGTCACTGATTTCTCAACAAACAGCCATTTACTTGTAGTCATTGATTTTTCTTTGTTCTCCAATGTGGAACACAGGATCCCTGTGGTAATGTCCTCTCCTCTGGAGAGCAGGGCACTTAAAAAAAAAAAAAAAATACAGGCCTCTGGGATGGAGACTCCCAACTTCCCTCCACTTTACCTCTGTCTCTTACTTTCAGTTTCAAGCAACCTTCCCACAGAAGAGGGTGTACAGGCACTGTTCTCTTAGATAAACTTTTTCATTGATATAAATATGGTGCAGTATAATCCTCCCATTAGGTGGGCTCACATTAATTGGTTTCCTTGTTCGTGGATTGTCTAGTTTACATGTTTATTTCAGGACCCTTAACTTGTGGAGTTTATACATCTTTTCCTGACTGTTGAATTTCTATGAAGTTCTTCACTATGCTGCAAATTGGAGTGTGAAGACGGAAGCTGCAGAAGGTCCTGTTTTATGACCCTATTTCACTGGCCCTCCCTGGATTGTAGTGTTTAGATGGTATTGTAGCTTTTATCATTATTACTATGTGTATATTGTATTGTGGGTGCTTTGCTGTAAGGGCTATTAATCCCTTCTATTCCTTATGTCTTCTTTTACACCTTTGGGACATTCTTCCACCTCCTTATGGATTTGAATGCTTTACTTCCCTGAGCTTTCCTATTGAGTGTCTCTTTTTTAAAATTCTTTTTCCAACTTTATTTTCTGTTTCTTTGTCATTGAAATGTTAGCATGACCCCTTTAATTATACACTGTCTTTCTGTGGGACATATCTCTGCCATGTTCATCTCTCGTGGGGCAGAGTGGGCTCATATTGAATCAGATGACGTGTTCTTCATAAAAGTTATATTAGAGACCCTGTCTAGGTCTCTGTAGGGATTCATTTTTTAAACTTCTGAGGAACCACCTTTTGCATGTATTCCAGACTACAACCCCAGAATAATCTGTTTCCTGGTTTTTCTAGGGTAGGAAGGGGTGGTCCTTCAGAAACCATCTTTCGTTTCATTGCACGCATGCTTGCAGAGGCAGGTCTCATCGTCCTTCATGCCTTTTAAACCCCTTTCAGTCAGATAAGTACTTTTATATATTTCTGGGTACACTTCTATTGCTTTTCTGCTGTTTGGACTACTTCTGTCCTCTTTTAGGGGGGGTTCTTTTGGACATGTTAGAACCCAAGGGACACATTGGCAAATCTAAAGCCAAGGATTCTGGGGTCCCCCAAACCCCTTTAACCCATGGCTCCTCATGCCAGACTGGGCTTCCTGGAAGTATTGTGGAACCCTTTGTCCCTCTTGCTCTGCAGCCTCCACTCCATCACTGGGCCCTCATCTGTTTAGCAGGAACCAGTTTATGTTAAGGCTGTTATCTTTTTAGTCTACTCTATCTTCTCTTATGTTCAGGGGGTCTTAAATCCCTGGTCTGGACACTCTCTGCTCCCTTTTAGACCATTGTGTCTCATCTTCGGTGGGTATTCTCGTTGTTGATTCCTCTGTGGAAGAAGGTGGGACTGCAAGTACATGTGTAAGCAGCTGTAGTACTTACTCTTACCACAAAGTAATTAAAATTGTGCTTAAGCATTACCAAAAGACATTGGATAGTGGAGATGTTGTTTCTTATGTGTGGCAAAGTGGCCATTTTTTTTGTTTCACCCCTGTCCCTGAGTAAACAACCACTCCATCAGTGCCAATGTCACATGTCTTTACTTGGCTATTTAAAGCTGGTAGCCAGATAGTAAGGGATAGTGTGTTGGTAGGGTGTGCATTTCATTGAAAGAATGTGTTAAAAGCTGAAATTAAACGTACATTCAACAAGCCAAAGAGTTAAAATTCTGAATCAAACCAACAGCACCATGAGAGACAAATCAATGGGAATTTTAGTTTGCCCCATATGGTGCAGTTGTTTTGCGCCAGAATGCAACCACTGTATAGTGCTAAATATGGCACGAAGTGACTTTGAGAGAACCATGTTCTCATGTGGGCAGAGACTTATGTGCTGGCTTTCTGCCCTTCACCTACCAGGGGTAGACAATGTTGTGGTGAACTGTCTGATTTGCCGATGTCTGGACCCCAGCAATTGTGAGCTCAGAGTGTAGTCACCTCAATAGGACTATAGGTTATCCTTATGGCGGAGTTAATGGCCTCTTGGCTGAACTTACAGATTCCTAACGACTGTGCCAGGTCCTGGGATTCTCTGGCTTACTCTGTAAATATGATGGTAAGTCCATGCATTTACCTCTGTTATAAGTGTTCCTCTGTCATATGTGTTTTCTCTGGTTCTCCTGATTCCCAGGGTGCTAAGGAAAATCAGGATGGAGCAGGCTCATGTCAGTCTGACTGCCCATTCTTGCCCTTTCAGGCCTGTTTTTCAAATCTCCTCAGTCTGTCTGTGGCAGAGCTGTTTTAGCTTCCTCTCTGTCTGGACCTTTTGTGTCATGTTCTGTTGTATTATCCACAGGTTTAGAAGTTGGCTTTGATGGCATGCTACAGGCTCAAAAGCCAGTCTCTTCCAAGACATATGAGAGGGTATGGTCCCTGTTCTATAAGTGCTGTCTTAGTTGTATTAAAGGGATAGTAATAGTTAATTTTAAGTTGATTTAATATTGTAGACATTAAAAAAGGTTAACATCGATGTAAATCTTATCTCTCAAACCTTTATGGTTTGAGAGATATAACTTGCTAAAGTTACCTTTTCCTGGCTGTTTTACTCAAGTTTGCCATCTAGCTGACAGCTGCAGATTCCAGTCACTTGACCAGACAAAGGCTCTTCAGCAGAGCTGAAATCACGCTATCCTATATAATAATTCGCTAAGTTGTGTGTAACGCCCGACATGCTCAGTAGACACTGCTGCGCGTGCGGCAGTCATGCGCAGTAAAGTCTGCCCGCGCCGCGGCTGATACAGAGCTGGGCGCTCCGAAGGAGTGTCCAGCTCTGTATCAGCAGTGGCGCGGGCAGTCTGTGCGTGACTGCCCCGCGACCGGCTGCCAGAGGCACTGTGGCCCATGTAACGGGCTGTTCAACTAGTTTAGAAATAAATAATTCATTGGTACGGTCTAAAAAGTGTGCTTGCAAACCAGGCATTTTGTAGACCGTTCTAAATGAAATATTTGTCTTTAGATATCGTTATATTGGTCGCTGCTGAAGAGCCGCATCTGGTCGCTTGACCAGAATCTGCTTCTGACAGCTTTACAGCTCTTAAAGCAGAAAGGGGAGGGACCAGAGAACTTTATTTTCCTATATATCTCAAACCATAACGGTTTAAGAGATACAAATAAGTGTAAGTACTCTCTTTTAATTGTATCTACTATATAATTAATACTTTTTTTCTGACATTATTATCCCATTAAAGTTCAGATTTCAGCTCTTTCTGTCCTTTTCCAGAGGTGTAGTGTCATATAACCTGATGTGTACACTTTTTTGTTCAAGGGATATATGCATACCTGGGAACTTCCAGTTGAGGGCTACCCGGAGGGGAGTCCTCTGTTCAGCAGGGGGTGTCAAAAATGATGCTAATTGCGTCAAAAAGGGGCGGGGCTTCACGCGGGGGGGTGCTTAACCCTTTGAGCTTTCACTCAAAGGGTTAAAAATGTCACACAGAAGGCTGGGGACGGAGGAACAGCGGGAGAAAGAGTGTAAGTGGGTAGAGTTTCAATAGAAACTCCCCACATCCGGAGGAATCAGCCTCTGCCCCTGAGACCCGGTAAATCTCTGTCAGAACCGGAGTCTCCGGGGCAAATCCGGAGAGTTCCCAGGTATGGATATATGATGCTCTTGGAGTACCTGGTGACATGGAATTGGATTGTCAGGCTAAATACCGATTAAGCCCAGCATGATGCTACATGCTCTCGCATGAGGTGGCTCTCCAGATTTTTTTTTCCTATATTGTTTAGATGATTTGCGTAATGTTTGGGGTGATTGTGACCTAATGAAATATTGTGAGGATGGTATATGTGTGTATTGTACAAAACGAAGTATTTTTTTCTGTGAATACACTTACTGCATGTGATTAGACTGATTAAACACCATGATTGAAACCATGAGTTACAAGTTTGCCCCACTGTTTTAGAGAACAATAGTTTGACACCACAGGGAGTTCTCGGCCCTAGGGAGATTGAATCCACTCATTGTTTGCTCTGGATATTCTCAGCATGGTTTCAGTTGAGTTAATTCAAGGTTGGAGATTGATGTCAGTCTCCTGAGTGGCTGATTTGGATCTCCCAGGTAAGACTGCCCTCAGAAGTGGGGGGATAAATATTGGAGATTTGGGCTTTGTCAATGAAGGCAGTCGGTTCAATCAGGTAGTTCCAGTGGGGTGGGTGCAAGCCTAGGCTGCATTCAGATGCCCTGTTTCCATCTTGTTGTCGAATGCTGTGCTGTTGCTGTGATGTTCGTGATGCTTCAATAAAATTGTGTTGCACTATTCTCCTGCCTGATCTGCTTCATTGTTTTGGCAGCAAAGAACCCAGGACAGAGCACCTATAGTTAAGAACAGGGGTCCTTCTATTCAAAGGATGGCTCATGCCTGCCCTGTCTTTTGGGATCCCACTCCTCAGTGGGACTTGAACCTGCTTTTGGTTGTTCTTCAGAAAACTCTTTTTGAGCCCTAGTCTTTGGTTTCCCTGGATTTCTTGACACTCAAGGCTGACTTCTCTTGGCTATTTTGTCAGTTCAGTGGGTGGCTGAACTTCTGGTTCCAAGAACTACCATGGGGCTCCTCCCTAAAGGTTGTTTCTGAGTTTCACACCTAGCAAGAGATAGCTCTTTGTTTTCTCTGTCCAGCTCCATATAAAGAATGGGAGCAGGCATTTAATCTCTTTGATATTGTTAGGTGCTTGAAATACTATGCTCATCACATGCAGCCTTTTTGGAAATCTGATTAGCTTCTAGTCATCTCTAAGGGCCCCCGTGTGGGCCAGGCTGCGTCTAAGGTGACAGTGGCTGCTTGTATCAAGGCCACTATTCAGCAAAAATGTGATCTCTGAAGGAAGCCTGTGCCCTTTCATTTCACAGCACATTCCACCATATTGTTGGGCACATCTTAGGCCTATGAGAATCAGACCACTGCTGAACAGTTGTTTAAGGTGGGGACTTGATCATCCCTACTCACATTTTTCAAACACTTACGTGCTAATGTGTTGGCTATGGCTGAAGCTAGCTTTGACCATAAGGTTCTATAGGCCACTGTGCTCTGTAAGAGTCCTTCCTGATTTTGTTTTAGCCAGTAACATATTGTTTTCTGTTCTTTGGTTTGTAATGTTGGTGTCTGGAATCTTGGTATGTACCCAATATTTCTGTGTTCCACATATGACGTAAAATAAAGGGGGAGGTGGGTTGTACATACCGTAATTCCTCTTAGTCCATGTGGAACACAGGACTTCCCTCCTGGATTAAAAACAATGATTTGAGTCCCAGGTATGGGGGTCCTCTTGGGTTCACTGGTACAGGGGATTCCCTTTCTTGCTTGACTTATGTTTATTTGTTTCATCTTTGCTGTACTTTAAAATTGAGTATATGCAGATGGGGATAAAGTTGTGCAGGCTGTGAGTCTCTGCTTAACAGATCTTTATTGTCTAAGTGCCCTGCCCTTCTGGAGGAGAGAAGGTTCCCCCTCATGGCTCCTGTGTTCAGTGTGGTTTAAGGGGAAAGGATTTATCACTAAGTACACAAAAGTCCCCTTTTATGTGAATAAAAGGCTAAAAGATAAAACACAGGTGTGTTTAATTTGCTTCACTTAACATCTTGAAGACCAGTTTATTGTGTAGTGCATTGTGGAGAAATATATTGCAAATCCCCCAGTCTCTTAAGGGGTTAACATGCTACTGCAATATCTTATTGTTGTCCTATTAGGCACTGCCCCTTTATTTATGTAACAATATTTCATGTAATATACACACTATTTTATGATACATTTCTTGTTGCATATTTGCACAATAAATCAACTTTGTAGATGCAGTTTGTACAGTGTTATCTGTGAGTTATTGAGACCACCACTAAGATTTAAGTTGTGATTTTATTTTCTTATCCATGGTTTTTTATTTGGATCTCTTCATGATTAATAATACTTGCTGTAGTCAGTCCAACCTCTCTTTGCTTGTGTTTTCTTGCGTCAGGACCTGATATTAATGATGTGCGATGTAGACTTCAGAGATAACTCATACTACTCCTGGCAATTCTAGTTGTTTTTTTTTTAATAAGGATTCTCTAGATTCACATTCTTTCTTTTTTCTTCAACTTGGAAGACACCCAAGTGTTTATCCACTTATTTATCACTTATCTGGTATATGCCGTATTTGATTATAATATTATTTTATAGAAAATAGAATGTAAAAGCCAATGGAAACTGTATGCAGTTCAGAAACAAGCTGTACTAACATTATTACTTCAGTGCTTCCAAATTCTTTGAGTTTGTTGGGGGGGTTTCCCGTAGAACTGGGCCATTCCGTTTGTGGCCTACAGCTCCAAAGGGCATTAGGCAGCCAGCAGTCTGCCCAAGAACTCTATAACTTTCAAGATATTACATCATTTTTTCCCGGTGTTCCAATATAGCTTGCAAGTACCATGGGAAGGTGACAGCCCTTTTAAGTAGGCAGGAACAATTCAGCCCTGGGGGAATACCTTGTGTGCTATGTTTTTTTTTTCCCTGGGGAAGCCTCTCTCAGGCCTCTTCTTTTTCAATTGTGATCTGAAGTCTGAAAAAAAAAAAAGGGGGTGAGCAGCCCTTTGAGTGCCTTCTGGAGCTCCTCCATAACTCCTGCACTCATTTTGGTTTATCATTTCTTTCTGTTCTGAGTCTTTGGAGCATTTTGGTTTTCTGTGGTGTTTTATCCTTTCCTTGCCATGGTATGTTGATTTGGGGATATGTCTTTGCAATTTCCTTTGAAATGATGTGCTTTCTATTACTTCTTTGGTTGCCTGTGTTTCACTACTTTTTATTTTTTCGTTTTAAGAGCGCTTTACCACATAGCCGCAATGCTCCATTGATCTCTATGGGACAGTTTAACGTCTTCTTCTTGTCTGCCCTTGCCCTATACTCTGGTGACATCCTCAGTGTCTTGGGGGGCTCAGAGGGATTTGGGCACTGTTTTTGGGGTACTCTATGAGGAAAACGACTTATCCCATGAACGCCTGTTTCGCCGGCTGTTTCTTGATTGGCTCCCAGTTCGGTCACCATTTTCTTTTCTCCTCACATGAGTATCCTGTGCAGGGCTTGGTTTTCTCTGCTCTCCTCCTCAGGTTAACCCTTCGGTTGCCAGATAAGTTTATTTTAACCTTTTCTGGGGCAATTCCTTAATCAGGGACACAGTATTTGGTGCTTCCTTTTACTGTTTGACACTTTATCTCCTGTTAGGATGTCAGATGCGTTGGGACATGGGACAAGGCTAAGGATTCAGGGGCGTCTTTGACCCCCATTACATACTGTTCCTCATGTCAGACAGGGCTTCCCAAAGAATACTCAGGTCATTTATGCCCTTCATGTGCTGTGGCCCCTGCCTCTCCCCCAGGGCCTTCCAGCCATGAACAAGAGCCACACTGGGTCAAGGTCTTAAGTCCTCTATGGCACAGTTTCCTCTTTCTCTTCAGCGGGTTCTTCAGTCTTGTAAATCTCCCACTTCCTTTAGGTATGCTGGCCCTAAGGCACCTGGCATTCCTCACTTATTTAGTTCCTCTGAGGAGGAATCGCTGGAAGATTGAGGATGGTGTGTGTTCAGATGGGGTTTCTTCCCAATTTTATGGTGCCCCCTTTGGAGCTGACCCTGAACCCTCTGCGTAGGATCTTATTGAGGTGTTTTTAAAAACCTTAAACGTTCCTACTGCTACTGTAGAACCACAGTGTACTTCTGATGTTTTTCAAAGATGCAAGAAGTCTTGCACTGTTTTTCTGCCTAATCCCACTCTAGATCAGATCATACTAGATGAGTGGAAGAACCCTTATAAGCATTTATCCCAAGCTGTATCCATTTTCAGAAGTGGCCTTGGCTTAGTGGGCTACACCTCCTGAGGTTGTTTCCCCTATTTCCAGACTTTCCAAATCCACTGCATTACCTGTAGAGGATGATTCAGCTCTTAAGGACTTAACGGATAGTAAGCTTGAAGCTATTTTAAAGACTACCTTCATGGCCATAGGCGTGTCATTGTTACCTACCTTGGCTTCTGCATGGGTTAATAGAACCATTGCTGTTTGGATTGAACAGCTGACTGACGCTGTCCGTAAGGGTACCCCTAAAGCAGATCTTTTGGCGCTTTTGGCTAATATGTCTTTGGCTCAGCACTATGTTACTGATGCCCTGTTTGTTATCGTTAAGCTTGAGGCGAAGGCTTCTGCCTTTTCTGTAGCTGGTAGGCTCTCACTATGGCTTAAGATCTGGTCTGCTGACCTGATCTCTAAAAAATCACTGGTTTCTCTTCCTTTTTCAGGGTACATCTCTTTTTGGCCCTGAATTGAAGAACATCATTCGCGAGGCTACCGGGGGCAAGAGTACCTTGTTACCCTTGGTCCCTAAGCGCCATCCTCAGGCACGGAGACATCGTCCTTTTCATGCCCTCCAGCGTGAAGCGCACAAGCCAAGTCTGGCGGTACCTCTGGCACCACAATCCTAGCTCAAGCAGCAGTGGAGGCCTAACGCACCTCCACCAAGCCCAACTCACTAAATCTTCTTCGGCATGACTAGCCGAACCCTGGTCTGTACGCACCTGTGGTTGGTCGCCTGCAACACTTTTTGAGTGCTTGGACAGGCCCTATTGTAGGTCAGTGGGTATTACAAGGGGTTTCCATAGGTTACAGGATTCCCTTTAAATCCCTGTCTCCCTTCAGGTTTTTCCCTTCCCGCTCCCCTCAGGGATTGGAAAAGCTCAGGCTTTTCTGTGAGGAGGTTCAGGCTCTTTTGGACAAGGGAGTCCTGGAACAGGTCCTCCAGACGGAGATAAGGTCTGTTTTTTGTTTTTTTTTTCTATTCCAACCTGTTTGTAGTTTCCAAGAAGGATGGCAATTGCCATCCTATTCTGGACCTAAAGGCTCTCAACTTGTTTGTGATCTAAACTCACTACAAACAAAAGTCCTTATGCTCAATCATGGCAGTGATGGTCCAGGAGAATTTCTGGCCTCTTTGGAAGTACAGGATGCTTACCGGCACATCCTTGTTCATTTGGACAATCGAAAGTACCTCAAATTCATTTGCAACATGGGACACTTCCAGTTCTGAGCTCTTCCCTTTGGGCTCACCATTGCCCCTCAGGTTTTCAGTTGGGTCTTAGGGCCCTGATTGCCTTTCCACACACAAAGAATATTCAGGTGACTCCTTACATAGATGACCCTGTCCTGAAGGCTCCTTCCAGGGAGCTACTGGACCGCCAGGTCTAGGATTGCATTCAGGTCCTCCTTCACACAAATGGATCCTGAATATGGACACGTCTGATCTGGTTCCCTTCCATAACCTAATTTTTCTCGGCCTTAGGTTCAACACTATACAGTGTATGGTCTATCTGACGGAGGACTTGATTCAGCAGCTCACTCATAAGGTGTCGGGCGCTCTGGATTGCTCATCTCCTCCAACAAGGAAGTTCTCTTCTCTGGTGAGAAAGATGATATGCACCATGGAAGCAGTGCCATATGCTATGGCCCATGCAAGGGAGCTTCAGAAGTTTGTGGTCCGGGTCTGCAGGGGGAACTCTGAGCTCTTGGATCTACCAATCTCTCTTCCTGTGGACGTGGAAATGAGTCTCCATTGGTGGTTGGACCTCTCCAACCTAATGAAAGGGAGACCGTCCATGATCCCTTACTGGACCATTGTGACAATGGACTCCAGCCTGATAGGTTGGGGTGCAGTCGTGGGTCACCTGAGTGTTCAAGGTCATTGGTCAATGGAGGAGACCCTTCTTGCCATTTACTCAGAGCGATTTTTCACTCTCTGAGGTATTGGTCCTCTAACCTAATGGGATGCCCGGTCCACGTCCGGTTCAACAACTCTACGTCCATAGCTTACATCAACAAGCAGGGTGGCACCAGAAGTCCCGCTGCTTGGTCCGAACTGAAGCCTGTTTTAGCTTGGGCAGAAGAGCATGTGCCTGCCATCTCCCCTGTGCACATCTCAGGCATAGAAAACATCCTGGCAGACTTTCTCAGTCACCACACTGTGAACTCAGGGGAATGGGAGCTCCACCCAGAGGTGTTTGCTTTCCTGGTGGAGAGATGGGGCCTTCCTCACATCGACATGATGGCCACAAAGGACAACCGGAAGGTTCAGTTGTTTTGCTCCCACTGGACAGATCCTCTGGCATTTGCAGAGGATTCCCTGTTGATTCCTTGGCATTCTTATCTGGCCTACATCTTTCCTCCTTTTCCCCTCCTTCCCAGGGCACTGCGGAAGACTGACTGCTTCTTATTGGACCAGACAACCTCAGTTTCCAGAGTTGTTGGCTCTGTCTGTTTACGACCTGTTTCTTCTGCCAAGCAGACCGGATCTTGAGGAAAAAGGGCTTTTCCCCTGAGGTGGTCTCTACTATGATTCAGGAAACCAGTTTCCTCTAAGGCCTGCCACAGGGTTTGGTCTATTTTCCATGCTTGGTGTGTGGACAGGGATCTGTTCTCACAGGAATTTGATCTCCTTTTTACAGGATGGTACGAACAAGGGCCTTGGCCTTGTTCCTTGAAGGTTCAGACCACTACTCTCTCTCTTTTTTTTCTTTTTTTTTTTTTTTTTTTTTTTTGGAAGCGCATAGCCATTGCTGGATGTCAGAGTCTTCTTTCATGGGGGTGCTCATGCCTTTCCTGCCTTTAAGGCTCCCACTCCTCAATGGGACCTTAACCTGGTATTGAGGGTCTTGCCCTTTTAGGTATTTGTCTACCATTCCATTACGTATTTTGAAATGGAAGATGGCACTTTCTTTTGCTTGTGGTCCCTATCTACAGAGTAGCTGATTGCAGGCTCTGTCCTACAAACAGCCTTTCCTAGTGTTTCACATGGATAAGACTGTCCTTTGTACCTCCCAGGAATTTCTTCCTGAGGTGGTCTCTGAGTTCCACTTTGATCAGGAGATTTGTTGTACCTTCACTATGTCCTGACCCAAATCTGACAAAGCGATGAGTCTGTCCGTCAGACTGATGCACTTTGTGTCATCCCGAGGGTCCCAGGGTTGGAAAGCAAACATCCGAGGTGTGGATCAAGTCTACCATTCGCAAGGCCTATGAACTGAGGAAGAACCCTGTCCCCTTTTGCATCTCAAAGCATTCCACCAAGTCTGTTGGGGCCTCCCGGGCCTACAAGAGTCAGGCCTCTGCTGATCAGCTGTGCAAAGCGACCACGTGGTCTTCTGTGCACACCTTTGTCAAATACTACCGTGTTGATGTTCTGGCTTCAGCTGAAGCTAGCTTTGGCAGCAAAGTCCTGGAGGCAGCTCTGCCTGTCTAGGACTTTAGTTCCTGCGTCTTAGAGATATTTACCTGTTGAGCCCTGTTGGCTCTTGTTCTGTGTGCTGTGTTTCCAGTTATACTGGTGTGCTGTGTTACAGTTCAGTGTCCGTTTGGGCTATTCCGTACTTTGATTAGTCCATGGGAGCTCTGGGATCATGGGGAGTGGCACTTGGTCCTTGCCTTCTTTTCCAACCAATGTTGGTACATCCCATGGTACCTGTAAGCTATATTGGACGAAAGAGAAAAGAGGATTTTAGTCTTACCTGTTAAATCCTTTTCTCTTAGTCCATATAGCTTACAGGTCTCCCACCCTGTCAAGAGACCATGCTTGGTATCCTGTGGCTGGACGTGGGAGTCCATTTTGTGTTTATGCTCACAGGAGTTTTCCTCTTTTTCCTTCTTGCAATCTAGCTAGGTAGGTTTATTGCCTCAAATCCATCTGGAGAGGGGAGTGGCTAGTAGCCATCTTGGAGGAGAGGAAGGCTCCACCCTGCACTTCTCTCAAGAATTGTTCCTGCCTACTTAACAGGGCTGTCATGCTCCCAGGTCTGTTGGGGCCTCCCAGGCCTACAAGAGTCAGGCCTCTGCTGATCAGCTGTGCAAGGCGACCACGTGGTCTTCTGTGCACACCTTTCTCAAACACTACCGTGTTGATGTTCTGGCTTCAGCTGAAGCTAGCTTTGGCAGCAAAGTCCAGGAGGCAGCTCTGCCTGTCTAGGACTTTAGTTCCTGCGTCTTAGAGATATTTACCTGTTGAGCCCTGTTGGCTCTTGTTCTGTGTGCTGTTTTTCCAGTTATACTGGTGTGCTGTGTTACAGTTCAGTGTCCTTTTGGGCTATTCCGTACTCTGATTAGTCCATGGGAGCTCTGGGATCATGGGGAGTGGCGCTTGGTCCTTGCCTTCTTTTCCAACCAATGTTGGTACATCCCATGGTACCTGTAAGCTATATTGGACGAAAGAGAAAAGAGGATTTTAGTCTTACCTGTTAAATCCTTTTCTCTTAGTCCATATAGCTTACAGGTCTCCCACCCTGTCAAGAGACCATGCTTGGTATCCTGTGGCTGGACGTGGGAGTCCATTTTGTGTTTATGCTCACAGGAGTTTTCCTCTTTTTCCTTCTTGCAATCTAGCTAGGTAGGTTTATTGCCTCAAATCCATCTGGAGAGGGGAGTGGCTAGTAGCCATCTTGGAGGAGAGGAAGGCTCCACCCTGCACTTCTCTCAAGAATTGTTCCTGCCTACTTAACAGGGCTGTCACCTTCCCATGGTTCCTGTAAGCTATATGGACTAAGAGAAAAGGATTTAACAGGTGAGACTAAAATGTTCTTTTAATCAGGTCCAGCCCACCCACATGTTGATTGAATCCATCTCTTTCCAGATAAAAACAGGACATTACTGTTCTAGAATATATTCCCTCTATAGAACTGTTACGTACACAGTATGACCACAGCACTATATAGAGCAAAATGTATAACCATCTATAAAAATAGAGAAACCTTTTTTAAGAATTCAGCAGCCAATGTATATTGTGTGGACTATGTCACCAATACAATTCCATTGTGCTGTACTATTTAAAACATTATATTATGAACCAGATAAGGCTGTGTTCCCACTGGTGACATTAGTTTAGCATTTGTAATGCTGAACTAATCTCCAGGACATAGACTAGTGTGCCCGAAATATGAGTGTTCACTCTGGCAATTATCTCCACGTGCAACTCAGCCAAAGGCAGCTTACTTCAGCTTTCCTACATTTATTTATGCATTAATGCAGGGAAGCTGAGTAGAGCAGATCTGAATGGAGGCCTGTATTCCATGGTTAAAAGAACTTGCACTTGTGGTGTTGGAGGCTGCAATACTTATCCCAACCTCCAGTGAATGGCCAGCTCAAGTGGGTCAGCCATCACTCACACACCTCCGACTATGCAGTTGCCAGAGGAACACAGAGATAGTTCAGGTAAGTAACACTGGTGATTTAATGTAGTAGTAATGCAAGCTCAGTTCAATTTCCTGTGTGATCATAGACTAAATTCCCTCTTTTCTGGGGTTTATAAAACCAGAAACTTTATTCACACCAGTCAAAAACACCAGTGGAATGTAACAATGTGTCAGTAAGGAAAATACATTTTAAAAAGTGCTTTATTGAATCACCTTTAACCACTTGGATCCTATATACATCTCCCACACATTGCTTCTTAATGCACTGAAGGCATCTCTAGCACCCTTCGGGTTACAAAGTATATGTTAAGGGCAAGGTCTGACAAACCACGGGAGCAGCTCTGGCATCTAAGAAACGCTAACTGTGTACCTAGACATTGGCTGCACAAATAGCAAGTAGGGCCTATTAACAAGTAGCATATTGTAGATTTATTGTGCTCTCCTTTTGTGTGCCAGGCGTGTGCAATGTATTGGACTCCCCTCTAGAACTAGCATGGGTTAATCGACCAGCATGTTAACACGTGCTCTTTGTCAGAGGTTTTCAGTTTAGCCTTTTTCAGTGTCCAAATGAACTTGCTGAAGACACAGCAACTGCTGCCACGTTTTGTTTACCTGTGCAGGTTCGCTCCATAACTACTCCACTTTTGTTTTGTGCTTAAAGGGATAGTAATGTTTCATAATAAACGCAGCTCCAATTAATCTTCATAGTATTTGGACTTTGGAGCTTGTTATTTCACTACTGTCAGAGTTGTAGTACAAGAGTAATTCAATTACAAAATATCCCCCTCCCGCCCCTTTTACTGATGTAACACTGTTCAGACAGAGCAGAAGGGAGGTGCTCAAGTAGACTGCAGGGAGGGACAATCTTCAATTAAGATTGGGTTATTCAGCTTTTGAGATTTCAAAGAATTTAACCTTCTGAGTGACAGAAGTGTGTGCAGTGCATTATGGAGCGAAGCTCTGCACAAATAAGTGAAGTATATGACTTAATCCATGTTTCAGTTTTACATATGGGGGGTGTGAACCCAGCCCCTGGAGACAACTGTAAAGCTTCAAATTGTCACAGTTTAAATTCATTACAAAGAGAGCTGCTGCTGTCTTTGGATGATCTACTAGGGTCTACCATACATCCCACAGGAGCAGACCTGCCAATGGGGGGGAATTATTGGAACAATATTTACCTTTTAACACTATGAGCATCAGAAGGTTGAACAGTGCATAGGTAACCAGATCATTGCATTGCTCACCCTTCTGGTCCACAAAGGGTTAAGTAAGTAAATATATTTAAATATATAACTTTCGTTAACTAAATCTATTTTGTCTTATTTTCCTTTCATTAATGTTAAAAACTAAGAAAGAAACATCAAAGCCAAACAATACGTAGGCTATCATTCAGTCTTGTGGATTTTTGGAGAAAGGAATGTAGTGTGTGTGGGCAAGGAGACTGCATAACAGAGGCAAAGGACAGGTTGTTCCACAGGAAGCTTCATCTGACAGTTTATAATGAATGTGAAATGCTCCTGCTTAGTTAACTATTTGGATGCTAGTGAAATCATGAAAGCCTTTCAAAGCAATATACTGGAAAGCTCTCAAGCATCCAGGGAATCAAAATATATCCTGGATGCAATCTGTGCCTTGTGTCATTTTGATAAAGACTCATATTGCCGAGGTGAAAATAATTTTTGTTAAAGGGATAGTAATAGATATGGTTTATAACTGATTATTTTGTAGCTATTAAAAACTGAAACTTAATATCTCCAGTCCCATCTCTCATACCTTTCAAACCTTTATGGTTTGAGAGATAATCATTGTTAAAGTTCCCCCCCTCCCTCACCTTTCCCTGATATCGGTGCTCTAGCTGACTGCAGGGGAATCCTCTCCTGGGACCAGCCTGTGGTTCAGCAGCAGAGCCGAGATCGAGCTATTGAAAAAGAAATCCTTAAATGGAAAGGTCTTCTACGTGTGCTTGAGAATGAAGCACACGTAGAAGACCGTTCCAGTAAAGGATTTATTTTCCAATAATGCGATCTCGGCTCTGCTGAAGAGCCTCCGCCGGTCCCGGGACTGTATTCCCCTACAGTCAGCTACAGCACTGGCGTCAGGAAAAGGGGAGGGAGGGGGGAACTTTATCAACGATTATCTCTCAAACCATAAAGGTATGAGAGATGGGAACGGGGGCATTACGTTTCAGTTTTTAATAGCTACAAAATAAACATTTATAAAATGTATCTATTACTATGCCTTTAAAGTGTATTTTTCATTGTAAATAATTGTGTTATAAGTTGTCTTCTTTACTAATTTTGATTTAGTGTAGTGCTGAAATACTGAAGGTGCAGCAGTAGATAGGAGGGTTTATTGTAAGCCTTGTTAGGTATATAAGAGTATTGATACTGGAATTTGCATTCTGTCCTGCAAGTTCAGTATTACATAGTATAAAATGCTTTGTTCAAGTATCCATTGACTTACTGTAAATATTATAGTTACAGGAAGGAAAGGGATCAAGAAATATATATATTTTTTTTTAATTATAATTTTAGAATCAAACTGTTAACCCCTGGAGGACCATGGGGAATGTGCAATAAAACACTGGTCCTGGGGGAGTAAAAGGAAATTCTTCCTTTTAACCCCTTGAGTGTCAGAGGGGTACGGAATGCATTGCTTTGCAATGCATTCCGAACCCCTCTGGCACTCAAAGGGTTAAAATGTATATTAATCCAATTGGCTTCACAGTGATCGATTGCACATTGTCTTAGGGCTTAAAAGCGTCTTAGTTGAGCTTAAAGTATTTGAACAAATCTGTAGAATGTAATTTTTTTTCTAATTCTTTTAAGAAAGTAGAAAGTAAATGGTCCCGTCTGTGTCCTTTATTTTGTCCTTTGGCAACACTTAATGCTAACTCTTGGCTATGTGGCACATTCTTGTATTCTGTGCAGGGGAGGACTAGCAGAGAGGCTGAACCGACTGCAGAACAGAGAGAGGTCTGCCATTAGTTTTTGGAGGCATCAATGTGAATCTGATTGCAAAATGTCTCTAGGTAAGATATATGTGTTACAGTGTGTGATCTGAGTTGGGGCTTTAATCTATCACAATGTACTTTCTTTTTTGTTTGGAATGCAGTGAAGCAGTGTGATGTATCAGGTATGTGCTACACTGTCTGTCCCTCTGTGCATTCCATGGAAATACAGATGATGTGAATGACCTCTCTAGGTACAGTCATATGCCCTTATTTGCAGAACAAATGAGGGGCAATTCTGGAGCAAGCCAGCTGCACCATGGAGACAAATAAAACTTCCGACTGATTTGAAATATGGATTTGAATGCCAGGGAGGTCTCCAGCGCATTGCTTTTCTTTCTGGCATTCAAGGTGTTAAAATTGACATTTCAATCAGTGGCAGTTTTGGGGATATCTGTTTCTCACCTATGTGCAGTATTGCTCCAATGTGTGTGTTTATACCTAAGACCCGTAGACAATGCAGAACAGCTTCTCTATTCCTGCATCTTGAATCTCTCCAGGTAAGGCAATAACTACCCATAGAGCAATTCTGGAGTAAGCCAACTGTACTATAGGGTGTACATAAAAATACCATTGATTTACAGTGCTCTTTTTTTTTAATGAAAACATATTTTTAGGGGGGGCGGAGCGAACTGCCTAAGGAGACGGACGTCTTTCTCTTAGCTCTAGGCCGAGACATTGATTATTTCGCATAACGCTGCAAATTATTTCCAATGTATTGTTGAAAGCCTTCATCTTTGCTTTCTGACTGACTAGACGACGGACAAAGCTATTTTCTAACAGCCAAGGAGTTACAAATTACTATATTTTCACTGGCGAGCCAGACGGATCATATGTTGGGCTGTTTAAAATGGCGACCGGCGATTCTGTACGGAGGGAGGATACTACGCACTTAGCGACCAGGGCGGATCTTACTATCTTTATTTGACTATCAGAGCAGTGCTTCAAGAGGAGGTGGCGAATATACGGCAAAATATTGGTCTATTGAGCCAGAGCCCTGTTACCCTGGGGAAAGAAGCTGAGGTGGTGACCCGGGATGCTGCTTACTCGGATGCCGCTTCGAGGTTGCTCATGACGCATTCCTATCCCTTTCAGACGGGCTTGGAAAGTCAGATCACAGCCATGCACTGTTATTTCTTACCTACTGCCTTCCTGCAAAAGATTTTAGTGCCTACCTTGGATAATGCCCTCCGTGGTTTCCTACGAGCTTTGAAGATTTACTTCTGCCATTTTTTGTTCCGGTTACATTTGATGGTACAGCTAATCCTCCTACCTTACAAGTTCAATTTGTCAGAGCTGCGGCATGCTGCTTTTACCTGGGATCCTGGGATCAGTGACATTTTCCCTGGTCGCTTTAATTTGGAGCTTTACCAAGGTGGTCTCCTTTGTTTCTATGTTCCGATTTGAACTATACCCATTGCATCGGTTATGGTTCCATTGCAACATGTTTGAACCGGCACACATACGTCCCTTTAAGGTCCTCTGTTTCGGCGAGTGAAGATTGATGCCTTACAGGTGGAGTGTGGAACTGTGGGGTGCCGCGGGTGGACTCTCTAGGGCCCGGGAGTTGTCCGCGGTTACATCGCAGTTTTATAGGACATCTGATTTTGATTAAGGTTTTTTTTTTTTTTTTTTTTTATAGAGGGATGTATGTGGGTTGCTTGTTTGCACTTGAGCTCACTATACGGGGTCACTCTTATCTTTCTCAGAGCTATATATCTAGCCCTATGCCTGTATGTCTAGGAAATTTGTGTAATTTTACGAGGAGGTGTTCTTTATTAATGCTCCTTTCATGGTTAGTTTGTGTTATAGAATTATTTCCACCTGTTTTTCTACAGTTGGTTTTGATGTGTACCCTTACTTACATCAGGTTAAAATTTAAAGCTAACGTCTTATCAGTGTTAGCGTTCCTGATGAGTCAGAATAGTTATCATAAGTCTCAGTGTTATCTTGTCCACACCTTTATTAATATTTCACCTCTGCTTCTTAACCCTCCCCCCCGGACCTCTGGTAGGTCTCTGCGTGATACTCTGGCAGTAGTGTCAGGTATATGCCTCGTCACTCTGTCCACGCTATTTTCTTGTTCAGTACTTACTTTTACCATGGCTGTACTGCTTTGTATTTTGATTTTCTATTAAATAGCTTGTATTATCATTGTAAATGGCTTTGAAGATTGATGACTCATACTTGTTTACTATTATTACTGTACATCCTTCAGTCATTTACAGTTTCGGTACTATGCATTATTAGTTCTTGCCGCATTAGTATAGAAAATTCTCTTACCAGATTTATGTATTGCTGTATGTTTCAAGCTGGTATCCATTTTGCTCCATTACATGCTTAGTCTGCTTTCTTGAGCTGCAATTGACTACTTTCGAGCTGTAATCTTTATAATGCATCGATTTAATGCTGATTCTGTATGGTCTATATTTGATTGTCTTTACCTAAGCATCATATTGCTTTATGTATACTTGCATTATCTTCTTAATAAAGCCTTGAAAAGAAAAAAAAAAAAAAAAAAAAAAAAAAAAAAAAAAAAAGAAAACATATTTTTATAGGACTTTTCTTTCTAAGAAAAACAAGAGTACTGCTGTGAAAGCTTTCATTCAAAACTTATGACACAACCTTTTTTTTTTTTTTTTCCTCCCCTTTTGCATTAGAAACTTTATGGCTATTTACGCATTGGAAACCAGTGGAGTGCCCAGTTCATTTCACATCCTTCTTGCCTTCACTTTGTGAAGCCTATGTTACAGGGTTAAGTAGGTTTCTAGTACAACAAGTTTTTCCAAAATAGTATGACAAACTTTTTTTTATAAACTGGTCGCAGCAATGCCAGTTAGTGTCCAAAAGGCATTTTTAAAGGGGAGCTACCACCTCACACAATCTTTACCTTCGCTAAGTCCCCGTCTGGTGACTAGCTGCTTAGTAGTGCTAGTCGCCAGAATAATTACCTTATTTATTAGATTTCTCCTCTCTTCCATGGGCAACAAGCAGGACGGAGCGCGGACATCTTGCCATTGTGACATCCGCACACCTGCACAGTCAATTCCAGCCGGGTCTAAGAGGCGTTGCTAGGAGCCATATGCATGTGCACAGACGTCACAATGGCAAGATGTCCACGCTCCGTCCTGCCTGTCACCCATGGAAGAGAGGAGAAATCTATTTTGGGGGAGCTACTGGGCCAGTTTTGGAACCTGAACATTTCCATTTTCAGATGAGGAATTTTCATATTGCTTTACTGGAGCAATGCACCCCTCAAAAATGTATATAACCCAGGGTTTCATTCTAGGTGCATTTTTTTACACTTTTCACACAGCCACTTTACCGCCAATCCCTCCCAAAACCTGCAGTAAGAAAAAAAAGTTAGAGTTTTTCACACTTACATTCAATGTTGCTGTGGATTTCAATCTCAGGATATTTGGATATTTTTAAAAATGAATTGATTAGTGTTCAGCTACATCTTCTGAGTACGGCATTGCCCCACATTCATAGGTTTGTCAGGATTTTGGGTAGCTGCATATGGGCATATTTTTGGCATCTCCATTTTCAGACATGGAATTTGCTTCACATTATATTTTTCATAGTGTTAGATCTAAAGCGAGATGTATAAAAAAAAAAAACAAAAAACAAAACAAAGGGGGAGAAAATAAAGGCAGAAAAGGGGAAAAAATTATATTTCAGGAGCCAAAGGTGGCCACACAATGTATTGATAGTTGTTAAATCACTGTGACATTTCAACTGTGTGATACTACTTAAAACAGTTTCCAATGCAGAGTCCAGGATGGAAAGGGCAATCAGGACATAAAATGAAGTTGCTGTATTTTCCCATTGCTGTAGCACACTCTGCACCTTTTTGTAGGTTTGATTTTTTTTTTTTTTTTTTTTTTTTTTTGGGGGGGGGGGATTTTGAAAGGAAAATGAGCTGGATCAAAAACTCATATCTGGAGTTGGTACTGTAAACGATGTGCACTTTGGTGTGGGGTTGGCCATTTTAAAGATTAAATATGTATTGTGAATGACAGTCTTTATCATAGCAATTGCCACTTCTTTTATACCACTTTATTGCCACTTGGGTTATACCAGGCTGCATAAATTCCTATTATAGTCCTTGATGCAGAGGGGTCTTCTAAGCACCTGTGCTTTGCTACAGACTTAGACTGGGGACAGGGCTGTTATCATGGATGGTGCTTAGTATGTAGACATGTTTTTTGTCTCTAACTTTGATTGCCAACAGCTCCTCTTGCTGCAAAGCTGAGGACTCCCTGTATTTCAGCTAGGTAGCTGTAATTGTTTGGGGGTAATTTTTGCAGTTTTTTCTGACTGTGTCACATGCCAATGTGTCCAAACAAAAAAGTAACAAATAAAAGGGGACTGGTGTGAAAATCATCAATGTATAAATTAAATCCTTTATTTAGTAAGGGGCTAATAATGTCCCAACTATTGTTCCCAGAAAGTCCGGGCAACCAGGCTGAATCAGGTGCCTTTCCATGCCCAATATTCTGCAAGAATAAGTATATCCAGTGGCATTCATACAGTTTGTAAAATTTAACTCCGAACTTGGAACACTTAGAGGGGGATATACTGTTTGAATCCCAGTCTTTCCTTGTATTTCATAAGGGATTCGTCAAATCAGATATTTTTCTGTGATGTGTATATATCTGCAAATTTTGCCTGTAAGTAACTTATCAGGGGGCTAATTTTAAACAGCCTGTCATACTGTAGATTATCTTTTGGTAGGCACTGGGTGTTGTGGTTAAAATGCATGAATCGCAGGAGCATTGCATATCTATCCCTGGTGATAGCTTGATGGAAAATATGGGTAGCACAGATGGGATTTGTGGTCCAATATAACCTAATGCTAGGTTTTAATTATGCCCATAGGCATTGTTAGGGAACTTCTTAAACCCCTCTTTGGGTTTCCAGTAATGCTGACTTGCAATAGAGGCTGAGGGATTGGCGTCAACAAATTGTGCTGTATATATATTAGTTTGGGAGAAAATTTCCCCCAAAATATCTTCTCCCAAAAATAAATAACTAAAACTGTATGGGGTAAATCCTGACACATCCACTTTAATTCCTGGGTTGGCTGTGAATTTAGGAATTTCAGGACAAAAGCCAACTGGTGATATTTATTCCATAAGGTCAGGATTAGGGGTAATCCTTGGGGTTTTATGGCTCTTTTTAACAGGAGGTCCAGTGTGATCACTAGATGTATGACTAGAAGTTTCACTCAATTGGCCTGCATCTGATGCAGATTCAGTGGCTTCAGAATCTGATTCCAAAAATGGCATGTGTCTCGTCAGTATTTTATTATGTACGTAGCTAACTACACTAAACAACTTAGGGCTCGATTCTATTACCAGCGATGAACCCGGCGTTACAAAAAAAACAAGCAACGTGAATTTTGCAAACATTTGTATTGTAGTGCAGAACCACAGTAAAACAAAACTGGTGTAGACAGCACATTTCAAAGTACTAACAAAATTGGCGCTGTCTGCTTTTATTCGACTACCGCCTAAAAAAAATGTGCAAAATTTCAGAGTCAAAGGAAATAGGCGTACATTTGATGACAGAAAGATCAAGTTCAGTGTTAGATGTGTTCCCCACATTATCAAAATCCAACACAGAGGGCCTGTTACGGTTCAATACACTCAGAAACGGAAGGTCTTGGTAAAACACAGTTTTATTTGCACACAATGAATAACAGTAACCCTCGCGGGTCCAGCATACAGAAAAAAGGTAAACTGACACAGGACAGGTTACAATGGTATGATTAACCCACACTATGCGGGACCAGACCAGCGGAGCTCTGGCAAGACCACTGTAAAGGGAGCAACAGCAAGAGTCGAGTGGCTAGTGAGCAGGAACAGTACAGGAGCAGGAACTTCAACCCAGCCGGGTCGGTACATGGAGCAGGAACGTCAGCCAAGCTGATTCGATACACAGAGCAGGATCGCCATTCATGCCCGGTCGGTACACGAAGCAGGAACACCAGACAAGCCGAGTCAGTACACGGAGCAAGGACGTCAGCCAGGCCGGGTCAATACAGGAAGCAGGAAAGTGAGCCAATCTGGGTCGGTACACAGAGCAGGAACTGTAAACAGGCAGAGTAGTCAAAACAGTCCGGGTCATACACTGGTATCAATGAGAGTAATCGGAACAAGCGCTAGGCAACAGATACACCACGAAAGGGCAACCCGTAAGTGCCAGCCCAAGGTATTTAAAGGCTGTCACTGGGAGGAGCTAGACAGCGCAGCCAATAACAAGGCATCAGGAAGAAAACATGTCAAAATGTCACTGATATCACGGGCACCGTGATAGTGCCCCACTTCGACATTTTAACCCCCCTTTTAAAATTCGACTTACAGTGCTTTCTTTCACCAATTTAATTCGACAAGTATTATTCACATTCCACATTTTAACCCTTCCCCTTTAACATTTTACTTAAAGTGGTTTTCTTCACCATTTTAATTCGACCAATAATGTTCACATTCAAATTTTAACCCTTCTCCTTTAAAATTTGACTTAGAGTGCTCCCATGACCACCTTTCCTCATTTTAATTTGAATAATATTGCTCCCATTCAACATTGTTTATTCTCCAATTTTACCTCAAAATACAGACTCTTTATGTGTCACAGTGATCCTTGTGCAAGAATGTATTACTTGCTGTACTAAGTGTGAAAGACCTCTCACTCCTACTATTTGTTGGCTAAACCCATTTGATGTGTTAATGCTACAGTAAGAAGTGCTATTAACCCCTCCTTTACTGTTGTGAGGAAGGTTACTGAATAAGTGTGACCCAATTTACATAACAATAAGTGAAACTATTATAAAAAGGAATCTGTGTTGCCCCTTGTAGCGGACACTCAATCTGGTGCAGACCTGTGGCTCTGGCTGACTGCCCGCTCCATGTATGACCAGGCTTGTCTGACCATCCTATCTGGTGCTGACCTGTGGCTTTGTCCTGCCTCTCTATCTGCATTGCCTCCTTCCACCTGGTGCTGACCTGTGGCCCTGATAGACTACCATCTATACTGACTGCAGGCGAGAGTCCGGTATCCGCTTCCAGCTATACTGACTGCAGGCGTGAGTCTGGTATCTGCTTCCAGCTATACTGACTGCAGGTGTGAGCACCTTTGGCTCTGGTAGATTACCATCTATACCGACTGTAGGCGTGAGTCCGGTATCCTCTTCCAGCTCTACTGACTGCAGGCGTGAGTCAGGTATCCGCTTCTAGCTATACTGACTGCAGGCGTGAGTACCTGTGGCTCTGGTAGACTACCATCTATACCGACTGCAGGCGTGAGTCCAGTATCTTCTTCCTGCTTTACTGACTGCAGGCGTGAGTCAGGAATCCACTTCTAGCTATACTGACTGCAGGCGTAAGTCAGTTATCCGCTTCCAGCTATACTGGCTGAAGACGTGAGTCAGGTATCTCCCTTGTTAGTTCCTGGTTGGAGTTATCCAGTTCCTGTTCCGGGCTCCAGCGAAGACTACCAGCATCTTCGGCCTAGTCTCTAGCAATGAGGTCTATCCTGGGCAGCCTACTATTTCTGGTAGTAGTGCTAGCTTATCTTGTGACCCACTGCCTGTTACTGTTGCCTTGCTGATTGTGCGCTATACCTTATTCTAGTTCTGAATAAAAGTGGTTTTACTTATACGTACTGACTTCTGAGTTATTCTGGGTATCTGTGACAGAATGTGAACAATATTTGTTGAATTTAAATAGTGAAAGAAAGTAATGAGAGCACTGCAGTCAAATTTTAAAGAGGTAGGAGTTAAAATGTTGAATATGAACAATATTTGTTGAAATTTAAATGTTGACAGAAAGTCATGGGAGCACTGTAGTTGAATTTTAAAGGGGGAGGGGTTAAAATGTTGAATGTGAACAATATTTATCTAATTTAAATGGTGAAAGAAGGTCATGGGAGCACTGTAGTCGAATTTTCAAGGGGGGGGGTAAAAATGTTGAATGTGAACAACATTAGTCGAATTAGTGAAAGAAAGTACTGTAAGTCAAATTTTAAAAGGGGAGGTTAATATGTCGAAGGGCACTCTGTCAGATTTCTATGCTATATACTGTATTCTGCACTTCTTTTGTTCAAACAAAGATGGTTTTGAAACTGTCATTATGGCTTCTACGCCTCAACCTCTGAGGTGCAGAATTCCCGACTTAAATGTAACCACAAAACAGGTGCTAATACTGAGCGTGGGTAATAGGATACTACTTTCATGTTGTTTTTAGTTGTTTCCTATGGGCTTTTTTTTGACTGGCGGTATGTACGATTACCGCTGATTTTATTTCACAAGTCAGGTAATAGGATACTAAAACCTGACTTAAAAAAAAAACCTCCTGTTTTATTTTTAGCGCTGGTAATAGAATCGAGCCCTTAATGCCTTATTTCTGCTACTGAATAACTACACACCCAAGCTATAGAACTAACAAAAATGTAAATTAAAGAGAAAACACTAACACTAAACTTCAGCCTAACCCACATCAACCCTAATCCTATCTATACCTACCCACCCCAACTATATTTGTAATTAATTAATGTATTGGTTATAAAAAAAAAAAAAAAATAACAAAAATGTATTTATTTAATGAAAAAAGGCATGGGGACAAAAATGGACTACAAATAAGCAAAAATCTGATCTGCTATACCTGGATACTGTAACTTACAGTTATCGAAGGGTGAAATGTATCTTTTTGTAAACACAATACAATGTTGTACACTGTACAACACTGAAACACAGTTGAACAACCTTCTCTGTCTCTCTCTTCCCCACGATCTGTGTTAGGAGGAGGGAGACACAGAGAAGTGAGAGAGTTATTGTTTACAAACATTGCCACTATCACATGGGTTCTAGCACATGTGATTTGCCGTTTCAACAAATCACATGTGGGGAAGCCTTGGTCATTGGCTGAAACAAACTGCTCAAGTCCCGGAGCAGTTAGCAACAGCTTTTCCACTGTTCTCCCATCACATTCTGCAGGGTGATGGGAGAATTAACCCATGACGGTCCAGGCCCATCATCAGTCTTTATAGGATGGAAATCTGTGACGGACCTGGTCTGTGACTTGGCGTTAGAGAGTTAAAGTTAATTGAAACTTGAATTAAAAAAACATTTTCGATACATAATATATGGTATTAGCAGAAAAAAAATGTTGTACAGTATTTTTTTGTAATTTTGACATCATAGCTTGTCATGCGATGCAGTATTTAGCACAGGAAGTTACCAGTAGGAATCATACCTAAACAGATGGATAGCAAAATGCTGAATATGTGTCCTGCCAGCAGGGTACACATAATTCCCTAAGCCCCTGGCACAGAATAAGTTAAAGCTCCAGATCTTGTTCCCAGCTTGGTGCATGTAATGGTGCTAATCCTATTCTTGATGGTGCAGTTGGGCTTTCAACTATATCAGAGGAAAGGATATTTTTACAGCAAAGGAGGTGAAGTTGTGGGGTTCTTGCCATAGGAGGATGTGTTGGCAGATACTGTAGAATCAAATTGTTGGATACATTTTTAACAAAGAACAATATAGAGAATTTTGAAAATTGATTTCAGTGCAAGTAGGATGTTGATGCATGGAGAAATGTGC